>CM047876.1:23375973-23925973 GCA_026212405.1 Petrea volubilis | reverse complement strand
TTTTGAAATTAATATCTACCGTGCAAATATATATTCTTATATTTTTTTTGAATAAATTATGTATATATTTGTATATTGCAAGAAAGAAATATTCTTCTGATCTTGACAACAGTTGATGAATTTAATTATGGTTTAAACATGCTTTAGATTTTCATGAATAGTTCAAAACATTATATAGATCAATTAAGACGTTTCTTTTAAAGGAACGGTATCGCCTGCTTTAGTATATCAATATGCTATGATGACTAGTTAAGTAGATTTTTTTGATTTGTTTTTTTGTCTTAGCCACCTGATTCTAACTCATTGATCGACTAATTTGGATCAAGTACTACATAAGCCCATTATAAAGGTGACGCCCCAACCTAATTATTTTATTTACAATTCCATGATTCGAACCGTATTAATATAAGTAGTAATAATATCATAAAATGCACTATAGTGTGTGAGAAATAAGAAGAATCAAAATTGTATGATAGAATTATAAAGTACTCCCTCCATTCTCTTTTATTTGTTATTTGGCAACGAAGGAAAAAAAGATCCAAAATTTTTTTTTCGTTCACTTTTTAAGAATGTGCTTATTGATTTTCCCCCCTCCGTATACCCTTCATTTTATAAATATCTTTTGTAAATTCCTAAAAAGCTCTCAACAATTCATTGATTAATCATAAGAATATTGTAGTCTTATTAATATTCAATTAAGAATATTAATTGACTTCCTTAATTTTTGTATAAAAATCTTAAACGACAAATAAAAAGCAACAAAAGGAGTAATATTTTGATTTCGTACTTGTAAAAAGAAAAACAAAATAAAGAGTATATGCAGGCCATCTTTAAAGATGTGGGGAGTATTGCCAGATTCGAGGGGTTCAATTGTTTGCCGCGTATGTGTGGTGTGAGTGCGTATTTATTAAAGAAAAATAAAGGATAGCAAGAAAAATAAAATAAAATGTGATTATTTAAATTAACAATATTTATTCATACGCCTAGATGGGTTGGCCACAGTACAAGTGGCCCATTTTAGATATGACCATACGAGTCTCCTATCCGGTCCAAGCCCACATATTTGCTATAAATACTCAATTTCCTCTGCCCCTTTTTAAGAGGGTTTTGCTAGGGTTTATCGGGTTTTCTTGTGAAGTTCTCAATCACTGATTCACTAGAAATTCTATCGTGTTCAATGGATTCTTCATCGCTTAACTCCCCTGAATTGCAGCACTTTCTCAATGTAAGTGATTATAACTATTTTGAGCTGTATCTGTTTGGTTTGTACTGTTGTATATGTTCATGTGGATTCAGTCCCGATTAGCTGTTCTTCAATTTAAGGATGCAAAGATTCAATATTGATAAAGAAGTTCCAGAAAGAATCTGTTTTATTTAAATTTGTTTGCTTGTTTTATGGACTGAAATTGTGTGAAGAGAAACTGATCAGTTTTTTGCTATTTTAGTTTTCACCCTAGCGAATTGGTGAATTGGAAAAGGTTGGAAATTGAAATAGTACATTGAGAAAAAAATTTCTAAGTGATAAGCCCATTATTACCTGCTTGCTATAATAGCATTGTTTTGAGCTTAGGAGTGGTAATTTGATTTAGCTCTTAGTGGTTTTTGCTTCTGCTGCAACACTGAACTGGAGGGAACAATGAAGCTCTTGATGGAAGATTTTGGTTGAATATCTTTGTGGTTTTGTCTTATAGGCGATAGATTCGTGAGATAATAATGTTGACTTCATGACTTGGGCTCGATATCGAAGCTGCGTAGTCTGTGTTGATGCTTGTACAGCCAACACGGCTCGATTGAAACTTCTGGAGTCCGAAATTCTTATTAGCCTTTTGGGGTGGAGGTGTACTGGTGCTATAACATGTTGATGGTACTAAGCTTTTAGTGGCATTTAAATTAGGATCTTGTCCAACTAGGAAAGTACTTCTAATCGAAATCAACCCTTTCATCCATGCTCTGTCTAGAAATTCATCCATGCTCTGTCTAGAAATCATCATCATCATACATGTATAAGAGAGGTGGTGGCTTTGGTTTCAAAAAGAAATTCTAGCTATTCCTGCTCCAGCATAAAACTTTTTAGTACTCTATTTTGTTTTATGTTTATCCCCCGGTATATGCCCAGGTGAAATGGTTCTTAAAATTAAAATTCCATTACTCCTGTAGTTATCAAGATAATAGAGTTCAGACTATTGAATCTACGGAACCAAGCGAATGCAACCCATGCCTAAAGAATGTTCAATTTGTGTTTATGTGACAGCAGACAAGAAGCACAGAATATAATATTCTGATAAGAAAGAATGACTAGGGCTAAATGTATTGTTTTGAATCTTTTTGGCAATATGGGTTATAAATTTCTGTTATATGGATATCCAATGCTGCTAATATAGATTATCGTTGGTTTAATGTAGTTACTGTTGGAAAATTCTTCCTGTTGTTTCTGTGGCAACATGCAGCTAAACTGCATGCCAAGTGTCAATAGTAGATGAGGACAATTTACTAGGAAAGACTATTCTGTTGTTATGAGTCTTTCATGCTAAACCTAATCTTTAATTTGTATAATTGGATTTAATGCTTCTTTTTTATTTACTTATCATGGTATTTGAGTAAGTGTTTATGAGAGCATGTAGTTATATGTCGATTTTGTATTAAATGCTCTGGCTGAGGGCTTTTCTTTCACATTTTTTCACGCTCTTAATATTTTCAGCAAGAGAAACAAAAAGCTATGGTGAATGAAATGATTGGGAAGCTTACATCTGCTTGCTGGGACAAATGCATCACTAGCACTCCCGGAAGCAAGTTCAGTTCTAGCGAAACTAATTGTCTCACCAACTGTGCTCAACGCTACATGGATATGTCTCTTCTCATTATGAAGCGTCTCCAGCAATGAGGCTGGCCGAATATTCTTTTGCAAATCTGAAGGTTTTTGAGTGGAGATCTTATGCTGGAACTGCACTCCTATAAAAAATGAAGTTACTCTAATTTTCCTTTTGTACTAGGAGAAACTGTATCATGATCTACATTGTTACTATTTTCTTCTACAGTTTGTTATTTCCATAACATTAGCTTAAGTTCCATTCTGCAGATGTATGTAAATGCATATTTGCGATGCCCTAACATTTTAATGTTTTGTTGAAATTGCTAAATAGTGTTTTCATCTATCGAATGCTTTGGAGAGAGGGGTTGAAATTTGAAAATGAAAAAAATAAAAAAAACCGTAGGCACACTTGCATTTTGAATTCTATCAAAAGAACCACATATACACTCATCGCTCCTCTCTCTGTTTTCCTTGCTAATTCCTCTCTTTCTACACCATGTTCATTTTCACATCATTGAACTGCGATTGCTGAGGTTCTGTTGTGTTATCATTGTCGACGACAGTGATCCGGTTGGACCCTATTAAAAGGGCTGGGTTGACACGCTCATCCCATATTGCCTTCCCTTGCTCCTCTTTTGCGTTTTCCAAGTTTCCGCTGCCAAAACTAGCACCAACTATGTGAGACGGGATCACCGATTTCTTCTTCTGCACCTTTGCCCGGAAATCGTTATGTGATGCAGGAATTCTAGTGCAGAATATCTCCATGAAGTTCCCAACTATTCCCTTATTGTAGGGGTTGGAGTGCCGGTTGTGTTGATATCTAAAGTTTTCATATGTTGACTGCAATCAAGAAAAAATAAAAAGATCGAAACAAATGTTACTCTTAGAAAGCCCATTAATAAAACTTAACCTCGCAAATTCGCCTCAATGCAACAAGGTATCAAAAGATATGAACAGATAGATGTTACACGAAAAAGAAATCGTCAGAAATTCACCGCGGACTTATTACCTGGTTTGTACTGATGAGGTAGAGATGGAAGATTGTCAACCCACCCACGAACCACAGTGCTAGGAAAGTATAACTAATAAGCACGATGGAGGCTGGCGTTTTGACCATAGCTTTCCATACTGAGGTATTCTCACCATCCATGATCCTTTTAATGTAGACCCAGCAGAATCCATGAACGTATAAGCATAGAAGTGTTGTTGAAAAGACGAACATGAAAAAGAACCTATAGTTTCTCTGTACCCAAGAATCAAGAAATGATCTCAATAGGCCTGACTGTGGTAGAAAGAATTGCAAACATGCGATGCATTCAGAAGCCATACTTACCAGTCCAATACACTGTCCAACCCAGGGACAATGATGGTCGAACCGTTCCACACAGTTGTCACAAATCGAACAATGCGAACAACGTGGAGGCCTGTATAGCTGACAAGTTTCACAATATTTGACTTTCACAGTTTTACCATTAACTACAACATCTTTCGTCCGAGGCAAGACGAGAGGAGTCCGGCCCGCCCCAAGTTCTGGACTGTTTTTCACAACTTTCTGGATCTGGAGGGTGAGCACTGCGAGGAACAATACCAGGATCCCTTCCAGAAGTCAATAGAAGAAGCACTAATACCTGAAATAGCACATGGAATAGCCAAATGTTAACTATAATCATCACCTCAAGATTGAAAATTGCAATAGGCTTTCAATTCGGTAGTGTTGCCAATATATATCAGCTAATACTGACTTGAATAAATCAAAATACCAATCACATGCCCTTCTAAGCATAATAACTGAAAACTTAGCCCCTGAAGAACTTCAAATTGCTCAAGAACTTCAAAAGTAGGAAATGGACTTACACATAGTGTGAAAACAATAAATACCACCATAACTGCAATCCCCCAATGGCCGGAGAAATCATCCATCAGTTTTCTCGCGACAAACACGCAGAAAACGGCAGCAGGAGCAACTATAAGAAATATTGTCATAAAGACTGATCTTACATCAGGCCCGAATATGAACCTTCCCCCGAGACAAAATTTCTGCAAAGAAAATAGACGAATCACCAATTACCGAAAGAGTGATAGAATGCTGTACGGCGTTCTCATCAAGACAGAAAGAGAACTAAGCTGCTTTTCTCCCATATTTGCAAATTGCACACACAATACTATAATCAGAAACTTCCAAGAAAACTTCATCATCAAACCACAAATGATATCGTCTTTTTAAGTGTTCGTTGTGTATACAGAAATCAATCTATAGTTCACGCATATTCAAGCTCCAGAAAAATAACTTCTTCCAATGATTACCAAAGAACCATGCTTCAGAGAGATAATAACAAACTAATTTTCACGCCAAATTTGCTTTCCTTTTCCTGAGCAACTCGATAAATATAATTATCGATAAAGGGCCGCTAAATTTCCTCTAAAAAAAGCTTAAATTCCATATATGATATTCATTCAACAGTCGGGATTGAAATCCCAGATCATAACTTTTCAGAAAAGTTAAAAGCTTAATTCAAAGACCCTGATTAAAAACTCTTAAACCTCAAAGTAAAGAACTTTTTCCCCAAATAACAAGAACCCATTAAAATTTTCTCAAAAAAAGCCACAAAAAACAAAAAAATGGTTATCGGAGTTACATTACTGCCTTCCCAAGCCTTGTAAGTCCGCACTATCTCCGTCGTGCCCTCGACTGCGCCATCCTGAGACTGCGACGGCGCTATTGAACTCATCGCTGTCTCCGTAATAATTTTCTTTCTCTTAACACACACACACACACACAAAAAAAACCCCTCTCCTTCTCTATCTAAAAACAGCTCCAAATTGAAAATGCCAGCGAGAGATAATTAATCGCAGTAGGAAAAGTCAGCGGAGAAGAATTAGTGGCAGTTAAAAACATTTAATGTGTGATGAATAGAAAGACACCATAGAAGAAGTCGTTGATTTGTTTCACATAACCAACTTGTATTTCCGTATATGGCTTTGACTTTGACCGGCGACGTCAGCCGCCTGCGTCAGTTTCCGGCGACTATCTCCGGCGGCGCGTGGGGGAGGGGAAGAGGCGGATTTTGGGAAAAGTATGGGGGTCCAAATGATAATATTACTGATTTTAGAGGAAGAATTTGCTCAGTTGGACAATTTTGACCTTCTCATATGCATTGCGTAGATTATGTTAATTCTAATTCCCAAGCCATTTGTTGTTGACAGAAAAAAAAAAAAAAAAAAAAAGAGAGAAAAATTCAAAATTTTTACCTAAAAATTCAACTTTTAAAATATCCACTATGCATTTAATATTGCGTAATCAAATTCTCTATTTTCTTGTATTCTGTCAACATTTATTGATAATAGTATTGCTTAATTTAAGCCAATACATCTAGTCAGAATCAATTTTTTTTTTAATAGAGTCGAAACCAATTGTTAAATTTATTTAGGTTGCGTTTGTCTTTTACTATTACATAATTGCATGTTGTCTTAACATTGAAGATTATACACAATTACCTTAAATTGATATTCTTTGTTTGGAGTGTAAAAACTGATGCCAAACTTACATTTGTAAAATTCTTGCATGTTGTTTGATATTCGCGATTAATTTCCTTTATCCACGAGTATATTGTAAAATGATTGAAAGACCCCCGTATAAAACCACCATCAAAACCTTTTCAATCTTGGGAGGCATCGTCTCAATTTCAGGCCTCTTCGAGATTATAATTTTGAGATGTGTCGTAAATATTGTCATGTTAAGCGCAATTAACCCTTGATCCATTTTGATTTATGGTGGAAGTCAAATGAAACACTGACCATCATGAAAATCTTAAATTTGATTCAATCTGACAAATCAAACACAACTTTAACATATACATATTATTAAATAACTAATGTTGATTATTGATTTTCAAATGCATGGAAACAAATAATTAGAAATTGGAACTTTTGATATGTCGAAGTGTTTTTGGAGTTGGGGCATTCAATGCAACTTGCAATTAATTTGTGGGGGTTAAAGTGTCATTTACTCATTCCTTTTGTTTGATGGTAAAAATGAAGACAAAGATCGATGCCTGATTTAATTTCCCAGCTTGTGGTGCGGCTAAGTCTTTAATTGGCCGGTGGGCAATGACTAATTCTTTATGCCTATTGATGGCTAATTACTAAACTAATTTATTTTATTTGGTAGGGTTAGCCGATTAATTCAGAAGTCAAATATGTATTACTTTTTTTGTTAAATTATTATTGTTATTTAAAAAATGACTTTATGTGTATTTTTTTTTATTTTAGCCACTCAATTTCGATTTACTAACCGACTAATCCTAATTTGAGTACTGCAAAGACCCATCACGTGGACGATCTTTTCAATACAGTTGCTCTATTTACAATTTCAAAATTCTAAACGTTGGTTAAGGGATCTAACACCTCATTTCGCTATACCATTCGGTAGCTGGTATGACTTTATGTATATGGCTAAACAATTATTTTGTTAGAGAGCTGCAAAACATATAGAAAACCCACACAAATAGACTTCCATATTCTAAATATTGCTTGGAATGTAATTTTCTCCAAGGTATCAACCTATTTTTTTTTTCTGGAGCATAAAAATGAAAAAGAGTTGAAAGAGGAGTGACCTTGGGGACATCAACTTTACATCTTCATTTTTGAACACAAATTATATATACCAAAACCCACATAATGCTTCAATACGGTGTATTAAGTTTGATGGGTTTTATTGTTATTGTTATTATTAGAAGAACCACTTGATTTATTCGATTTGCCTACATGAGTATAAGGAAAATTTCATGCTATCCTGAAAATTCTGTCGAAATAATCCGTCAAAATTACGTGATTTTTTTATAGTATTAATATTATTTTACTAGTATTTTTAACAGTCCAATCTAAATATAATGACTTCAATAAGTGTTCACTAATGAAATTATAACATCAGAATAGTTAATTCAATAATTAAAAATATTATTTAGGCAATAAGTCTTATGCTCCAAGAAGCTGACGAGTGTCCGGGTGCATAAATTGACCCTTTGAAAAGCATTATTTTATGCCCAATTATAATATGGACATATTTGATGGCTAGAAAATGATTTTTGGTTAGATTCCGGATATATACACTTGGAGTAATTAATCCTATATATAACGAAACACAAATAATAAAGAAAAAAAAGTCTTATTTCTATTCTTTATTTAAGAGCCCTACAATTAGAGATGAAGATGCATGAACAAAAGAAATTGTTTTTTATTTTTCTTTCTATTTTTTACTTTAAACAAAACCTCCAAACTGGGCTTACCCATCTAACAAGTTTCAACGACAAACCTGAGCTGTACACACACACACACACACACACACACACACACATATATATATATATTAAAATTGTTGACATATGCACATATTCATATTTTATATTATGTATAAATGTAAATGATTTTATTCATTGACCAAATTATTGGAGTGAGGAGGGGTAATAGAATTACACCTAAATTTCGTTTGTCAATGACAACCTCTTTGATTGACCTTGGGTTTTGTAGCAATAGCATGAAGCATAAAAACCAATTATTATTGCTACTCATATTTGTACAATACAGGGCCTTCGAAGGTAGAGATTTATTACAAATCTTGATCATGTCCAAATATTTGGATTGGGCTCACGTTGTGTTGGCCCAAAGCCTATTCCGGAAATACAGCTCAGAATGAAAAATCTCGTAAGTTGTGGGAGGCCCAAAAGTTTTACCTCTTGGATTGGGCTCATGTTGGGCGGGCTATTAGACTATTGCCGAAAAAAATGCAAAACCTAGGCTTGATTTGGGCTCGTCTGATCGGATTACCAAAAAATAGGTCCCACCGGGAGTCGAACCCAGGTCGCTGGATTCAAAGTCCAGAGTGCTAACCACTACACCATGGAACCACTGATGTTGCCGAGTTTGTTTTTATTATTTATAGTTGCACTTAGCGGATTGCAATACATCCACCTAAGAATTCGAATTTTCTTCCAACATCTTGATGTATAATTTACACTTTCCATATAAATGGAGGTTATTTGGCTAAACTTATTTCAAACACATCTTATAAGCTATTACATATCATAAGATGTTTTAGAAACGTTTATGATCTTTGAATAAAACGAATAGAGTACTTTTTTTTTTTAGTATCGATAAGGGTATACCTATCACATGTTCTACATTATACTCGATCATAATAACAAACATAAGCAAACGACAAAGTAATATCGCATTACACGTTTTATTATTAACTTCGAAAATCTTTGAGTTTTTCCTTTTGAGAAAAATATGCACTTCAAAGGGTGTATTGAAGCATGCATGACTAGATGAAACATTGAAAATTGATGATATGATATGGTTCCGTAGGAAGTACATTTGGAGCAAGTATTTTTATTTTCCGAAAATATTAAAATGCATTTCATTTTATATTTTGGGTGAAATTATTTGCAATACACTACTGAAAAAATAAGCTGAATCAATGACTCATTTTGATAGTTCATATAGAGTTTCACCAAAAAATGCACTAGTAATTGTTAAAATTTGGTATAATTTATTGGAATACTTTTTGTTAAATGTCACGATTGATGTATAATTGAGACACTTTTTAAAGACGTTACGTTAATATGTCAAATTAAATTGTGTTTCAGTGATATATTGATTTTTGAATTGGTTAGCGGCGTCACACATTGATTGTGTTTTATAATTTTAGATTAACTTTGAGTGATTAAATACTCTTAACAAAATTGTTTGATGATAATGATTGAAATATATAAAAGTTGGGTAACTTTGAAATATTGTATCTTACAATAAAAGAAAGGATGGAATATTAGAGATCGACATGAAATCATTCCTAACCTATAAAAGAAGATACGAGGAAGAGAAAGTGGGTGGTCCTTTTGAGGGTTTTAATTTTGATTTTTTTTAATAAAAATTATCATTCTCCAAAATTTATTGTTTAAACGGCGCTGCAAAATAAAGAGAAGCCACTATTTTATTTATTTAATTTTGTATTTGCTAATTTTTGGCTTATTTAAACAAGTGCAAAACATCCTCGTTAATATGTCCTCACGCTAAAACTTATTACCCTAAATTCTTGCAAGAGCGTTTTAAAATTGAAATTATTTTAAAAAAAGGGCGAATTACACTGACTACCCCTGAGGTTTGGCTAATTTACGAAAAACCCCCTATTTTTTCAAAAATTACCAAAAACCCCCTAAGGTTTCAAAAATATTACAAACTTATTCAAATTTCCGAAAATACCCCTTCCCTTTTTTTGGGTGATTTACACTGACCACCCTGAGATTTGGTTAATTTACGAGAAACCCCCTATGGTTTCAAAAATTACCAAATCCCTCCCCCTCCAAAGTTATACCAATATTACAACCAGCACCTATTTAGGTTGACTTATTAATAATATTAAATCTTTTTTTTCCTCTCTGTAATATTGTTATCATAAAATTTTCATGTAATAGATTTGAAAAAAAAAATGTGATTATTTATTCAAATAAATATTCTGAATTTAATGCATTAAAGGTATCTACCAACACATCAAGTATGTTATATTATCGCTAATACGGAGTAAATTTTAAGAGAAATGAGTTAGAGATCTCAAGCTAAATAAAATTTTCAAGTGCATTATTTAATTTCAATTTTTTATTTCAATCAATGTTTATATTTCTCATTTCACATAATCATAATTTTTTTTTTCCAAATCTATTAAATTAAAATTTTATGATAACAATATTACAGAGGGGAAAAAAAGAATTAATATTGTTGATAAGTCAACCTAAGTAGGTGCTAGTTGTAATATTAGTATAACCTCAGGGGGTTTTTGGTAATTTTTGAAACCACAGGGGGTTTCTCGTAAATTAGCCTAATCTCAGGGTGGTCAATGTAAATCACCCAAAAAAGGGGAAGGGGTATTTTCGAAAATTCGAATAAGTTTGTAATATTTTTGAAATCTTAGGGGATTTTTGGTAATTTTTGAAAACGTAGGGGATTTTTCGTAAATTAGCCAAACCTCAGGGGTGGTCAGTGTAATTTTTCCTTTTTAAAATGGATATTTTATCCCAAATTAGTATCTCAATTGACAATTATGTCATGCGAGTTGTGTCTGGTGGAATAAATTTATGGGATATAAAAATATCTTACCCCTTAGATTTTCGTAAAACCACTCATTCTCTTAGCTCAGCTAATGGTCATGAAATCGATTTAAAGTATAAAATCCCCAAAACATATATTTGCAAAGACAAAGTCGGTATTCCAACAAGTTTTTTGCTTGTTAAGAATATTACTAATCAAATTATATTCGGAACTCCATTCTTAAAAAAGTTTTTTCCTTTCAAAAATATAAAATGAAAATGGAATTACCGGAACCTTTGAAGGAAAAAAAATAATTTTCCAATTTATAACCGAACATTTTACTAGAGTTCTTAACGAAATCAGAGAATTGCTTATAGCAAAAAACCAGCAAATGAATTTTCTTTAATCTCTAATGTTCATTGGTATAAATGTTGGTGATGATTTGTGGATATTGGTGTTTGTTGGTTGTTATGTTGTTATTGATATAGATTTTGGTGGTTTTAGGCTATTGAATTACAGGCTTTAAAAATAAATTTATGGGATATAAAAATATCTGACCCCTTAGGTCATAACTTTTTTTTTTTTTGACACTTTGCTTACTTAACTTTTTGTAGTTATACTTTGTCATTTTAACGGCACAAGTTTCGCACTTCACCTTTGAGATCAAATTTTGATAGAAAAAAACTCAATCGCGGAGGGTTGAATTTGAAGAAGGAATGGTCACAAGTATTTGAACATGTTGAAAAGAACATGATGATGACTTCAATTTGTAATTTGAAGGGTAGCGGCGGTGGTTTCAATTCGTTGGAAGTGCTGAGACGCGGATATGATCCTCTATTCCAAAATGATATTTCATCTCATATTCCATAATTCACATTCATGTCATGTGTATAAAATTACTTCCTTAATTATACACTTGGTCTGAGATCTTTATACTTGGCGTATATCCATAGATTATAATAGGAGATGAAACATAGTTTGGAATAGAGGATCTCGTGTGGCTGAAACGAGCTTGAAAGTGGGGAGGAAAAGTTTCTCCAGCAACATTTTGAGGTGATTTCGACGAGTTTTTCTATAAAAAAAAATAGTAATTTAAGAAGTAAAGTGCAAAAATTCGTATAAATTAAATAGAAAAATATATAAAAAACTAAATTTGTGTAGACAAAATGTAAAATACACCATAAATCATAAGGCCAAATATTTTTACTCGTAAATTTATTGTGATAAAATAAAACCCGATATCATAGTTAATATAAATTTTAACTTCGTAGGCCATATTTTTTGTTCTTTGTTCTTACCATAGTAGGAGCAACAGGTAAACTTCAATTCCAAATATTGATGGTTGTTTAATATTATATCATAGTACTATATATATTAATTATCGATAGTACCGTATCATATCTATATTTCGTATGCTTATGTGTGCATCACTGAAACATAAAACATGAAATAAAAAGTACAACTAATTAGTTCAGCCTATTCGTGGAGACCATTATGTACAAAATATCCAGAGTCTCACTATGAGTTGAACATATAAAGAAAATAATATTCAAAGATCACATCTAACATGCACGATCAAAATATTTACGAAACTATATATGATCCATTAACATAATATCCCACTTTACCATATAGTGTGAAGGATGAAAGTATCTTGTGTATACATTAATTTGTCTATTTACTGCGTATTACGCTAATTAATTAATTAATGATTAGAGATACACCAATAAAGGAAATCTTATCTTTGCAATTAACTATTCGTATTTCTAACTTTCTACCTACTTAACATGATCTAAGTACGGTAGTAACGGTTTTGAACGACAGATGGCATAGTTATATGTTGATTATAAATAAAAAAAACAGGCAAAGGAACCTTAGTTATAAAATTTGATGGCAACTTAAGTCTATAATCTATTGCAATTGGTGCTTGAGTTACGTCATCATGATGACAAGTAGATATTTGTCGAAAAATAGAGTAAGAAAGTGTGGAGTGTTTAAAAATTAAAGTGAAAAGCAGTCAAAAGTTGGTAGTTAATAGCTCAAAAAGTTCAATTTATTTACGAAAATATCAAGAAATACTTTTAAGCTGATAGAACCAGTTTTCTCCAAACTTTTCAGCTTCTGTTTTTTTTTTTTCAACTTAATTTAAGCAGAAGTTGTGTAACCCAACACTCAAGATAACTTTTTTAAAGTTAAAAGCAGTAAAGTACTTTTTTTAAGCAATTGCAAAAGCCCCCTTTGTTAGACTTGATACATCAAATATAGAGTTTTTAGGACAATCATACAGTAATTCATAAATAAAATGTGAGCGTATACACCCAACTGTATGTGTAAAATAATATTTCACGCACTTGATATGCATATGTAACACAAAAATGTAACTAAATGAATAATCGACAGTACTGTAATATATATACTGATTGAGGGGGATTGCAGGAGATTCGTGAAGTGTTTAATTGATTTCAAAAGGAATAGATTTAACGAAAATTTGATGGTTAATTTATTGAGAGCCGATTATACCAACCAAAAAAAAAAAAAAAAAACCTATTTTCCTGTTGCTTGTTTGGGCTTAACTTCAACATCATGTTTCCTTAGGTATTCGTAGGGCTGTAAACGGATACTAAACGGAGCGGATATGCCGTATCCGTATCCGTATCCGATTAAATTTTACCGTATTCGTATCCGTATCCGAATCCGTCGGATATTCGCAACCTATATCCGAATCCGCATCCGACGGATATTTTACGAATTCGGATATATCCGAATCCGTTTAGTATTTTTTTAAATATAACATAATTATGAATTTTTGGATATCCGAATATCCGAATCCGCTAATAATTATCCGAATATCTGTTTAGATATCCGAATCCGTTTATTCGAATATTTGATTGGATATCCGAATCCGTTTATCCGAATATTTGATTGGAAAAAGAGTTTAATAATACAAAAAACTCCATGAACAGACGTAGAAAGCAAGAATAAATTGATGCAGTTAAATGAAAGAACTGATTAAAGATCACAGCCATGGGAAACAGTCATCCGGCAACTCTGGATCTAAATCTAAAACAAAAGAATAACACCCCTTTAACCCAGCCGCGCCTCGCCCCGCCCCTCCTCTCCTTCCCCCGGCCGTCGCCACGCCACGCCACGCCGCGCCTCCGCCAGTTGCCGTGCCTTGCCTCGTCTTTCTAACGTCGTCTGCAACATGGGGAGGGATTGAGAAAAGGGGAGGGATCGAGGGGGAAGAAGAAAGAGAGAAGAAAAAAGAGAGAAAGAGAGAGAGAGAGAGAGGAGAATGAGGAGAACAAAGAGAGAGAGAGAGAGGGATCTGGAAAAAGAGAGAGAAGAAAAGAAAAGAGAGAGAGAGAGAGAAAAGGAGAATTTTTGAAAAGAGCGAGAGTGAGAGACAGAGAGGATAAATCTGGAAAGAGAGAGAGAAGAAAAAAGAGAGAGATAAGAAATCAAGCTGTTATTTTTTTTTAATTTTTGATTTTTATTTTTATAATTTTTATTTTTATTATATAGAATTATTGTAATTTATTTTGTTATAATTTATTATATAGAGTCTTTTTATTATATGCAATAGCTTTGATTTATTATAATTTAATAATTATTACATATTTATGACGTCACACCGATTGATAATTTAATAATTATTACATATTTATGTTGTTCAAATTAGAGGTCTCAAGCTCGAATCTTGAGTGTAGCGAAATATATGTATATTTTTTTTTTCACTTGATGCTAATTATTAAAGAAAGATATTATTATTATTATCATATTTTTACTTATATAATAATTAATAGTATAAAATAAAATTTATATGCATAGCAAATAGCAATATAGCATATACTCATTGACATAAGTAAAGTTGACATATTATTCTTTTATTTCATTGTTGAATTATGAATATTTGAGACAATTAGAGTGTTTTATTTATATTATTTAAGGTATATTTTATCATTATTGTTTATTATAATTAATATAATATGTATTACTCATTTAATTTATTCTTAAAGTATAAAATAAAATTTATAAACATAGCAAATATACAAATATGAATAATCTATTAAAGCACATCAAAAGTAAGAAGATATTAGTATATTTTATCATTAATGCAATTAATATAATTCATATTATTCATTCCTATTTTCTATTTATTCTTATAATGTATATAAATTAATAAATAATCTAATTAAATCATATAAAGGATAAGAAGAGATAAGGTTATAATAATAATAATAATAATAATAATAATAATAATAATAATAATTTAATATAATTTATCGAATATGGATAACGGATATAAGTAAACGGATATATCCAACGGATATACAATCGGAGCGGATATTAAACGGAGCGGATATCTAATTACCATATCCGTATCCGTTTATTACTCGGATACCTATAATCGGATACGGATATATCCACTTTAAACGGATGCGGATAATATACCTCGTAAACGGATACGGATGCGGACGGTAATCGAATTTTCGGTTTTCCGTTTACAGCCCTAGGTATTCGTCAAAAGTAAGTTCCCAGAATTAGGCAAGGTTTGAATTTGATTCCCTTTAAATATATATATAAGTACTAACATGTATACTGTAATAGTAATTTTTGCCAATATTAAATGCAATATGATATATTAAAAGAATATTTATTGTGCTTCATAATTCTTTAATATACGTTCATGGGGTCAATGGTCCCCTAAAAAGTTATGCATGTTTGATCGAAAATAGAGCATCAACATCGATTATTCTTGACGCCCACTTCGTTGAGATTGCTCTTCTGAGTAATGTTTATTTACTTTACTTAAGTTAATCGATGAGGTTAAAATTATATAATTTATGTCTCAAAAAATCATTTAGCTGGTGAAAGTTGGAATTTTCTCTTCTTGCCTATTAGTAATTGATTTATCAGTTACTAAATTTAAAATGATAATTGGACGGGGCATGCCGAGGAGCTTTTGATCGGCTAATTAATAGTAAGGGGATGCCTCATGACCATGAGATAATGAATTCGAGTTTATCAATAAAATTATTAGCATGCATGCTTAATGGCAATGTATTAATTTATTTGCATTTTTTTTTTTTTGGTTTTCTAGGGTATCCCTCCGGCCGACAGCCAGAGGACTAATCCCCCGTCCCTACTGTCAGCGCACTAAGCGGTAATTTTATTTGCATTTGATTATTGTTGATACTTGATAATAGTTCATTAGTTTGATCTTAATTTGAGAAAGTAACGAATTGATGTAATTGATATGAAATTCTCCAATATCAATTCAACGCACATATATAGGAATTTCAAAATCTTAATAGAAGTATAAAAAAGCATCTAATTTCATAACAAAATATTATAATATTAAGAAAAAGTATGCCACGCATGCATGAGTTTTACATAAGAAAATTGTGAAATCATTTTCCATTTAAATTTTCAAAAATTTCAAATTAATTGAACAAAGTCAATTAAAAAATTAGCAACAAAGTTAATAATATAAAAGAACTTTAGATACATATATGAGATAGCAATGCAGCCAAATGTTCAGATATTACGGGTAATTGCAAAAAGATTGATAACTTTTGAAAACCATTGTTAAATTGACAACACCTACTATCCTAATACGCCAACGATTAACATATTTTGGTAATTTGACACGAACAAATTGAATCCTACACATACAAATACATACATTCATACATATATATATATATATATATTTAGTACAATCATCTCGAAACACCCTATATATGTTAATCGAAAAATAGCCCCCACATATACGCACCCATTCACTCAAAGGGAAAAGAGTAGAAGATAAGAAGGTTCGAACTCAGGACCTTTCTGATACAACATTCGAAGAATTTTAGCAGCCCCTTAATTATGTAGAGAGTTGAATTGATCAGCAAATTAAAATTTATGGTGCCACTTGTGTATAAGAGGGCCAGATTGTTGACTATCGCGAGTCACAGGCAGCGGTCGAAAAAGTGGGAGATAGAGCGCAATAGCATTTGCTGACGACACCTCACATGCTAATTATCCTTTAATTACATGAAAAACCCATGGATTAATTAAATATGTTCGTGATTAATTCATAACATTGTCATGATTTGGCACCAGACTATTTACAAAACTCAGCACTGTTTGACATATGTGGGTCTTGGGGGAAAAGGAATTGAGAAGTGATTAATGTATTAAATAAATTTATAAGAAAAAGAGTTGCTTTTGGAATAATTAATTTAGGTTAACCAACTAATTAATTAATGTTGTCACGTTGATCGATCGATTTTATGTTCCAAGTTGCGTTAAGCTTAACGAATTGTGTACCCAAATTTTGCAGAGAGACGTAATTAAAAATTGAGCGACAATGAGATCTCAATCACCAAAAGATAAAATCTATCTTTAAATAAAGAAAAAGATCAATGATTAACACAATTATTTTCTTGACACACCACCTTTGCACGTGAGTCCCAATTTATTTATTTATTTTAAGTAATTGGAATAGTACAAATTATTTTTCTTAAGTAATTGTAATAAAATAAATACCCTGAGTAGGAACTTTTCCTTTTCACTTTCATTGTCGAGGCTAATTAAACCTGTCTTACTACGTGTGTAGGTTAATTTTAATAAAGATCCAAGGGAAATCGTATTTTTCTTATTTGAGCTTCTGGGCCTTTAATTTGTAGCAAAGGTGTTAATTACTTGATTAGGTTATATTTGAGTTTTTGTCTTTTATTTTTCTTTTTTGAATTGAATTTTAAGTTAAATCTCATATATATATATATATATACACATATATATATCGAAGCATGAGGTCGGGGGTTCGATCCCTACCCATGTGAATGGAGCAAACCATTTGGCTAGTCCCCTACCGCTTAGTGCGTTGACAGTAGGGACGGGAGATTAGTCCTCTGGCTGTCGGCCGGAGGGATACCCTGGGAAACCAAAAAAAAATATATATATATATATCGAAAAAATTTGTAATTTCAATTCATCGGAATTTGATCAAATGTGTTTACTTGTCACTCAATTTTCCTAGAATTCTAGCATGTGATCTGATGTGTCTGGCGATTTGAGAGTTACGATAGCATTATTCATTGGATTTCAATCGAATTTATAGAAGAATTGCAACTTTTTAAAAATTATATTGGACTAAAATTAAAATTTACAAAATTACAAATTTTCAAAGTTGGATTGTCCCACAGGATGAATTTGCGATTTTTTTTCATCTAATTCTCATTTTAATTAACAAAATCATGTGCAACAGTTTTTACCATGACCTAACTTAGTACACTAGTGTGGCACTATAGGTTATTGAGGTAAAAATGTAAATTAATATTTTAATTACCAATAAGCACTTAATTTGGTGGTAAGTTAACTTAAAATTTGTTGAGGTGGCGAAGTGCATCAATTTTCTATTCCCTGATCATTGGATCTGTGAATGTGTCAATAGTTGAGAGCTTGGTCTCAAAATTCTATACGTGCCATTATTGACTACTCGTGCACTCAAACTTGGACACAATCTGCTATAAATAGCCACTTCTCAACTCTCAATTTTTCATAGAAAAGCATTACAAATTTATAAGTTAAGGGAGAGAGAGATATTAAAAAAAAAAAAACCCTAGGGGTCTTCTTTGGAGCCCTGGTTTTTTACTAAGAACCTTTTTCTTCCCTTAATTTTGCTAGAGAGAGAGAGAGAGAGAGAGAGAGAGAGAGAGAGAGAGAGAGAGAGAGATTAATATGGCACTTTTCACCATTCAAAATCCTATGGTCTTTACCTTTGGAATTTTAGGTAATGATCAATGTTAGCTAGGAATAGTATATGCCCTCACAATTTTTTTTCTCGAGCCACTTAGTTGTCGGATATGATTACTGTATTCCAAAACTGTGTTTAATAGCATAGTTGTGACATAATACGTCATGAAAGGCCATGGAACACCAATAATGATGTTGATTATGTATATTACGATTTAATTTATAATAAGATGTTTTTATGCATAAAAATGCATCGGATTATACATGTTGCTGAAAATCATCGATGAGCTAAGCACATATTTTTGTCCCCTGCATTCTTTTTAATTAGTTTTTTGGAGAGCCCATGATTTAATTATCTCGACTAATATTTTATGTTTAATTTCTTAATTTTTCAGGTAACATTGTTTCTTTCATGGTGTTTCTTGCCCCAGCGTAAGTAATTAATTTTCTATAAGTCTTGTGACAATTGAAGTTTTATATCAATTTTTAATTTTTTTTTGTTTGATATCAATTGATATGCATGACTAACTTATTATTATTTTATTTAATTTAATTTATTTATGTGACAGGCCAACATTTTACAGGATATTCAAGAAGAAATCCACTGAAGGGTTTCATTTTTTGCCATATGTGGTTGCATTACTTAGCGCCATGCTGTGGATATATTATGCAACAGTTAAATCAAACGAAACTCTTCTCATCACCATCAACTCGTTTGGCTGTTTCATAGAGGCCATTTACACTTCCATTTACATTTCTTATGCACCCAAGAAAGCTAGGGTACGTAATTATATTTTCCAAAATAAATATCGAAATTCATTATAAATTATAATTTTTTTTTTGGGATTTTTTCAAATGAGGTGTTTTATTGTTTGTTTTGCATGCAGGTTTTGGCTCTGAAGCTACTTGTGCTTCTCAACATTTTGGGGTTTGGATTAGTAGTAATTTTCACCCACTTCTTAGTAAAAGGATCGCTTCGAGCTCAGGTTATTGGATGGGTATCTGTAACATTGTCTGCAACTGTGTATATCGCGCCTTTGAGCATCATGGTAATTTATCGGCCCACACCATGTAATTAATTTCTTGCATGTTTAAGTACAACGAGTATAATTATAAAATAAATCGATAAAAATGAAAAATAATAGTACTTGGTACAAATTAAATAAATAAATAGATAAAATGAAAAATAATAAGCAGATTTATGGCGGGTTTAATTAAGTCCCAAAGTGAGTAGTTAGGAACCAGTGAAAATTCCTGCGCCAAAGAAAAAGGTACAAATTAACCACAAAAGTAAGCATGAGATAAAGTTATGTACGGTACTCAATTTCCATGCACAAAACTTTACAAGTTGTAAATTATGAGCATGTTGTGTTTGTATTTGCTTTTATATTAATTAATGGCGACATATTTTTGTATGTTTTGCAGAGACAGGTTATTCGCACAAAAAGCGTGGAGTTTATGCCAATCTCGCTTTCGTTTGCCCTGTTGTTGAATGCTGTCATGTGGTTTTTCTATGGTTTACTGCTTAAGGACTTCTATATTGCGGTAATCTCTCTCTCTCTCTCTCTCTCTCTCTATATATATATATATATATGTGTGTGCGCGCGCGCGCGTCTTGCTAAATTGATCTAATAATTTCCTAATCTTCCATATATTGTTTCCTCACATTTTTATATTCTTTAAAATATGGTTATTTTACAGGTTCCTAACATAGTGGGCTTCATATTTGGAGTAATCCAAATAATTTTGTACGTGACATACAAGTATTGCAAGCCAAATATGACACAAGAGAAATTACCAACTATTCTCAAGCCCAAAACATTGGCCCCTTCCGATCAAATACACCCTGTTTGTTCTCTACCTATAATTAATCATGACGATCAGAATAATTTGGAGATCGTTACTGTTCCAGATGGAATTAATGGTGGTGGCGAGATCGAGCACGAAGAATCAACGGTGGATGTTGAAGAGCCGAAATAAATTAGAAGTTTAAATTATTACCTTTTTTTAAAAAAACAATATTATATGTATAATCTGCTTTTAAAAGTGGCCCTTTTTTAATTAATAAAGTAATTAAGGCTCGGTTTCTTGAAATGGGGCCTTGGTGCTTGCATTTTTAGGATTAGTTTATTTTCAATTCCCTAATCAAGTTGTTTGTAACTGCTCTCTGGGTTTCTTTGATTACTGCAAACTATGCGTGTTTCATGCTCTTTTTTTTTTAGTGGCTTCTTTGTACGAAGTTTATGATGTTTAATCAAATGAAATCCAACTTTTCTTAACTATTCGCTGCATGAAATTAATGTATTTGCTAAAGTCTTCTTAACTATGATATGTAGCCTATTTGTTATAATTAATCACGTTTTCCAGATAGTAAACGGCAGAAGCGGAGCTATAAATTCCTGTTTGGAGAGCAAAATCAAATATTTATAAAATATCAAAGCTACTTTTAATAGTTTGGAGGGGGGAAGCAAAATTTAAATTTTGTTAAAAAAGTATACATATAAAATTTAGCCTGTTCTGAACTTAAGGGAAGACCACTATACCCTCCAACCCTCCTTGACTCCGTCATTGGTAAATGGGGTTCGATTTTTGAGATGCTACAAATAGTACAATAATATGGTATGTTGGGTGAATAATTATTATTTTTTATTCACCCAATTTAAGTTATTATATTGTTATTTTAACATATCATTCGTCCAGTGGTTCAATATAGTGTAGCAGATGTAACGTAGATTAATACCCCAATGGTATTTATAATTTTAATAATGTTCGCCGGTAATTTTTTTAGAACAAAAAGTATGTCGCACTCGCTGTTAGGTGTTTTGAGGGATTGATGTTAGATTTATTCGGCAGTGGATCCTCCAACAACATAAGGAACGAGCCACAGTGGACCACTTCTAATAAGTTGCACAAGACGTAACTATATGTATATATATTATATTGATGGTTGTCAATTTTGTCCTAACACCTAAAATTTATAATTTCGGAATTCGAGATCGGATGTTACTCGCAAGAGAGGGTATACAATTTGGGTGAGAAACTTGTAAAACAACAATTAAAACTCCATTGAATTAAGTCAGTTATCAATTAGAGATGATAAAAGCAAAAGAATAATAGAAATTGCAGGAAATTTTAAACAATTCATGTATGCACTTTTAGTGTTTATATATATATATATACATATATATATATATATTATAGAACAGGTAAAATTAGATCAATGTTTAAAAGAATGCAGAATTAATTTACTAAATTAATCATTTTGTTGCAGTTATGTCCTCTACTAGCTAGTTTTTGTATATTTAAAGCACCGAACCACGCTCATATTATTAGTACTCCTTTTGTTTTATGCAGTATAACTTATACCTAATGACTATAATTAGTGTTTTAGTCGTCACCATTAATAATTAGTACAGAAAAAAATGTTATTATAGAAGTTTTACGAATAACTGATGGTTACGACTCGAACATATTTTTTTGTCAAAAACAAAAAAAAGACCCAAACATATATTTTTTTTTCCAGTCATTATTGACACTAAGAAAATTATTTTTGCGAGAATATCAAATGATGTTTTATGTCCCTAAATATACGTATTTAGTAACAATTTTATATTATGAATTACTTGATATTCGATATGACGTCACTTTTGAATTTTTTTTTTTTTTTTTTTGGTTTGGTTATCTTGAGTTAAATTGAACTCATCAGATATCAAGATCGTTGATATTTTGTCATCTGTTGCGAAAGCCCATATTGCCGGCAATATCAGCGGCAACTTATTGCTTTCTTCGTCTTTATTGTGTCTTATTTATATATTGTATGGGGTCCTATAGATAATAAATAATATAGATAAAGCCGGTATACTTTTGAAAGCATTTGGCTGATAATTAAGAAGTCAAATAGAAGTTATTTATTATGAATTTCGGAGGTACAATTTAAGCCGTAATAATAATCACTATAAGAAAAAATTATTTTAAAGGCAAGATATAAAAATGACAATATAAATATTGTTATCGATAATCGTATTAAGCAATAATATTTTTTATTTTATCATTAATTATTATTATTATTTTTTTTTGTGATAACAATTTTTATGCTGTCACAATATTACTCAATGATAATAAGAATTAATTTAATTTTTAGTTGTCATCATTGACAGTAGTTAGTGACATATCTATACTGACAATTTGGTAACAAAAAAATAATCATTAGGATTTTGCGATAAAATTTCATTGTCACTAATTACCAATTTTGCACTATATTACCAATTTTTTTTACATTTTGTTGTTATCATTGACATTGTACAAATTATATTTTATGACATCATAAATTTGTTGTCACTAAATTATATAATTAATAATAAAGTTTTCATTATCACTTATTATATTGTCATTAATTTACTCATTTTTTTGGTATGAATTTTAATTTAAGAAGAATTACACGACAATTATATATTAGTTATACTTCAGCTCTATATCGAATTTTGGATCAAATATCATAATTTTAGAAATAGATTTTTATCATAAGCTTAATTGAGACATGTTAGGAATATATAATTTAAAAACACATCGAAACATTTTTTTCATCTTATTCCTAGCTAATAAAAAAAAAGGACAAATTGCATAAAACCCCCTCGTGGTTTAGCGAAGTTGCGCCAAACCCCCTCTACTTTAAAAATAGGCGAAATACCCTCTGAGGTTATAAAAACACCACACACGTACCCCAGAAGAGAAAACGCCATTAACTCAAGCTTAACGGTGTTAGGTTTGTATTAAAAGACCGTATACCCTTTTATTTTGAGCCATTAAATCTTGACTTAGAAAAATTAACGGTTGAGATTGATTGTTAATTATAAAATTAAATAAAAATCATAATATATACTATAAAAATATATAATTAAATATAAATTTAATTATATTATAATAATAAAAAATACATACTAACATCAAACACACACCAACAGACACTTTGCACACACAATAACATCAAAGACGCACACTAACACACACTTTGCACACACACTAACATCAAACACACACACACTGTGCACACTAAGTCAGGCACCCATATGCACACAGTCACGCACACACACACACACAGCACGCACACACACACACACACACACAGTCACATGTACTCTGCACACGCGCGCACACACACACACACGAACACGAACACAGTCACGCACACACACGAACACACACAGCCATGCACACACTCGAACACACACACACACACACAGTCACTCTCCTTCTCCCTCAACGCCACCAAGCTCGAAGGTGGCAGATCTCCTTCTCCCCCGATGCCATAGCACACTAGGATTTTTGTACGATTTTTTTCAAATTAAATGCAAATAGTTTGAGATTTGGTGAAATTGATAGAGGGGTTTTGTTTAGTTTGAAAAGATGCATATACCAGTGTTTTAGGCTATTACTTCGACGGCGGCTCCGGCGATGGTGGTGGTGGAAGAAAAAGGTTAAAGATGGTGAAAAAATTAAAATTTAACAAGTAAAAGGACTTATTTATAATATTTGATAAGTTAATTTAAATTTATAAAAACTATAGGCATAATAATGAATATGTTTGTATTTAAGGGTATTTCGGTCATTTTATCACTTTTAATAGTCAAAATGAAGCTAAATTATATGCCCAACCTCACCTCAAGTGCATGCACATCACTCTTCGTTATCGTAGGAAATTGTGCAGTGTTTTTATAACTCCAGGGGGTATTTCGCCTATTTTTAAAATATAGAGGGTTTGGCGCAACATCGCTAAACCACGAGGGGGTTCTATGCAATTTGTGCCAAAAAAAAATTGCATTTACATATTTTGTGCTCATCACTTACGTAGGTTGATCTTCAACATGTTATTCTCGAGTCGAAGATTGTTTCAATTATTTCCTAAAAGTATGATAATGATATCCTTGATTTTATTTATTCGACTGTAGTTTTGGGGCCTCAAAAGTGTTTACTTAGTTAGGCATGACCAATTAGCAAACAAATTAAGTCGGCGGTAATTCACATTTTTCATGTGACTCTAATCGAGTATTTTGCTCTAATTAAAGGTACTTAATTAATTGTGACATGAGTTATACATTGTTTTCTAAACATTTATTTCCTTTTTCTGTTTTTTTTTAAAAATCTAAATCAGGCTTTTTAATTAATTATTAAGAGAAAGAGGCACGAAACAACACCAATATTGACCATTTACAATGTCACTTTTGGTAAGGACAAAACTTCTTTTAATTAGTGGTGATATTATCCCTAATTTAATTTACATTGATTAATGATTAAATTTTACATTAACAATTAAAAACATTATCGTGACTTATACTTTGACATTATGATTTAACATGCCTGTTGAGGGGGAAAAAAAAAAGAAGACTGACGTTATCGCTCTATTACGAGCGGTGCAAATATGCTTTTTCAGACCCACCGCACAATTTACACATTTGGCGCGGGGTTTGGCACAATAGGATATGATCAATAGCTTTTCAAAGCCCATAATACATAAAGGGAGAGAAAAAGAAAAAGAAATAATAGAAAGGAGACAGAAGCTAGACCTTTTGTTTATCAACACGCTTCATATATGTATAGATATTCGTATTAATTGGACGGAGATATCCACATAAATTGAAAAAGAGAAATGAATGATTGTGAATCAAACAACCACGATTTGCAAAACGTACCCGCAATAGACGCGGTAGGAAAATACCCTTTTCACTAATTAAAAAATTTAAGGTAACTGTGATGGATTAGTTAGTGATAAAAGCCATCGTAAACAGAACTATTGAAACAATCAGTGACAATACATCTATTGGCGAATCTATTATAGTCGAAATTCATCGCAAAAACTAAATTTTGTAATGTCTGATTTGTCAATAAAAGGAATGTGTTATTGCAATGATAATAGGCTCAACGCGTATACGCAACAGAAATAAAATATAATTCAGTGACACGTTCTTATGTTTTGATTGTTTAAAATGATAAATATTAGTTAATTATTTCGTATACTTGTTAAAGTAATAATAAATGATAATAATAATTTGAAATAAAATGAAATTATGTGATTGGAAGAATAAACAAATAAAACAAGCGGGGCAAAAAAGTCATTGAAGAGAAGGAGAGGTGAGAGAGAATAGAATAGCCAAATCGAGAAAACCCGTACAATTATTATAAATTAATTATGAGAATTTTTTTAAATGTATATAGTGTTGTTATTTCCTTATTGAAACGGGAACCAAAAAGATCCACAAAAAATGAAAAAGAGAAAGGGGTGATTATAAATCAATCAACCAGCCTTTGCGAAAGAGAGAAGTGATCCAAACATGACATACGCCACCAAGACAAGATAAGCCTACTATATCATATCTTCAATTTTTTTTTCAAATTTTTATTTTTTTTCACTCAATCTTGAAAAATAGGACCAAAATATTGGCCCCATTCTATAATTGATGCCAGATGGCAGAATGTTACAGGCCATCCATTCCATATAATTGAATTATTGCGGAATTGGAGAACATATTGGGAGTACATTCCATTAAAAAAATAGAAGGGAGAATTTCACTTGGCAACCCCTAACTATATAAATATCGAATATTTTATAATCTTATTTTTTTTTAAACAAAAAAATGTACTTTTTGAAATTTTGAAATGACGAAAAGAAGACACTTCATATTTGAAAATTTGCGCTATTTGCAAGTATTACGAGAAATATTGAAAAAAAAATTAAACTTTCCATCTAAAGCTTATGACATAACATAACTAATTATTTATACTAGACAAAATATAAGTTAAGGTAATTGAATTTTGTACTTGGATTCCTACTTAAAAATATAGCCATTTTAGTATGTTTTTTTTTTTTTTAAATTCTGATAAATTCACTTAAATTTTATATTTTAACGCTACTATAATGAATAGTTTATCAAACACTTGCCAATTTTCTTGATCTTCCAACACCGAGTAGATGTAAACTTGCCCTATATGTGGTCTTACAACTTGCTGAAACCTATATTTTTGATGAATAGTCGCTATACCCTTTTTATTAGAAATCATCCTAACCCTATAGTTGGTTAACTATTTTGTCAAGTTTTATAAACAAAGTTTCCGCATCCTAAACCAATCCACTTGTGTTTGTTTTAACTTTTCAGAAAATGTAGAATATTAAGGGCTTGTGCCTAACTCAACTTCAAAAGCAAACTCAAGAGGTAAGAATTGCCAAAACTTTTATAATATAGATCACATCTCAATATTTGTTCGATGTGGGATAGTTAACACGCCTCCCTCACGCCCCGGCCCGAATATATGGGAAACAACCTGAAGCATGAAAATAGTATAATGGGGAGTCTAATGAATAGCGTAGGACCTAGCCGATTTTGATACCATATAGAAATATTATAGGCTTGGGATACCATGTAGAAATATTATGGGTTGGGCCTAACTCAACTCCAAAAGATAGGTCAAGAGGTAAGAATTGCCCAAACCTTTATAAAATAGACCACATCTGAGTATTTATTCGATGTTGGATAATTAATAGTAAATATGCCACTACGTTTATAGCCCAGTGATAGGGGTCCGAATCAGCACCATTGAGGTTCCGAGTTCGAACCTTCTTGTCTTCTTCCCTTTCCCTTCAAGTGGGTGCGTGTGTGTATGTATGGCGTTCTGATTGACATCTATAGGGTATCTCGAGTTAATTGTATCAAAAAACAAAAAAAAAAAAAACTTTTCAGTAAATATTATAATTTTTGTCAAGGTTTTTTTGAATTCTTTTAAATATCAATTATTTAGAAATATTTATATTGCTATAGGATAATAACAAGGTCTTGTGGTTCGCCTAACTGAAATAAGAGGTTCTATATATTATTTTCGCAAATATATTGCAACGAAGGTTAAACATAGAAATATAGTATACTTTTTTTAGTTGGACAACAAGGACAGAGTTAGAAATTTTTAATTTGGGGAAGAAGCGAGACCAAATTTTTATAAACTATTAAAAGTAATTTTATTTTATTTTTTTTTTTGGTGGGGCGGGGGGAGGGTGCAAAACTTAATATTTTCAAAAAAGTATTTATAAATTTTAGCCAGATTTAGACTTGGAGGAGGGAGGAGTGGGGAGGGGCGCAATCGCACCCACCAACCCACCCTTAGCTATGCCTCTGTCGAAGGGGAAAGTATGGAATTTTTCATAGTTTGAGGAGTAAATAATTACACCCAATTCGTATATATATACACAGTTTAGGGGGCAAATTGAAATTCACTTGAAAATACAATCTTCCTACTGTTTAAAAGAAAGCAATGATTGTATGATTTGTGACCCTGGGAAAATGACCCATGTGCTGTTCATGCATGCACGTAGCAAAAAAATTATATGTTATCCCTGGCTTTTTCTTTAGTAGGATATGCCAGTCGCTTTTTATTAATCATATTTTTGCTATGATTCATATTAATTAATATTTCATACTGCAAGCCGCCCCCATTCTCTATAAATAGGTAAAGTCGGGGTTCATTAGTGGTCATAACATACCAAGCATTTGCATTCCCTTTAGAGCTCCAAATCTTTCTAAGTGTCAAAAACAAAAACAAAAACCAAAACAAAAATTGCTAGAGAGATATGGCAGTTTTCTCGGGACACTTGACTTTGGTTTTTGGACTTCTTGGTACGTAAAACATTACATATTATTATCATTATTTACTACCTTTACTTTTTGTTACTTTTTGTTACCATAAAAATATTTTGTTAATTTTATCTTGCATGCATATGTATAATCACTAAATTTGTTTTAAATAACCTCTGCAGGCAATATTGTCTCGTTCATGGTGTTTCTCGCTCCTATGTAAGGAATATTATTTGATTTTTGTCGAACTATAATATGAATACATATGTGTATATGTAAGTATATATTGATCGATAAATTTGACTGCAGACCAACGTTCTACCGAATTTACAAGAAAAAGTCAAGTGACGGATTTCAATCAGTTCCATATGTGGTTGCACTCTTCAGCGCGACACTATGGATATACTATGCATTGCTCAAGGGCAACGTCACACTTATCATCACCATAAATTCAATTGGCTGCTTTATCGAGACCATTTACATTGTCTTCTTTGTTTTCTACGCTTCAAAGATAGGAAGGGTATGCAAATACATATATATATATATATATATATATATATTTCAAAAATAACAAAATAATATATAACTTTCTGAAAATTAATTCATTACGTAATTATAGACTTATAGTTGATGTTATTGCTAAAATTGCAGGTGCAAACAGCTAAGCTACTTGTTTTGCTTATAGTAAGTGGGATGGGATTTGTGGGCGTTACTCAATTCCTAGTAAAAGCTTCTGAACGTGCCATTGTCGTTGGATGGATTTGTCTCATATTTTCTTTGTGCGTCTTCATCGCCCCTCTATGCATTGTGGTAAGCATGCATCAAAATTAACGTACAAATTTATGCTACTCTCTCTCTCTCTCTCTCTCATTGATTATACATGTTCTGTTTTTGCAGAGGCAAGTGATCCGAACAAAGAGCGTCGAACACATGCCGTTCCTTCTATCATTATTCCTCACCCTAAGCGCGGTTATGTGGTTTTTCTATGGCCTATTGCTCAAAGATTTCAATATTGCTGTGAGTAAATCCATGCATTAACCTTCGACCTTCGTCCTCTTTACAGCCCCTAAAACACACACACACACACACACACACACACACACAAAGGAAACAAAAATAAATTATGATCACATAAATAGGAACACCATTAGAGACTTTAAAATATATACACTTCACTATTACGTATTGTTAACTATGTAATTAAAGAAAAAAAAAGTGACTTGTGGACCGTGAAAAACTCCTATATACGAATATTATATAAAAAAGATGATATCACTTTTCAGAAAATAATCATTAGGATACCTTTTCACTAAATAATTCTAAGTCTACATCGTCTTATACACTGTAGACATATATATATATATTATATTACTATAGAGCGACAACAGCACTTTTTCAAGAAATAGTCATGACCATACCTTTATAAGAAATATAAATCTAATTTATTTCCTGTATTTTTCTTTCTGTATAGATCCCAAATGTGCTAGGGTTCAGCTTCGGGGTGGTCCAGATGGTGCTCTATCTAATGTACAAAAACAGGGACAAACTCAAGGATCAAAAACTTCCCGAAATACAAAAGCCAGTGACCATTTTGGAGGAGCACGAAATCCCTCAATTAACCGAACAAATTATTGAGATCGTGAAATGTAGTCCGGTGTTTTTGAGTTCGGAGAAGAATATTCCGGTGGTTCCTCAGATGTGCAACAATGGAGCCGGAGCAACTCTGCATCAGAATTTGCCAAAGGAATTAACATCCCAAGTTTGATGGGCATATATACATATATGTATGTATGTATGTATGTTTACATGGCGTCCGTATTTGCATGTATCCTAACATAACTTGGGCATTTGTATAAATGCCTCGTGTATTTTGGTTTCATGTTGCGCCATTTATTTTCTTTGCTTTTTTGTAAGTTTTAGTTGTGTTTTCTGTCCATGTGAGACATCCCATGCATTTATGTACTTTTTCTACATATTAGAATTAATGAAAAGTGGATGCTTTTCGTGCGATATGTGTATATACGTGTTTCTTTATTTTGTGATCTTTCCTGATGAATCTGAATAGTTTGAGATCAGAAAAGAGAATTTGTATAAACATGGATCGTAAAAGTTTTCAAATTGAAACTTAGAAAGATATAAATAACTCATACGTACGTACATACATTTGCAGTGACGTAACAAGAAACTTTGTTGAGGGGATAACTTAAGAGCATATGTTACTAAAATTATCATATACATTTAATTAACTTAATGAATCAAATTAATTAAGAGTATATATTCCATATCTTTAAAGTGATACTAAAATCGTCTGTAATTTAACAATTGAAAAATAAATATTTCAATAGTCGCAAGACAATAAAAAAAAATTCGACAAGAATTGTTTTTAATTAAATATTAGTACGTGCTTTGTGATATATACATACATATGTATATATAATAAAGTAATATATGCTGTATTCTTTTTTTTTCATCCAATAAACTATGGTTGAACATATTTTATATATATATATATATATATATATATATATATGCACACACACACACACACATATATATATTACTTTTTTTTATCTAATTAATAAAAAATAGTAAAAAAAAAGTATTATTAGTATTTATATATGAAAAGTGAGTCTATTTATTTAAATAAAATATTTTAGTTTTGTAATTTTTGTTGGGATAATTGTAATTTTTATCCTCTAAGTTTAATGCATTTTCAATTTTGCCCTCTTCATTTTAATTTTATCAATTTTGTCTTCAATGTTTATGAAATTTTCAATTTTAGTCATATTTTGAACTAAATTATTCGTCGACGCTAACATGGCAATTTCCCCAACAAAAATGACAAAATTATGACCCAATCAATGTAAATGTGCAATTTTACCAAGGAGTCAATAAGATAAAATAACAAGAATAGCTATCTTTATTTCGTACACGAACGTGGCTCCGCGGGTGTACATTTGTAAAAAGAAAAATATACAGTGAATGATAAAAAAAAGCAATTGACAAACATACACATTCTCAATCGCACACATATGCAAGTGATCCTTGCCACGAACGTGGCTCCGTCTGCGTACATTTGTAAATATTACAAATATACAATGAATGATTGGAAGATTAATGTGCCCTCCGATCTTTTGTTAAGATAAACTTCAACCACTAGTTAGCTATCTTTCATTCTTACTTTCTTTTTAATTATATAAAAAAAGTTAGTTATCTTCAGTTGTAAATATGTTTTCAAGCTTTAAAAATGGATTATCATTTGATAAGACTACTGAATGCATTGATTAAGCCCATATCAATGGGCTTTATGTTCCTAATACACTACTTCTTGTCCCCCTTTAATTAAATTAATGTCCTCATATTATTAGCACGACTCAAACTTTTAAAAGAGATTATTCTTCTCCTTTAATGAAAATGAAAGTTTGTTCAATTAATTGTCTTGTTTGTTCAAATGGTTCCTTGATAAAGGAAAAATTATAATTTTAGGACATGAATTTAAGATTTTATAGCACATTTAGGACTTCTCGCCTCAATATTTGCAAATTTGTTGGAAAATTGACAAAATTGATCGGAATTGTATCCTAAATGTGCCACAAAATCTTAAATTTATGTTCTGAAATTGCAAATAAAAAAGTTAGTATCCTAAAATTGCTAATGAAAAAGTTGTTATCCTAAAATTGTTAGAGGGTACAAATACAGTCCTAAAATTGTAATTTTTCCCTTGATAAATATCAAAGTTTGTTCAATTTATACATCTGCGGCACGTACCTAGTTAGATCTAATTTTGTAGTATGCTAGATTAGATCAAATTGAATTTATGACAAATGACTTATAGATTTAAGAAAGTAAATAAATTAAATTTAGCGACACAAAAGACACTACAAGAATGCATTCCCTTCAATGACGACCTAATACATTATTAATTTAGTTTCTGTGATGAATTTAGTTTATAATGATTCCATTACTAAATGTCTTATCACTAATTGTTTGTTTAGTTTTATTTATATTGAATTCTGTCAAAAATTTATCACAGATACCTTAAATTTATAACATATCTCTGCATTACAAAATTTTCATTAGTAAATGAGGTGTTTTTTTTGTAGTGAGACCTATGGAAGAATTTTATATTTACAAGTTTATCTATCACAAATATTCATGTCGACTTCTCGTATTATTTAGCTGATAAATGATTGAATCATGAGGATTTACAATAGCACAAATATCATCTCAATGTATCAAATCAAAAAACTATTTAATTAATAATTACTTTTGTGGAGCTTATGATAATTTATTTAAGAGGGTTCTAATGTTAAATAAAATATTTTGATTTTGCCTACATCGTTTTAGTTTGACCCTTTTCCATATAAATTTATAATCTCATGGTCAATGGATCATAAGACAATCACCATTGGAAAAGAATAAATAAATTGCAATCGCTAAACACTTAAGTCCATTGTACGCATTTATGTGGAGCTGTTAGAAATTAGGTCAATTGACAAATGGTTCCGTTGGTGGCACGGAGCCACACTTCATGCTTGCAGCGTCTCACTTCTATTAGAAAAGGAAAAAATAAGTTCTTTAAAAGTTTTGGCTCAATAATTCAGGTAATCATTAGATATATTTTTTGGGACAAATTATTCATAAATCAATTGAAGATTTTAGTCAGTTGGTTTGGAAGCAATTATCACATCCAACGGGCTTGCAAGCTCAGAACGTGACAAAGGGTATCATAGCTGCTTGACAATCGAAATATCGGGAGCTAGTTAGTACTAGGTGGAACAAAGTGTTATGCACACAGGAACCATCTTTTAAACTTGCGGGACAAAGTGCTATGCATGTAAAAACCATCTCTTGAGCCCGTAGAAGCCACATTTAGAGTTCCCATGTCTAGGGGCTGGCAGTGAAATGTTCATGTCGTGACGAAAGCATCGCATCTTGAAAGAGGGGTGATTGTAGCATCCACATCAGTGAGAAAAGGAAAAAATGAGCTCTTTATAAGCTCTAGCGCAATAACTCAATTGTAATAATTGAATATTTCGAATAAGTTGTTTATCGCCCAATCGAAAACTGCACCCAATATGTTTGAAAGCAACTCTTATATTCAAAAGACCTGTGGGCCTGGAAGTTACAATGCCTAGAGTAAAATCAGTCTCTCTACCATCTTCACGAATTTATCAAACATTATTTATCTCGCAACTTTTAAAAGTTCCAGGATATCCATACATATCATAGTATATATAATTGGCATACTCATATATATATATATATATATATATATATTAGTACTGTTTATTTACGTTGCATGCTAGAAAGGAAAAAAAAAGTGAAGGTGATTTGTCAGTGGTAGCATGATACATTCATTTATTGATGAGGTGGCATTTAATTAATTTATCATTCCTATATTGTTTAATAAAAGAACGCACAATTTACAAGATAATGGCGATTATATCACCACGTAATGGTTGATCTTCCTATTTTAGGATAACAAAGATTCGATTTTATCCTAGCTTCCACTTTTGCTGAGCAAAAGTTTGAGTGACTTCAGCAAATAATTCTTGCCATGCCCCATGTTTATGCAACTCTCCACTTCTTGTCTGCAACTTATTAAGTTTCATAGCTTATACATATATCACACACACACACACACACACACACACACACACATATATATATGTATATAAATAAATAATCAAGACTCTAAAGCTTAGCAAGTAAATTGTAAGAAAAAGCAATTACGTCTACACCCTCTGAGGTTTGATGTAATTATCGATACAAACCCTCACATTTGACTATTTACAATTAGACCCCTATAGCATGATAATTTTTGAAACCTTGATTTTTTTTGTGAAATTACTTTTTTACCCTCATTTTTGAACCTCCAAAAATAGTCAAACTTAATTTTTTTTGTTGTACCAACAATACCCCTAATTGAATATAAATTTAGGGATAATTACATCTACACCCCTTGAGGTTTGGTGTAATTACCGATACACCACCTCACATTTGACGAATGTGAGGGGTGTAGATGTAATTATTATAGTTATTAGATCTTGATTAAAAGAATCAACAATCCAAATTAATTTCTGAATATAAAAATATAATATTAAAATAAAAATCATAAATTAAATAACATATTAAATAAATATATATATATATGTACACACATCATATATATTATATATACATATACATATACATGTATAATATATATATATATATTTATATATATATATATAGACATAATAACACACATACACAGATGCACACATTTCACACACTCACACACACACATAGAGAGAGAGAAGGACGGACGAGAAGGTGTGAGAAGGCCAGATCTGACCGGGATTGACCATTGAGAAGAAAAAAAACTTCAAAAAAAAAATTCAATCTTGATATCGTTGAGAAATTTGAGGTGAGATCTAAAGGTGGAGGGAAGAAGAAGGTAGAGATAGGGCTTGGAGTTGGTAGGGGAGGAGAGGATGAAGGAGGATGAAGGTGATTATTGGGGATTAAAAAAAAAAAGTAAATTAATTATTTTAATATTTTTTAATTATTTGTAAGGAAGAAGGGTAAAAATGAAAAAAAAAAGTAGAAAGAACCAAAATTTAGAAAAATAAAATTTTTTATTATAAAAAAGTATAAAAATATTAACATAACTTATATGTATATTTTAATATGAGATAAAATTTGTTTTATAAGAATTATTTGAATGTTTTGTTGATTTTTCTTTAAACTTACATTACACCCCTCAAAGTTCTTGAAAATTACATTTGCACTCGTAAGGGCATTATGGTCATATGAAAAGTCAAAAAACGTGCCAATGAATTTCTTGCTCACAGAGGGGTATTTCGGGAGTTTGTAAATAAAAACTAATGTCCGTAGCCGAAAACTCCAACGGCCACTAACGGAAGGGGGTATTTGTTAACAACACTAACGTGGAGGGGGTCTAATTATAAATAGTCAAATGTGAGGGGTGTATCAATAATTACACCAAACTTCAGGAGGTGTAGACGTAATCATCCCAATAAATAAATAATCAAGACTCTAAAGCTTAGCAAGTAAATTATAAGAAAAAGCAATATTATCTTTTTAATAACAATCGCAGTCATCCCTAATGATTAATAACTATTGGTGTGATCATGATATTTTCACTACAAGAAAATGAATAAATTTGTAACAATATAATAGGTGATAATCAAAAAATTATCATTAATTATACACATTTGATGACAACAAATTGATGTTGTCACAAAACATAATATACATAATGTCAATAGTGACAACTTAATATAAACAAAAAAGTATAAAAGTGATAATTAGTGACACACTTATTGTGATAATTTAACGGCAATGGAATCTTATCACAAAATTCTAATAACAATTTTTATTGTCACCAAATTATTACTATAGGTGTGCCACTAATTATTAATGGTGACAATTAAAACATTACTTTTTGTCACCATTGAATAATATTATAACAATATAAAAATTTTTGTCAACAAAAAAATTAATTAGTGATAAATTAGAATGTATTGTAACTTTATATAATTATTAGTGATAATTTTTTATGTCATTATTATTAAATTTTATCAATAATATTATTGTTTCTTGTAGTGTTTTTTTTGCACGGCCATGAAGTTGTCACTTATATACATCTATACATAACCAAATGTCAACAATAGATTAAAATTTATACACCACTCATGAGTCACGTACATTTTTCATATATTACAATTATTTTGCTAAAAATTGATCATAATTATGATTTTGTCCTTTAGATTCTTTCAAATAAAGTGTTGTTCCATGTCGTGGGTGTCAGATGATAATATTTTAGTGATTTGAAATATTGTAAATAGGTGGGTCAATCGTTGTCCTCCACATGTGTTTGGGAGACTTTTATTTATAAATCAAACAACAGTACTTATAATGCAGTGATATCATCTAATCTCTGGTAAAAAGCGTTGATTATCTCTTAACTTTTTCCTCTTTTTGGCTTTTCTTTGTCCTTTCAATTTCTCCAAAAACCAATTAACTTATTTGATGAAATATTGCGGTGGGACTTAATAGACCGAAGTTATCTCGTTGCTACGTGAGCGAGTAGCAAATAAATTATATATGAAGCAAGTTAATTATGCGGGATGGAATCTTTTGTAAAATTTTGTATAATATCATTTGTTATACTTATCAATATATAATATTTATATGGATTTTCAACCCACTCGGGGCATGAGTAGGGCTGCATATTTTTAATATAGACTTTAATGGAGATTATATCATCAATTTGCCATAATTAGGATCGGATGCAAATAAAATAAGGGTTTGAGGCTGCCGAAATTTGGGGACACATAATTTCTTTTCTTTTTTTATAAAAAAAAAAAAAGAAGCAAAACTAGTGAACTTATTTGGAAGTAAAAATATTAACCCGACTTGATAAAGAAGCTCAATTATTTGAATTTTGCACTTGTTGAAACATTTGATCAAATAAATTGTGCATTGTTTTATCTACTGTGTATTGTGTTTGTCTCTTTCATATTGTAGTTTATTTTATTAACTAAAAAAATTTCTTTGTTAATAGTGTATTATGTGTGTTTAAATTATTAGTAGTAAATCACAGGTGCTTTTTTAAGTTATCGCTTTAGGCCGTGAAAAATACTGAGACGACCATGATTTTGAGAGATAATTATTGTTTTAGTCTCTTTTGCTTATTATGGATTTTCTTATTTTTGAAAAGGTCTTATATTTTTGAATTTGGATAAGTTACAACTATTAATATGATGGAAAATATGTGGGATCTATTAAGCACTAAAATACGGTGATTGTCTTAAAATATGGAGTAATTAAAAGTCACCCTAAAAATCACATAGGGTGTTGCCGGCCTATCTTGATGAGATTTCAAACAAAGTTATAGTTCTCCAGTTTGATCATTTATTGCATAATTATTTTTTATTATATTTATTAATACACGCTACGTGTATTTATAAACGATTGAGATAAGGGAAAAAAAAATTGATACTCTTTCCTTATCTTAACCGCTCACCAATATACGTAGCGTGTATTGATGAGTGTAATAGAAAATGTAGAACAATTATGCAATAAAGGATCCAAACTGATAATTCTCTAATAGCAAGATGTCATGTAATGATAGGGGTGGACAATTCGGGTGGGTCGAGTGGGTTCAGATTGGGTTGAGGTAGGGGTATAACATAAAATCTCTCAATCTTAATCCAACCCATAACCTGTCAAACCCATGAGACCTCAATCCTAACTCAACTTGGTTGGGTTCTTCTCAACCCCAGTTAATCTATTTTAAATAAAAATTCCAACTTTTCTAATGAAAAAATATAAGCAATTATAATTTACTAGTTAAAAATTAATTTTTGCCCCTAATTTTTCATTTAGCTAACTATACTATATATACATTTATTCTGTATGCATTATAAAAAAGCATCTCTTTACTAAGTTTACCGAAAATTTTGCAACAAAGAGATTTTTATATTTTGTCACAGTTTTAGAGTATCATCACACTATGTGATGATTAATGACAGAATTCAATGTAAATAGAACTAAATAAACAATTAATAAAAAGAAATTTACTAGAAAATTTGTTATAAATGAAATCTAGCATGAGAAACTAAATTTGTAATTGGTTCGTCACTTAAACGTATACATTCTTATATGATAGTCGGCTACGCACAAAACACATGTTTGGAATTTACATTATAAATTAATGAGTTTATTTCCCACTCTAGTTTATTTAAATTTTATTTATAATATACTGTAAAAATATTTGATAAAAAATTTCATTCAATATTAAAATAAATCAACATAAAATTTCAATGAATGCAAATAAACAATTAAAGGAAGAAGATATACTTTTTTGAATGGAAGAAGAAGATGATAACTAACATAATTATAGTTTTTTATTCAAATTGGCTTTTCACTTATATAAAAGATTTAACGATCTCTTATCTTTAAATATCTAAAAGCTTTTGTATGTTTAATAATTAAAAAAATTTCCTATTCTCTTTTTCATAATTTTTCCTATATTATAGTATTAATGATTAATTATAGCCCATCAAAATATTATGATTTATAATTTATACATAATACATTTTTCTCTAAATGATAGAGAAAGGAGAATTTAAAAAAAAAATGATTTGGGTCGAGTTGTTGTTTAACCCATAAAACGACTCGAGTTGTCTGGGTAACCCACAAGTCAACCCAATTCAATCCATATTTTTTTATATCGCTTTCGGATTCGATTCATTTTCAACCCAATACATGAACTCTCAACCATAATCCATTATTTTCGTATTGGAGTTGTCATATTGGATAAGAAATTGCCACCTATATGTAATGCCCTTACAAGGAAAAAGAAAAAAATATTAATCCGTACATGTTAATCAATACAGTGTGAAAAAGCTTTTATTGATGAATAAGCAATGACACTACATATTTTGACGCAACAATTATGTAAACAAATTTAACGAAGTGTTGTTTAAGTTGCCATTTTGGCTGTAAGTGCACACAAATATAGAAAAATAAAAATAAAAGTTAATAGTATGATACATGACTTGACTTGTCTGCAAAATATAGAAATGATATAATTTAATTATATACTGAGAGTCGAAGTGGTGGGAGTTCAAAAGTGGTATTAGGGATGTATTGAGCTTGAACCCTCTTGTCCTCTAACCCTTCCCCTTTGAGTGAGTTTGTGCGTATGTGTGGGAGTATTTTTCCGATTAACATCTATAAGATGTTCCAAAATAATTGTATCAAAAAAATTATATGCTTAAATATTGTTAGGATAAAAATATAAATTTTCACTAATTTAGTTTTATGAGTATACTTTTTTAGAGCTATCTGAAATACTTGATTAAATTTATGATAAGTGAAAATTTAAATGCAAATAATTTTCTCTTCCAGTATAGGTGCAGTCATAGTATTGTCAATTTTCTCTTCAATTAAACTTAGAATAATATTTCAGTTGGAGGATATAGTTCATTTCAAATTTCATAATAACTCTTAAGGGTTAAGAATGCACAGTTCCTCAATCATAGTTTAACCCGGGCCAATGCCTCATGATAGATAAATTATCGGTACGATTTAAGATTATTATTCGTAAGAAATATCAAAGGAAAGGTCTTAAAAGCCCATGCCACTAACGAGATTTAAGCTTATAGGGTAAAATTAGGGCTATTACTAGAGCGAGTTTTAATTCAAATTTGATCCGAGTATGCTTCAAATTTCAGAATATTTGATTGATTAAAATATCTAATAAATTAGATCCGAGTATAAATATCCGTAATTCGAAATAAATTGATATGGAATATAGTAGTTCGATCCGTTAAAAATTCAAATCCAAATTTTAAGTATACTTTTTATTTGATTAATAACCCCCTGTATATAATGTTTGTAAAAAAGTTTAAAATATAATGCAATATATAAACCATACTAATTAATAACAAATTGTTTTTTTTATTTTTTAAAGTAATTTTTTAATAAAATAACGTATATATAGTTTTTATACATATTCTAAAATAATTTTCTACTTAATTAAAATTTTATTTTTTACATACGAATTTTTTTATTTGTTACTTGATTTTAAAGTATCAATTTTTTAGCTGTTAATTAGATTGAATTTTCTTATTGGGTTTTGGATTTTTTATCGAATTTGAATTCAATAGTATCTATACTATGATAAAAAGAAGATCATTTTTGTTTCACAAATGACTATTATTTATGTAATTTTACAAAATTTGGCCTTCAATTTTATGTAGAATAAATAGAGATATGTATAACTGTGGCTAAAATTGAAAATTTACATGAACTCGATTCAATTCAGATATCAAATTTTGATATGTCACTTTTACTCTTTTAATTAGTAACACATGCAATAATAAGTAAATAAAAAGGCCAATATTGTAATATTACATCCAATTCAAAGAACCTATATTTTCAACCCACAAACCACTTTCTCTAATTACAATTACTTATTTTTTTTTTCTTTTTGTGTTTATTCTTTATCATGCAATTTTATTTCATATAATTATTTTATTTTTAAATTATTATAAGTTAATAAATTATTTCAAATAATTCTTAAAAAAATATTCTTATAAAAGAAATGTAATAATATATTTATATTTTCATTCTAAAAAAATTTAAATACTAAATTGAAACAATTTTTTTTTAATTTTGCATACAGATAGAGTGTGCGGTGTTGCTAGTTCAATATAAATACACATACATATATACATCATAGACTCTTAAGACTAAACTAACCAACAGAGCTATGCTCACAAGTGGCTTAGTAAGTTGTCATAGATTCTTAAAACTAATCAATATGTCTCTAAAGTTAATTTATGTTTGCCCTAATTAATATGTCTCTAAAACTATTTTGTAGTGGTGATAACATTAATATGTCACTACTAAAAAAAACACTTTTAACCATGGATTTAGAGAAAATAAATCTATGACTAAATAAATTAGCTACGAATTTTATCCGTGGCTAAAAGTGGCGTGACTAATTTAGCCACAACTTTCCTCAACCACAGATTAGCCACGACCAACGGCCACGGATTTTCAGAAACTGGTATTAGCCACGGACTATCCATGGCCAAATTTCAATACTAAATGTTGAAAAAGCTAGGCCGTGGCTAATCCGTAAAAAAAAAAAAAGCTAACTAAACATTCGATTGTATAGGTATGTAATTTTATTTTTTATTAATCTTGAATTGTCATCTTTTCCTACTTTTTTACTATTTTCTTTCTTATTATTTATTCAATTATAGGACTTATTTTATTTTTGTTCTCCTATTACTATTTGTTTCTCAAAGTTTTAGGTATTTACTGCATTGTGGAATTATTTATATTGGACATCATTTCTTATTGACAAATTTGTGCTTTTGATTTTCATTTAATTTGTTTTTTTTTATTTTTTACTTTATCATTAATTTCTTTGAGGTTTATTGTATTTGACTTTTTACCTTTTAAAAATTTATATGAGTTTATTGATTTGTATTCTTCTTCTTCTTTCTTCCTTTTTCCGTTTTTTTTTTCGTATAAAAGTCTATTTGTTAAAAGTTGATATATCTAATATTTTTACATAATTTTGTCTTCTTGGCTTGTATTCTTCTTCTTTTTTTTTTCTTTTATTTATATAAAAATCTATTTGGTATATCTACTATTTTTGCCTTTTTTTTTAATTTTACTGTTGTTAGTTTTAATTCTATTATGGGATTCTTTTCCATAAGAAGTTGGAGTTTTTTATTTCAATATTGTATTTCACTAATATTTTATTCTTTTTTGCCCAATTCTTATTTCCTCTAATTTACATCGAGTTATCTTCATCTTAGTTAATTTATGTTTACCCCTAAATAATGTCTTAAAACTAATCAATATGTCTCTAAAGTTAATTTATGTTTGCCCCTAATTAATACATCTCTAAAACTTCTTTTGTAATAGCAATAACATACATATGCGGTGAACGTGGATCGATCACGTGACCTTCAGATCTTCAGTCTGACGCTCTCCCAACTGAGCTATCCACGCAAGTGGTTTTAGAAGTCCTCATAAAGTCTTAAAACTAATCAATATCTCTAAAGTTAATTTATGTTTGCCCGAAATTAATGTCTCTAAAACTTCTTTTGTAGTGACGATAACATACATATGCGGTGAACGTGGATCGAACACGTGACCTTCAGATCTTCAGTCTGACGCTCTCCCAACTGAGCTATCCCCGCAAGTGGTTTTAGAAGTCCTCATAAAGCCTTAAAACTAATCAATATGTCTCTAAAGTTTATTTATGTTTGCCCAAAATTAATATGTCTCTAAAACATCTATTGTAGTGACGATAACATACATATGCGGCGAACGTGGATCGAACACGTGACCTTCAGATCTTCAGTCTGCCGCTCTCCCAACTGAGCTATCACCGCAAGTGGTTTTAGAAGTCCTCATAGAGTCTTAAAACTAATCAATATGTCTCCAAAGTTAATTTATGTTTGCCCCTAATTAATATATGTTTCTAAAACTTCTTTTGTAGTAGTGATAACATGCATATGCGGTGAATGTGGATCGAACACATGACCTTTAGATCTTCAGTCTAACGCTCTCCCAACTGAGCTATCCCCGCAAGTGGTTTTAGAACTTGTCATAGAGTCTTAAAACTAATCAATATGTCTCTAAAGTTAATTTATGTTTGCCCCTAATTAATATGTCTCTTAAACTTCTTTTGTAATGGCAATAACACACATATGCAGTGAACGTGGATCGAACACGTGACCTTCAGATCTTCAGTCTAATGCTGTCCTAATTGAACTATCCCCGCAAGTGGTTTTAGAAGTCCTCCTAGAGTCTTAAAACTAATCAATATGTCTCTAAAGTTAATTTATTTTTGCCCCTAATTAATATATCTCTAAAACTTCTTTTGTAATGGCAATAACATACATATGCGGTGAACGTGGATCGATCACGTGACCTTCAGATCTTCAGTCTGACGCTCTCCCAACTGAGCTATCCCCGCAAGTGGTTTTAGAAGTCCTCATTAAGTCTTAAAACTAATCAATATGTCTCTAAAGTTAATTTATGTTTCCCCCAAATTAATATATCTCTAAGACATCTTTTGTAGTGACGATAACATACATATGCGGTGAACGTGGATCGAACACGTGACCTTCAGATCTTCAGTCTGACGCTCTCCCAACTGAGCTATCCCCGCAAGTGGTTTTAGAAGTCCTCATAGAGTCTTAAAACTAATCAATATGTCTCTAAAGTTAATTTATGTTTGCCCCTAATTAAGATATGTCTCTAAAACTTCTTTTGTAGTAGTGATAACATAAATATGCGGTGAATGTGGATTGAACACATGAACTTTAGATCTTCAGTCTAATGCTCTCCCAACTGAGCTATCGCCGCAAGTGGTTCTAGAACTTGTCATTGAGTCTCAAAACTAATCAGTATGTCTCTAGAGTAAATTTATGTTTGCCCCTAATTAATATGTCTCTAAGACTTCTTTTGTCGTGGCGATTAGGGGTGTTCAAAATATCCGAAAACCGACCGAACCGATCGAAACTGAAAAAAACCAAACCGAATCGAACCGAACCGAACTATATTCGGTTCGGTTTTCGATTTTTTAGGACCAAAACCGAACACATTCGGTTCGGTTCGGTTTTTTCTCTCGGTTAAAACCAAGAGAAACCGAAAACCGAAAAAATGAATTCGGTTCGGTTAAACCGAACCGGGCCTCATTTAAAAAAAAAAATTGGCTGGAAACGTGTTTTGAAAACACATTTTCAAAAAAAGTTGTTTTTCTCCACTTAAGGGTTAACACTTAACAGTCCCAAGTCCCAAGCTGTGAAGCTGTCAAGCTGCTCCTGCAGTCCTGCTCCTGCTCCCGTGTGTTGCTCTGCTGCTCGTCTGCTTGCTCCTGCTCCCGTCCAGCTCTCAACAAAAGAAAACTCAATCTGTAAGTCGCAACAACAGCAGCAAGTCGACTCTTTTGCTCCCTCTCATCTCGCTTCTTGCTTCGGTAAAGTGCAACAGCAACAGCAGCCGGACAGCAGCAACAAGTCGACTCTTTCGCTGCTTCTCATCTCGCTTCTTGCTTCGGTAAAGTGCAACAGCAACAACAGCCGGACAGCAGCAACAGCAGCCGGTAAAGTGCTTGCTTTTTATTGTTTTAAGTTAAGTTTTGTTAGATTGAATGATTTTTTAATTTTCTTTGAAAAATCACAAGAAGAAAACATTAGTAAGTTATTCTTTTTTTTTCGGTTAACAAAGAAACAAAAACAGAAAGTTAAGTTTTAATGTGTTTGCAACACCTTGCCATTGCCCACTGCCCCACTGCTGACTGGAAAAAAAAAAAGGAATTTTTTTTTTAAAAAAAGAAAGGAATTTTTTTTTTTTTAAAAAAAAGTTGGTTTTCGGTTTTCTGGGAAAATCGAACCGAACCGCAATGCGTTCGGTTCGGTTTTTGATTTTCCAACCGAAAAACAGAACCATTCGGTTAACCGAACCGAACGTGCGGTTCGATTCGGTTAAAACCGATTGAACAGCCCTAGTGGCGATAACATACATGTGCGGTGAACGTGGATCGAACACGTGACCTTCAGATCTTCAATCTGACGCTCTCCCAACTGAGCTATCCCCGCATGTGGTTTTAGATTTTGTCATAGAGTCTTAAAACTAATCAATATGTCTCTAAAGTTAATTTATGTTTGTCCTTAATTGATATATCTCTAAAACTTCTTTTGTAGTGGCGATAACATACATATGCGGTGAACGTGGATCGAACACGTGACCTTCAGATCTTCAGTCTGACGCTCTCCCAACTGAGCTATCCCCGCAAGTGGTTTTAGAAGTTATCATAGACTCTTAAAACTAATGAATATGTCTCTAAAGTTCATTTATATTTGCCCTAATTAATATGTCTCTAAAACCACTTTTGTAGTGGTGATAACATACATATGCGGTGAACACGGATCAAATGCAACCTTCAAATATTTAGTTTGACACTCTCCTAACTAAGCCCTAGCCCATCGACAGAGGGCAGCGGCGAAAAGATCCCGGATATTTTAGGAAAGGGGACGCAAAAGATGGTAGGAGTTGGGGAATCCCACAATTCTGTCTTGCCCACTCAGCAATTAACTACTTGCCCTATTTCCACGGAGTTGGACTCCAACAGTGTCATGCAACTGATGACGGGGACTGCACACGATGAGGTGGAGGGGGAATCAACGGCTAAGACCACTACTACCCAAGCCATGGAGACAGATCAGCAGTCCGACAAATATTTTACTAAACCACATGACCCCCCAACTGGTTCAAAAAACAACTACACACCCACCGGGGGAAGGAAAACATTCAAGCGCATTGCGCGAACTCCGGAGAAGAGGGATACAAGCCTGGAGGATGGTGACAGACCGATGAGGGGAGTAATCCGATGCAGAGATGGGGTGGGGATCGTCGCCCCGGGACCCAAAAGGGCGAAGGGAGAAACACTATTTGTAACAAACCAAGAAGCGGAGGTTGGGCAGCCTGCCCAACCTCGCAAAATTTAATGTCGCTTTTAGCCTGGAACGGTCGAGGGCTTGGGAACCCACGTACCGTTCGTCATTTACAGACGGTTATCCGTCAAAAAGATCCCACACTGCTGTTCATATCTGAGACGCGCCTCCCGGCACAAAGGAGCCTGGAGATTGGGCGGGCACTTGGGTATGATCAGGGTACAGCAGTGGATAGAGCTATAAACGAGAATGGAAGAGGGGGAGGGGGGTTGGTTCTGTGCTGGAAGTCTCCAGTTGAAGTGCTGCTACTGTCAAAATCTGCCCGACACATCGACATAAGGGTATCATGGAAACGAGGGGATGCGACTTGGTGCTTCACAGGTATTTATGGCAACCCAAAACCTCATGAAAGGGGGGAGACTTGGACAACAATCCGTGATATCCATGGAACTAGGAGGGAACCATGGGTGGTGATGGGGGACTTTAATGAGGTTCTCCATCGTGACGAGTTGTACAACATAGCACATCGGCCCGAAGCTCAAATCCAGGCGTTTCGGGATGTTCTCGACGATTGTAATCTTATAGATATCGGCTTTGTGGGGCCTCGTTTCACGTGGAGCAATAAGAGGGAGGGAGAAGACCATAAAGAGGCATGTCTTGACCGAATGCTAGCCAACTCGAAGTGGCTGGAATTATTCCCCAATACGTTGTTAAGGCACCACCCCATGGCTGTGTCCGATCACATGGTGCTCGTGCTCCATACTCAGGCTATGCAGTACAGTGGCGGTAAGCATTTTCGGTACGAACAGTTCTGGTCGAGGCGACCGGAGGCAATCGATATCATCACGAATGTAGGGATGGCAACGGGGCGGGTATGGGGCGGGTTTGGCCAAACCCGGGACCCGCCCCGCCTGGGAAATTTTGGACCCGGGCCCGGACCCGGGTGGACCCGCCGGGTCCGGGTTGGACCCGGTAGACCCGGTTTAAGTTTTAAAAATAATAAAAAAAATATTTTTTTTTTCAAGAAAATTGATATTATTACAACTTTATAGGTATGAAAAAAATAATGGCAATATTAAAACATCATTATCACATATTTATTTGTACATAATTTGAAATCATAACTTAATTATTAATGTTATATAATTATTTTTATATACAAGAGTATCATATTTATTTTTTAAAATAACTATTTATATAATATATACTTTTATATATGAAATATAGATGTATATTATATAAATTTACATAAAATAATAAATAAAAATATATAAAAATATCTAAAATAACGAACCGGGGCGGGTCCGGGTCCAAAAAATGAAGACCCGGGACCCGCCCCGGACCCGGTTAGGAGTCTTCAAACCCGCCCCATTAGGGGCGGGTTCAGGTCCGGGTTCGGGTCCAACCCGGACCCATTGCCATCCCTACACGAATGTGTGGACAAAGGGGGGAAGCGGGAGTGTGGATTCTGTCACAGACATTGGGCAGACGCTGGACAGATGCGCCTCAGAGCTGACAAAGTGGAACAAAACAAAGGTAGGGAACATTCAAAAGAACATCAGAACTGCCCAAGCCGAACTTCATCGGCTGCATAGGGAGAGGCCGTCGGAGGAGAGAAATCGATGGATAAAGATGGCGGAACAAACGCTTATTGCGTTACAAGATGACGAAGGACAGATGTGGAGGCAGAGGTCTCGAGCAGATTGGCTCAAACTTGGGGATCGTAATACTAAATTTTTTCATCAGACGGCCTCAGGGAGGAGAAGGAAAAACTGGATTGCTAGACTCCAAAATAGTGATGGATACGAGGCAACCACACAAACTGAGATGGAGATCCTAGCATCCAGCCATTTTTCGAACCTCTTTACAACCTCAAATCCCACATTATCGGCTGAGTTTCATGAGCTGGCTATCAAGAAGCTCCCGAATGGAGCTAGAGACGATATGGTGACTCCCCTTGACTTAACGGAAGTGACCCAAGCTATCAAGAGCATGGGGCCGATTAAGGCTCCTGGGCCGGATGGTTTCCCAGCTTGTTTTTATCAGAAACATTGGTCTGTCGTGGGCCAATCGGTGTTCAAGGCTTGCCACGATTTTCTGGCGGCCGAAGGGGGGGATGCGGTGGGAGCGTCTCTGGGGCCGCTAAATAAAACCACCATTGTGCTTATCCCGAAGAAACAAGGAGCTGAAAATATCACCGACTTCCGTCCAATCAGTTTATGCAACGTATCGTACAAGATAATCTCAAAAATTTTAGCAAACAGACTCAGAGGGGTCATCGAGCATCTTATCTCGGAAAACCAAAGTGCCTTTATCCCGGGTCGATTGATTCACGATAATGCTCTCTTAGCACACGAGGTCTTGCATATGCTTAGACAGCGACGACATGCGAATCTTGAAGAAGTGGCGGTGAAACTGGATATGTCGAAGGCATACGATCGAGTGGAGTGGGCTTTTCTTTTCAAGGTTATGGAAGCTATGGACTTTCACCCCAGATGGATTGAATGGATAAAACGGTGCGTATCGTCTGTCCGATACCAAGTCTGCATTAATGGAAGATTGTCACCAGAGTTTGTGCCATCGCGCGGCCTCCGGCAAGGAGATCCATTATCTCCATATTTGTTCTTATTATGCTCGGAAGTTTTGTCGCTGCTCATTACACGGGCAAATCACCAAGCATTACTAAGGGGTGTCCGGCTTGGGCTGCGGGTGCCGAAAATTTCTCATTTATTATTCGCCGACGACTCCCTGGTCTTCATTCGGGCTACACAAAGTGAGGCGCATACCTTACGAGAGATCTTGAGAGTTTATGAAGCATGGTCGGGACAGCAAGTTAACTTAGCCAAAACTGCATTATGTTTTAGTCCCAACAGTAGGCCGGCGTCACGGGAGATTGTTTGCAGGACGATAGGTTGCTCGGATGTTTGTATGGAATCGTATCTTGGACTCCCGGTTCTCTTTGGGAGGTCTAAGAGGGAAAGTTTTCGCTCAATTAAAGAGCGTGTTTGGCAGTACGTGCAAGGGTGGAGAGGTCGTCTCCTCTTCGCAGGAGGTAAAGAAATTCTTATTAAAGCCGTAGCGCAAGCTGTTCCTACTTATACGATGAGCATTTTCAAATTTCCAGTGAATTTTTGTAGAGAGATCAACTCTATGTGCCGCCGATTTTGGTGGGGGGAGAAGAACGGGGCTCGTAATATGTTGTGGGAATCTTGGGACACCCTATGTGTTTCGAAGGCGATGGGAGGATTAGGCTTCCGTGATTTTTCCTCGTTCAATTTAGCGCTGTTGGCGAAGGTGGCATGGAGACTTCTGACTCGTTCGGAGTCGCTTTGTAGTAGGGTTTTGGCTAGTAGATACTATCCGAATGGGGATTTTCTGTCCTGTGCAGCGAAGGGAAATCATTCATTTGCATAGCGTAGTATCCTGGCGGGTCGCGACTGGTTACTTAAGGGTATTGGTTGGCGCATTGGGCGGGAGGACAAGGTGTGGTTCTTCAAGGACGTTTGGACAAGGGAGGCCTTAGTCCCAATGTTGCCGCTCCCAGAGGGCGTGGATGACTCGTTACGGGTTTCTGAGTGCATTATACCAACTTCTGGAACCTGGGATGTTGAGAAAATTGTTATGCTTGTTGGCTCCTCAGGCTTGGAGATTATTCAGGGGGTGACACCAAATTTGCAGGCCAGGGATCAGGTTTTTTGGCGACATGAGCCGTCGGGACAATATTCTATTAGGACGGGGTACCGCCTGATCCATAATGAAGTTCGGACAGCGAGGGGAAGAGCTCAGGAAGGTGATCCCAGAAAACTCGCTATATACAAAGCAATTTGGCGTACGAATGCCCCGAACAAAGTTAAGATTTGGACATGGCGTTTAGTGAGGGATAGAATCCCCACTAGAGTAAACTTATTATCGTGAGGAATCCAGGTGTCGGACTTGTGCGAACTTTGTGAAACGGCTAGCGAATCTGTGGATCATCTTTTCTGTAGGTGTCCGGTGACTGCCACAGCCTTCCCAGACTCTATTTAGGGGAGACGAGCAGCGGATAGACCGCCTGATATTGTTTCGATGTTACAGATGTTCAGTGGGAAACATCAAGCAACGATTTTCTGTAGGGTGATGCTTACCGTTTGGCGAGTCTGGGGTCTGCGGAATGAGTGGTACATGTCAAACAAGATGCCACATTTCATACAGGTGCAACAGTGGGTGCTCAAATACGTCCACGAGATGAGGGAGGTGTCGGTAGAGGAGTCGATTAGGGATGCAAACGAGCCGAGCCGAGCCGAACCTTGCCCTTTTTTTTAAGCTCGAGCTCGAGCTCGAATCAAATACCTCGAGCTCGAACTCGAGCTCGAGCTTGAAGAGCTGGAAATTTGAGGCTCGAGTTCGGCTCGAACCTATATTCGAGCTCGGCTCGGCTCGATTCGATTGGCTCGTTTGGCTCGAGCTTCACCTCTTCTCAAACCCAAGTTCTCAAACCTTGTTTTCTCAAACCCACGATGGTTGAGCTCAACCTCTTCTCAAACCCAAGTTCTCAAACCTTTTTTTCTCAAACCCACGACATAGAGCCACAGATCCATGGCAGCGGCCAGCGGAGGAGAGACGGCAGCGGAAGAAGCAGCGGCGAGAGACCCATGGCGGCGGAGACGAAGAGAAGGCTCTCTTTTCTCCCACGACAAAGAGAGCAGAAAGTAGAAAGAGGGGGCCGAGAGAGACTATGGAAGAAGAGAGACGAGAGAGATGACGACGAAAAAGAGAGAATCGGGAGAGATTGAGAAGAGAGACAAGAGCAGCAACGCAGAACAGAAACAGAGAGAAGACAGGGATGGGTAGAGATTTTGACCAATTCTAATTTTGACTTCAAGTTTTTATTTTGGTTTTATAATTTTTTTTATTTTTGGTCAGAATTTTACAATTATATATGTATATATTATATAAAATTAAATAAATAATAAAATATTAAAGGCTCGCGAGCCTATGAACAAAAGTTATTGGGCTCGAGCTCGGCTCGATAACATACGAATCGAGCTCGAGCTCGAACCTGAATCGAGCCGGCTCGTCAGGCTCGCGAGCCGGCTCGATTCGTTTGCATCCCTAGAGTCGATTCTCGATCTGGATACGTATCAAAAGGAGGTTTGGGCTCGCCCCCCGGCGGGTTTTTTGAAATGTAACGTGGATGCCGGCTTTGACGGCATGAGGGGAAGTATGGGGATGGGGGCTATAGTCCGGGATGTGGATGGTGGATTTCTGGGGGCGAAGACCAGTTTCTATTTCGGATATACGGACCCTTTGGCTGGAAATCAAGGCACTAAAAGAGACACTTGCATGGCTCAAGGAAAGTGGGGTTAGGAGGATTATTGTTGAGACGGATTGCTTACAAGCTGTAGATTTCATCCGACAGCCCACCCGTTGCATCTCTCTGCACCGGTATAACGTGGATCTCATCGTCAATTTGGCGCGATCGTTTGAGCAGATTTCTGTCCGACATGTGAGGCGGACCGCCAATTACGCAGCGCACGAACTAGCAAAGTTTGCCTCTTGTAACTTAGTTGAGCATAGTGAATGGGGGAGCATTGCCCCCGATTGCTTAGTCAATATCCTTGTAAAAGACAAGTTATGCGCTTGAATTTAATTTCATCCCGGAAGCCGAGCTTCCGTGACTTTTTCTCATCAAAAAAACTAAGCTATCCCTACGAGTGACTTTGTAAGTTGTCGTAGGCTCTTAAAACTAATGAATATGTCTCTAAAGTCAATTTATGTTTTCCCCTAATAAATATGTCTCTAAAATTTATTTTGTAGTGGTGATAACATATCTAAAGTTAATTTATGTTTGCTCCTAATTAATATGTCTCTAAAACCTTTTTTGTAGTGGCGATAACATACGTATGCGGTAAACATGGATCGAACACGTGACCTTAGATTTTCAGTCTGACGCTCTCCCAACTGAGCTATCCCCGCAAGTGGCCATTTAAGTAATCATGATCGTTTCCTAATAAGCATTCTTAATATATATATGTATATATATATATATTTACATATATATATGTCTCAAATAAGAATTGCTCAAACAACAAAGACTAAGAGAGAGCAAGAGAATTAAAAATTGTATATCATTTAATATTTATATGGGCAAAGCAAACCCATTCCGAATGGATTTACATAAATATTTTAACATTAAATGTAAATGATTTTCTCTTGTAGAATAGGCACTGTAAAGCAAAATATTTGAAGTATGTAGTTAAATTATATTATTTTTAAATTTTGTGCAGGAATGTATCAAGCGTGCCGCGCTATATATTGATGCCACATTTGTACCAATTGGCATGTGTAGTGTACTCATTTTGATGAATGAACTTAAGCCATTAAAGTTTGGAATAAAGTGTACTATATATATTTGTATGATGTGCATTTATGTTTTTATAAGGAACTTATAGTTACGTATATAATTATATACAAAATACAATTATATGATATTCTTATATATTAAAACACAATTACATTATATTAAGATTATATTTTCTACATATATTTAATAAAACGTGTTAAAATTTTCTTTATTTTTTGTGAACTAAAATGTGCACAGATAAATTTATTAGTAATTAATTTTCCTGTAATAATACTATCTTTCTCAATTTTAGGAAACTATATTGATATTATTTTTTTAAGAAGTAATTTAAAAATACTTTTAAATTATAAAATGAGTTTAATATTCCAGGCCCAACAGGAGAAGAGGGTCTTGGGTCCAATATATTTTTGATGGACGATGAATCTCAAATTGCCATGAGTCCACCCCAATTTCACCACCGAGGTCGCCATCCCATTTTGAAATCTGTAATCTTTTATTTATTTGTTTGCTTTATGACCTTCACCTAGTTTTATATCAATGACTTACATGTTATCCAGATTACAATACATCCTAAGAATGCACTTCTTCCCTAACAAATAAATTCGTCATGAATTTAGTGAAATTCTTTATATAACATAATTCTGTGACGATTTTTCTTTAGGTAAATTATACTGAACACCCTTGAAGTTAGGCTAATTTACAAAAAGCTCCCTACTTTTTTAAAAATTACCAAAAACCCCCTAAGGTTATACCCATATTATAAATTTATTTCAATTTTCGAAAATACCTCTTCCCTTTTTTTTGGGTGATTTAAATTGACCATCCTTGAGATTAGGCTAATTTATGAAAAACCCCATGTGGTTTCAAAAATTACCAAAAATTTCCTGAGGTTATACCAATATTACAACTAGCACCTACGTAAGTTGACTTATCAACAATATTAATTCTTTTTTTTTTTCACTATGTAATATTGTTATCATAAAATTTTCATATAATAGATTTGGAAAAAAAATGTGATTATTTATTCAAATAAATATTTCGAATTTAATGTTATGAATTTATACTAAATATATATAATATGTGTTAAATTTATATTTGAGAAAAATATAATTATATGTGTCGTATATATTCATAATGTGACATGAAAAATATAAACATTGATTGAAATAAAAATTTGAAATTAAATAATACACTTGAAAATTTTATTTACATTGAGGGCTCTAACTCATTTATCTTAAAATTTACTCTGTATTAGCAATAATATGTCATACTTGATGTGTTGGTAGATACTTTTAATGAATTAAATTCAGAATATTTATTTGAATAAATAATCACATTTTTTTTTCAAATCTATTACATGAAAATTTTATGATAATAATATTACAGAGAAAAAAAGAGGAATATTTTTTATAAGCCAACATAAGTAGATGCTAATTGTCATATTGGTATAGCCACAGGGAATTTTTGATAATTTTTGAAACTACAGAAGGTTTATCGTAAATTAGTCTAATGTCAGGGGTGATCAGTGTAAAACACCCAAAAAAAGGGAAGGAGTATTTTCGAAAATTGAAATAAGTTTGTAATATGGATATAACCTTAGGGGGATTTTTGATCATTTTTAAAAAAATAGGGAGGTTTTTTGTAAATTAACCTAACTTCAAGGGTGGTCAGTGTAACTCGCCCTTTTTTTCATAAAAAAATCTGCTAATAGATGTTTTGTGATAGCTGATTGAATTGCTTTAGTACTATTTATATTGAATTTTATCACAAATACATCACAAATACTTTATATATATGATTGAATTCATTCATTACAAATTATTTGTTAATAAAGTGGATGCTTTCTTTTCGTGACAGTAGAAAGGCTTCTGGTGGCTAATATTCGAATATTCGAATATTCGACCATGTTTAGATTCAAACTAAACTTAATTGATAAAAAATAAAAATCATTTGTACGTCCCTCGTAGTTTGATCACGGAAGCAAAGAGTTGTCCTTTTTCTTTTTCTTCTTTCTTTTACAAAAAAGAAATGTGTGACCATTTGAATTTTGAAATGGGAAAGTTTTTTTCTTTGATGTTGACACTGTCAACGCCGTGGATATTCTGGGCGTATAAATTGTTGACTCATGTCATTTTTTTTTTTTTTGAAAAAAAGAAAGAATAGTTCTCCAATAATTAGAGTACTAATTAATTAGTTCCTAAAATAAGTACGTTTCATTTTAAATCTCTTATGAAAAGTAATAACTTTTAGAAGCAAAATAAATATTCTGTATCAATTAATAAAGAGACCTTAGCATCTACCGGGAGGTTACGTTGCAACAGCGGCTTAGGGCAGTTTTCGCTAATAATATAGTTGTCCAACCATATGGATACCGTCGTGCCGTTACCAATGTACCAGCACAAGTGCTTTCTAAGAAGTGGCAGGACAGTCATTAATCCCCGCCAAAAAAAACTTGGTTTCCCACAACACTTTGCCTCAACCAAAGTATCCCGTGGAAAATAGTTTGCTTTCAACACTTGCACACATAACGAAGAGAGGTTAGCGTTAGTAAGGAGACGCCACCCTTGCTTCATCAAAAGCGCTTGGTTAAAGCAATGCAAATTTCGGAACCCCAGGCCCCCGTGATATTTCGATGCACACAGCTTCTCCCTCTTAGCCCAATGCATCTTCCATTTGTCCACACCGTCCCCCCAACAAAATTTGCTTATTAAAGTCTCCATATCCGCACATAGAGAACTTGGGAGGAGGAAAACACTCATTACATATTGAGTTTAATTTGGCTTTAATTTGGACTTCCTTCCCAGCTGTAGATAAGGCCTTCCCCTTCCACCCTTTGAGTTTATTCCAAATCCGTTCCTTAAGAAAGCCAAAAATTTGGCTTTTTGACCACCCCAGCAGAGTAGGGAGACCAAAGTATTTCGCGGAGTTGCCACATTTCTTGAACTTGAAGGGCTTCCTTTAGGAGCGCCCGAGTTGCAACCAGCACCGTACAACTAAACAAGACCTCAATCTTCTCAAAATTAACAATTTGGCCCAATAATGTGTCAATTTATTTTGCACATTTAGGACAATACACGTTTTCTTGCCGAACTTCGACGGTAATTGCTTATGTGTCACGAATTGATGCTAATGTGGAAATTTTCCAATCATTTTATGTTGACATGGCATGAGTTGGCATTTTTTCATTGAAAAAATGATCACGTTGGTAGTCCATGGTAGCCACATAAGCTGCCAACTACTTGAAGGAGGAAAATTAAAAGAAATATAGGGACAAAAAAAAATAGAAAAAAAATAAAGGAGAAATATCCCAACCCTACCCCAACAAAACCCTAACCCCCCACCCCCTACTTCACCGTTGTTGCCCCCTTCCTCCTCTCCTCCCCCCCCCCCCCCCCGCGCGCGCATCACCGCCATCTCTTTCTTCCGCTGCCGCCCACCTTCCTCCTCCTACTACGCCGCCTTCGTTTCTCCCTCCCTCCCTCTCTCTCAATCTCTCACTCCCTCCATCGATCTGCCTCTCTCCCTCCCTCCCTCTCAATCTCCCACTCTGGCCCTCCCTCTCGCTCTCTCTCTCTATTCCTCTTTCTGTCAATCTGTCTTTGGGTTCCTCTTCTGTCGATCTCTCCCTTCTTGATCCTCGTCTACTAGCCAAGAATGACTTGCCCGCACGTGATCCTCTCTCCCAAAAAGGAAATTACGAATATGTCCTTTTGCGTATGGGTTTTCGGCTAGTATTACATCTTCTATTACACTCATCAATGCACACCTACGTATATTGATGAGCGGTCAAAATAAGGAAAGAAAATCTTTATATTTTTTTCATATCATCAATTTTCTCTTTCCTTATCTCGACTGCTCATCAATACACGTGGCATGTATTGATAAGTGTAACAAAAGATCTGAACTCTTTCAGGCAGGTAGTCATCTTGGCTTTGTTGACAGGTTCTTCTTTATCATGCTAGTCCTTATTCTTTTAAACTAAACTAGCATATCGAGCTTTTCGATTATTAAGTTTTAGTTAAACACTCTTTGATGAGAAAAATATCATAGGTAGGTGTTAATTAATTTGGGTTCGACATTACTTATGTTAGGCATCCATCGTATTATTGTTAATGTTAATCACTTTACAATTAGAAGGCCATTTTCATTTTGAATAGAAGAGGTACAAAAGAACAAACAGATATTAACCTTATTTTGGTGGGATATCTGATTTGGGTAAGGTTGCTATGGCTCAACTTCAAATAATCTTGCAGCTTTTTCCTTCCTTAGTGGTCAGGAAAGACATATCAAAAAATCATATACTTATTAGCAAACTATCTTCATTGGGTCAAATTGTTCTATTTTTCATAATTTATAATCTTTAACTCGTAGATTGTGGTAGTACTAGATAAATATATGCATGTATATATCTCGTTGATGATGCCAAATCTATAGCAAGACATGGAAGTCAAACTCTATGAAATACTAATTTTCTAGCATTTAAAGACGGCAAGGTTTTGTTCTGTTAAAAATTTAGCACAACAATCACCACTTCTAAAAAATGACTTAATTACAACCACCACTACTAAAAAATAATAAAATTTGACACATATAATGTGATACTTTTAAAAAGTATTTTAATTGTGTACCCATCATGACCTTTCATAAAAGTGGTTGAATAAACTATATCGAATTTGAACTAAAATGTATCTTTTGTGATACTACAAATTGTCAAAATAAGCTATTGTGACACTTAAATATTTAGTACTTTAACCAGTGTTACCAAACCAATTTTATCTTTAGTGACACTAGCTAAAGTGTCGTGTATTTGAGTGTATCGAAAGCTTATTTTGACACTTTACGATGTCACCATAAGTAAATTATAATTCAAATTTAAGATAGCTTCTTATGGCACTTTTTATGATGTGTTACAATAAGTGCACAAATGTAACACTACCATATTATATATGTCAAATTAGATTATTTTTTTTTAGTAGTGTACATACACAATGAAGACATAAACGAAAAAGAAAAGAAAAAATCACACACTATGGCTTGGCCAGAGAAGTCAATACAGGAATTTAACTTGGTTTCGCTAGAGAAGTCTACATTTACAAGCAAGACAGAAAGAAAATTACATTATGATAAAAACGTATGTGTACAATTCAAATCACACACTAATTCTAAATCCCTAAACATTTCCAATATATATAACTCTAAAAGTGGGTCGAAAACCATATATACAACTCCCTCAGCCCAAGATTCTGATGTCAACACAAACCTCTATTAAAAGTTTACTTCAAATTGAATCATAATTCAGACCCATCAAAATGCAAGCCACATCAACACGTTGTTTGTGAAAAGTCTATTCACAAGATGGCCGACTAAAGTTAGGTTATAATTATAAGTTGAGCAAATTTACTGAGTCTATTCGACGTGCTATATATATGTATTAGTGGCGATGACATGTGAACAAGTGATTGGTCTCCAAATTGGTTTTGCTGAATAGGAGCATATTTAGCGTTCAACCGTGCAAGCTCCAAACCCTACCAGAAACTCTAAGTATGAGTTGTAAGCAAATTTCAAGGCCCAACTTGGATGGGTCATGATGGGCGACACGTCAGAAAGAGCACATGTGGGCCCCATTTGCTTTGGGCCTCCTGATCCATATATAGAGAGCCTAAACAAGCTATTCAAAATGGGGCCTTTGTGAAATTGCAACAAAAACTACCCAAATCAGGATAAAATGGACCATTGTGTTGGGTTATGGTTGGAAAAAAATTGCAAAAAAGAAAAAAAATAATAAAAATTAAAAATAAATGTGTGCAATTGGGAACAACTGTAAAGATGAAACCAAGAGGAAATTATCCACCCTCCCACCACTCATGATAAATTTGATAGTGAAATTTAAATTAAATGGCTAAGTTCAATGTCACGCCTCCCCTATATAAATGGATACCAATTTGCAACATTGTCACTCGTGTTTAATTCGAGTTATAACAACTCTGTCTTTGAGAATAATACCATCAAGAATTTTAAGAAAAAAAATTGAAATTTTTAGAAATGGCTCTACAGTTGGCTTTTGTGTTTGGCCTTCTAGGTAATTTATTTATTTATTTATTTATTTGTTTGTGTCTATTGTATACGTAAAATACCATGCAAAGCATGCGGTTTAATAAACATAGGTAGTTTTCTATAAAAATATCTGTTACATACTAACTTATTTATGATTTTCTTGCAATTTCAATGCAGGCAACATCGTCTCGTTCATGGTCTTCCTCGCTCCGATGTGAGCTGCCGATTCATTTTTCATTATTTTCACCCCTTTTATAATCTCATTTACTTGCAATGATCATGATGAGTTCAACTTAATTAATTTGTTTGTTTCTTTGATTAATTTTCAGACCAACATTTTATAAAATTTACCAGAAAAAATCATCGGAAGGGTTCCAATCAGTCCCTTACATCGTGGGGCTATTCAGTGCGATGCTGTGGATATACTATGCATTCCTCAAGCCAGACACAACCCTTCTCATCACCATCAACTCAGTTGGCTGTTTCATTCAGTCTGCATACATTTGCTTCTACCTCGTTTTCGCATCGAAAGATTCTAGGGTGGGTATTGTGTGTGTGCTGTGTGGGTATATATATGTATATGTATAACTCAAGAAAAAAACCATACATAACTAGTTATAGTGTCCTTTAATAGTTACTAATTCATCGTGCATGATGTATTGTTTCATCTACTTAGGTGCTAACTGTGAAGCTGCTTCTGTTGCTAAATGTGGTTGGCTTTGGTGTGATCATGCTACTGACTCATGTCTTAGTAAAGGACTCACACCGTGCCGATATTGTGGGATGGATTTGCCTTGTTTTCTCTCTGTGTGTGTTCGTCGCGCCCTTGTGTGTCGTGGTAAGTACAAACATATATGTATGTGCATGCATGCGCGCACGGTAGGGCTTAACTACAGTTCCCTCAATTTTCCTTGCATCGATTTGCAGAGACAAGTCATACGGACCAAGAGCGTGGAATACATGCCATTTCTCCTCTCATTCTTCCTCACCCTAAGCGCTGTCATGTGGTTCTTTTACGGCTTATTGCGCAAAGACTACAACATTGCTGTAAGAACATATCACGTAAAACTAATAAACAACAAAATGGCCACTTATCATTCTTCAAACTAATTTTTTAGTTGAATCTTTTTATTTCGCCGAACGAAACTTACTGCATACAGGTCCCTAATGTTCTGGGGTTCGGGTTCGGGGTGCTACAAATGGTGCTTTACTTAATTTACAAAAATGGCAAGAAAATGGTGCAAGAAAAGCAGGTTCCAGAAATAGAAAGCCAGATAATAGCAGCAATAGAAGAGCACAAGATCATTGATGTTGTGAAGCTTAGTGGGATAGCTGTGGAGATGATCCCTGTTGTCCCAATAATCATCGACAATGCCAACATCCTTGGAGAAGATAAAAATGAGCAGGGGCCACAAGATCTTTGACCAAAAATCTAATTTCAGTGAATTGGAATTTAGCTATTTGTGATCGTGAATTAATCTGGTCTGAAGAGACTCAATTAGGATGTTCTTATTATGAGTAATATATGTTGTTAGTCATGAAGTTCAAGTTTAGTTTGGTTGAGTTTGTGTTGTAGCATCATTAATTATGTTCAAGTGTAATATAATTTAACTAATTGCTGCTTTAATAATTGTTTTTACATTAATGTTTCTATACTAATTTTGCGTGCCCATTCTGGAATACGAAAACCGGAACATGCATAGCGAAAATTGCAAAAACAAAACAATTTTTTTAACGAAACATATTTGTTAACCTCAGATATTAAGTTAAAGTATATGTGAACCTTAAAAAATAATGTGAACCTTAAAAAATAAACGTAAAATGAAAATGAAAATAAAAATCATTTTGGGGGAGAGAGAGAGAGAGAGAGAGAGAGAGAGAGAGAGAGAGAATGAATTAATTAGCTAAAAATTATATCGAACATAATCCAATCATAATGGAATTTTACCAAATTCGAAATGAAGCAAGATGCAGGTAGAAAGCTCCAAGCATGCTTTTCTAATTTGGGGTTCCACTTTTTGTCCGGTTTAGCGGCAATAATATAGATTATTATCATATAATCATTATATACTTCCTATATGTCCATTTCAAAGAGAAAATAACAGTAGTAATAATAATAATAGTAATAATAATAATAATAATAATAATAATAATAATAACAACAATAACTACAGCTTCAACTGATTAGTCGACTAGGCTAGTTACTAAAAATTGGTGATATCACATTATTACTTAATAAAAAGATTATTTTTTTTTAAAACAGAAATTTTCGTTTCAAGAGTAAAACAAACTCCCCATGTTAGAAAACACAAATATTGAATAGAGTATCAAACAGCACTCAGATCAAAAGATGTCTACCCCCACTTGCTATATGATATGATTGAGACGTACAAGAGAAACATTGAAATGCCGTTTCCATAAATTTCTCTTGTGCAGTTTATCCACTTGTGCCAACTTCCCATTCTTGGACTAGCATTGTAAGCGGCAACTCCAGACAGTAGACAGGAAAATGCATCCCAAACCTAACTTGACCACACTCGATAAATCACATAACAAAGTGCAATTATATTTGCCACGTCATTGATCACTCTCACGTGAACACACACTAATCACATGACAAGTGTAATACACTCGCCATGCGATTAAGATTCGATATGGCCGAACATGGTCCCAAATCACATGGCAAATATAATTACACTTGTCACATGATTATTCACTCTCCTCTAAAAATACATCAATTACATGACAAATGAAATACACTCACCAACGTGACTAATTTCGCTATGGCTAAACCTGGTTTGAACTAGAATTTTCCATACTGACAACACTCGAAGTGGTGGTGTGCATTTTGATCCAAAAATAGAATATACAGGCCTAAAACAATAGCACTCAGAAACAAATTCCAAAAAATTAAGATTGAGATTCTCCGTGTGGTGTTGAGTGACTAGAAAGTGGAAATAATTGAACTTCAAGAGTGGCCCACCATATCAATCAATCTCCCACTTTCTTTACATGAATTGGCGATAGACATTCCTCAAATAGCAATTAATACTCATGACAACTTGGTACCTTCAGCTGCTAATATTCCTCATTCCTTAACTAGGTAAAAGAAAGATCATTCCATTTCTGAATCAGCGAATTAGTTGATCAAAGCAACAATGTTTTGTTTTATCTGTAAGGAACTCTAATATTTTGCTAATGCTAACGCATACTCCTGTGGCTTGCATGATTAGATTAAACTTTTCAAACATGTACCCTTTGAATTCAAACACATCAATCAATGCATTTAATCCCCTACTTCATAAGCAAAACCTCCAACAAAGGCCGATATAGTTCATTAGGCAATGGGACAAATAGCATAGCCTACATATCATGCAGTCATAGATAAATCCAAAGCAAAAAAGCAAAGATATGAAGTCGAATAGATGAGAAAAGCCAAGTGCATAAATGGGAATAATCAAAAAGACTTAAGACTTCCAGAGACTAAATGCAGGCATAAAGGTATGGTTAAATCGGACCAGGTATCCATTACTATTCTCAGGGCTTTCTTGTTATCTAGAAGCCTCTGGGAGTAAAATACTCTTCGCCTTTTTTTCTCACAATCAAAAGGTGGGTGATTCAATCTATGAAAATACAAGAATTAAACAGAGAAAATGTGAATATACGCTTATCACTAACGAGGATGTGCGGTTAGTGGGTTCCACAGTGTAGTGTGGGAGAGGAGAGAAGAGTGAACCTGTTACTTATCCATTACCTTTTCATTTCACCAATCACTGCATAAGGCAAAGCTGGAATCTGCCAAATATAACAATGAAATTTGGTGAGGAAAGATCAACAGCAAGAGAATGACCTAAATCAGAGTATTAATTTGATGCATTAACAACATTTAGTCGGAAGTCAGATTTCCATATGCAGAATGAAAAGATCAATTTCCATTGTTTACACTGAGCTGTTTCATATAGCAGTTTGCAGTATACGTAAATTCTGGCCAATCCCTAAACATGGCATGACATAATTTGTTTGACAGTAACTTTAAACTGCATTCTAACCGCATCACTCCCATTACGTCCAATATCTGACGAGGTTCAATCATAGTTTTCAATGGGAATTGGAAATACAACAAATACAAAGATGAAATAGATTAGCTAAGGGAGGCCCAGTCAGGATATGGGCACTCGTAAGTCCAGCCAGGCCCTGAATATCTAACACAGTGCAGCCACAAACCCTCTTCATGCGCATCATATCTGCATTTCAGAAAAAGTAGTCATCAATTTCATGGTTTATACAGTGATTAATGCAAGATAAACTTCAAAGGAAAGTGAGGCTACAATGATCAGAAATCACAAAAGAACTCAGAAATATCATACCACAACAATATAGCATCTAAAAGAACTGCCAACTCATTTTAATGAGTAAGGTGAAAGAAGAACCATCAACTACAATAACAGCAAATTATGAAACCTTAAAATAAAAGCAGCTGAAAATAGGTTTTCTTCAAGTTCCACCAAATAATATAAAGAAGTATCTGTACACAAATCAGACTTCTAAACAATTTCAACATTTATTTCTAAACCTGGATTACCATTACTTTGATAGCATATCAACACGATTCAATTAGCCACCTGAACCATACAAGGAAAAGGTTCTCAATTCAACATGTTTCAACAGCTGATCAACATGATATGAAATTGAACATAGTTTCAATTGTTGTCATGTCATTCAATTTGTTGCTCCAGCAATCTCGTCATATTTTTTAGTTAAGTCAAATTCTCATTCGTAAAGTCATCATGTGCAATCGAGTGAAACATTAGAGCACATGAAACTCAGGAGAAACTCTAACTCCATCACATTGTCATCTCATACAACACAAGATTCTCACCCTTTAGGTGCCAGATTTGGACAGTTGGTACACATGGGATCAATGTCAAAATCATCCCCAGGCTCATCTGTAGAATGAACCAAATGAATCTCACAATTATTGGGCATTAGGGGAAGCCCTGACTTAGCTGCAGCTCTATCTGCACCCATCCCTTCAACAGATCGATGAGTAACAGATTCCGACAGGTAAAGCATGTCATTGGCTATGGGATGCCCCAGATACTGCAAATGTACACGAATCTGAAAGAAAGGATTTTTTAGTTCATGAAAAAGATAACCGGAAAAAAAAAATTTGTATTGAAATAAGGAAATAGAACCATGTTTCAAGTCTAATCTGAAGTTATAGCTAATGTCTGCCATGGTATCAATAAATAAAAGCTACCTTAGAAACAAAAATCAATAGCATGATGGCAACTTTAAGCAAATGAATAATGTACATGTATATTCCACAGACGCAAACAGATCAGAATTTCAGAGGGTTATGAATATAAATCAAATAACAAGAGGAGGCCTAACAGAGGGACCAGTGGATGAATTCTTCATAATAAAGGTATCTTCTTAATAGAAACCAAGGTAATTCCTCTAAACAGCATAATCACCTGATGTGTTCTGCCAGTGATTGGTTCACACAAAACAATGCTTTGTGTTCCATTAGTACTAATTCTGGTGAATTTGGTACAAGCAGCCTTCCCTTTTGAAGGATTTTTCCCACTTGAACAATTTCCCGCCTGCACATATATCTCCCGTCATGATACTGCCTGGTGCTAAATTACTAGAGACAATAGGTGGAAGAGCATTTTATCACATTCAAATGGAAGAACTGCCCGGATAATTCACTTGCAGATATCTTATTACTATAAAATTGGTGATCAGAAAAGACACCAATATTAATACCTCTACCGTGCTCTTTCCTTCTCGAGCATTGTAGTTGACGTTTACATTAGCAACTTGCTGTGAACAAAATATTTAAAAGAAGTCAAAGGAAAACCAAGATACTCCTTGGAAGGAAGTGGAATCATATTAAAACACTTCCAGTCCAAAACCAAAAAGCAAGGGGAAAACATAGGTTACTGAAAACAGAAAATTAAGTACCTCATCCTCAGGAAATACTCCTATCACCCTTGCAATGTATTGTTTCTTGACCTCTCCGGATTCAATCTGAAATAATATAGTTATATGAACATCAAAAACTCAATATACCTCCATCCAAATATTTTGTTCTGTTAAGGCACTTTCATTCATGACAAGATTTTCTGCACAGAACATACATATTTAAATTATGATAAACAGACAGAACAAATCATTATAACCTTCATATAACATTTTCCAAGGTGAGCTGTCATATTTGGTCAGCAGTTCAATCAAACCCGAAAACAATTACCTGTTGGCGGAAAATGTCAGCCTTTGAAGCACTTCTGGCAATGATAAGAAGTCCAGAAACCAAACGATCTAACCGATGAATTGCTGTTATTTAAATGTCAAGGATATGAAAAAGGCTAAATTTGTGCTTTAGCAGGAAGAGAAATATAAGATAAAGGTTGAGTGGCAATTTCCTGGATTTGTGGAAAGTACACAGATAACAACAGAAATTGTTAGCTATCTGCCCATGCCAAGGAAAAGTAGGATACGAAACAATGGTGCTAAATCATGCTCCGCTTGAAGTATACCAACGACCGTGTTCTTCCGATATTGCCCACAGGGATGCACCTAAATATTATAAATGAGATACATTTCAGCTGAAAGGTTATTCGGATTGGAAGATATGAAAAGGTCACACAGAGTAACACACTGCCCAACCACCTTGGAATCTGAGAAGGATACACAGGAATTGGCAAGGCCATTATCTAATCTTTTAAATGACACATCTAATTCTTAATGTAAAATCATATATCTATCTGTCATGCAGTATTATAAATATTAACAAGGGGCCCTAACTCTCATCTTCTATGTGAGATGCAATAATTCAAATTGAGATTCCACAGAGGAAGATCTATATTATGGTAATAAAAGATAACGTCCAGCACACAAGATACCCTTAGGAAAGCATTTGATATTTCAAACAAAGCACCACATTTTATCCTTGCATTTTGTTGTCATTCCAGTTTCCTTTCAATTGGAAAGTATATACAAGACAACATTTGTCACAAGTAATCGGTGCACCTGATGGATGAATCACTTTTGCACATAGTTAAGTTCAAGTATCAAGCTGGTAGGCAATGAAAAGAGGAAAAGGAAAGTCAGGAGAAGGATTGCACACACAGCACAAGATTAAAAAGGTTCAGGAAATATGCCTACATCCATCACATTAGATATTTCTAAACATTGATCTGTTCAAAATTGCAAGAGGCAGACCCTTATATAAATAAACATATATAAAGTACATACATGTACATATAGGCACACACAAACACATATATAACTAGGGGGGGAGTGGGAAACTTCTAAACAAACCATTCCAACCCAATTAGGTTTAGGGCCAACTATGTGAATGTCATATTTGGACTAGATCCGACTCCACATCTCCAATATAAACATCAATCACAAGAATAAATTAGCAAAGATGGAAGATACATGCTCAAATTATACGAAAGCCCCAAAAGACAATCAAATGAAAGTCCCCCAAGAAAATGAACTTAAAAAGGACGAAAAGGTATAAAATATCTGTCCCTAATATAGAGTAACAAATCGTATCTCTGGAAAACTAGAACAGAGTGATAATCAGAGCGCTCCCATTAAACCTTTCTACTCATTGAAACAGACTAAAAAAAACAACCTAAGACATAATTAAAATACTTTCAAAAAATCAAAGGACTGTGACAAAGTAACACTGATACCATTTTACAGAAACAAAAGATACTTAGAGGATACAGCTCTTGGTTGATACACAAACAAAACAATGGAAGCTAATGCAAGTAGGAAAGACCAACTTAAACAACTGAAATAACTTACAGGAACTGACGCAGGCTTACAAACAGTTAAGACATCTGGTTCAGTATGGAGAATCTTGACATCCCTAGCCATAACTGGTGGTTCATGCCTACAGCCTTCAGTATGTCAATTACTCTAATTACAACTTTGTCAATGAGCAATTTTAGGAAAAGAAAAGAAAAAGGGGAAGGGCAAATGATCAGAGTACATGTTAACAGAATATACAGAATCAATGCATCAAAATACAGCATACGTAAGAACTAAATATGCGTGTAATGAGGGGGGGGTGCTAAAAAGGACAAACCTGTGCAGAAAATGGCTTATTTTTTGTGACGGCTGAACTACATATGATACAGGTATTTTCTGTCCATCAACTTGTATACGCCCAGCTTTCACTGCAGAGATCTGTCATGAACTACAGGCATCAAAATCATAAAGTCGATAACAAAGCTCACGTTACACATTCCCTATATGTCATGTTCTCAGATGTATCATAAGCAATATACCTTGTTCAGGACTACTAAATCCATAACTAAGCAAACTGAAGAGATCTTTCCCAATAACACACATTTACACCAATAAAGAACAAACTCACATCATCATTTTATGCATCATGATATCCCAGAAGGAGGTACATATAGTCCATTGTAATAAATGCTACCTAAGAGCATATACGTCAATCACGATTTTCACCCAGTAGCCAAAAACAAAAACACATGCTTGTAAAGTGCCAAAGCTGAACGATTTGTGGAACCATTCATCATGATAGCTCCCAAAAAGCAACCTTAAATTCCCCTAAAATGACTGTAAAATAACTCCAGAATCATGTATCTTTAGTTCATGATCATTTTTCCTCCACATAAACATGCTAAAACGAATGCCAAACAGAATTTAAATTTAGAAATTTCGAATTCAATCAAGGTAAGTTGCTACTGGGTTTCAAGTTCCTCCAAAAGAATGTCTGGTGCTGTTAGTAGCACAGAAGTGCGAAAGCCAAATAAACATGAAAATATATAAATAAGGAATCTAATATCTGACAATGTGCCATCACAATTTGCTCTGATTATAAGAAATTTGCCAATTAAGAAGCAAACTACCAGAAATTGGTAAAAAGAAACACAAACAGAGAAAAACAAAAAAATTACATACGTAATAATCTCGAGGCCGCCCTTTAAACTCATCCGCAAATAAATCGACAATCGTCTTCCCTGCCCACCGATTCTTGGCCTGCACCCAGAACCCAAAAACCCACATCCCACTTCGCACTTCAATCCAACTATTCGTTTCAACAATTAACCAACGGTGAAAAACAATACAAAGCGAGTATACTTACGTGTGAGATGAACTCGAAATAGTAGGGCCTGACGTATCTTATGCCCGCTGAAGATGCCCAAAAAAAAAAAACACAGTAATAAGTGGTAATACTCCACAACAATCAACACAGGCAAAAAAAAAATATTGGGGTTTTACACCCTCAGTGTGTGTGTTTGTGCGTGAGATATTGAACGTTTTCTCTCACCGTCCCGGAAAATGTAATCTTGACGCTGTGGAGTATTGGCGGGAGTTTGCCACACAATCTCCATACTTCCTTCTGGTTCGTCTCTCTTCCTCTTCGTCATCCTCTGGTTTTACCGTTTTTTTTATGTTTTTTGCCTAATTTAGCTTGATTAGGGCACTGACAATAATCGGATTTTTCTAAAAATTCTAAAGGTTTAATTACACTTTTTAATCCTTTTAAGTTAATGCTCTCTGGCATATTTGTCCTATATTTCATCTATTATATATTTAGTCTTATATATTTTTAAATTTTGATATATTTAATCATGGTATGATAAATTTAATTATAAATTTCTATAGATATTATCCTGTACCAACAAATATAATTTTTTATAATTATACTTTTTGTGCTTCTTCATTTCTCCAACCAAATTAATGATTTCCTGACTACAGTCAAGCTCATTGATGGCAGAACTGTTGAGCTCAATTTTAAGAACAAGAGGTCCAATTTTTTAATCACCTCAATCGGGAATTTTGGGTTTATAAAAGGGGGCAAATAGTTAGTCATAGCCGTTACGATAGTTAGTTGTCTCTAATTTTCTTTAATTTTTAAAATACTTAATTTTTTTTACTATTATTGAAGAAATCATATGAAACTCAGGTATAATCGAAAAATCATTAATTTAGCTAGAGAAATGAAGGAGGATCAAAAGTGTAAATATAAAGGGTTATATTTGTTAATTCAGTGCCACATTTATAGGGGTTAAGGACCACATTTGTCATTTCAGGACCAAATTTGTCAAAAATTAAAAACAAACTGGACTAAATGTATAAAAGTCGAACATACAGGACAAAATGTATCAGAAGGCCTAACTTACAAGACTAAAAGTATAATTAAACCAATTCTAAAATTACAAATCAATACATTTTTACACTAAAACGGCCACGGGCATACGGTTGGGGTTTAGTGGACATGAATTTGCGATTGCCTTCGGGCCGGGTCAAAAAGTTGGGGGAATTTTTTCTTTTTTTTTAATTTATAAATTCTTAACAATTTATTTTTGGAGTTTATAAGTTTATTTATTTAAAAAATTACCAAATCTTTTTTAAGAGTTTATAAGTTTTTAAACATTTTATAAGATATTTTTAAAAACTTATGAGTTTAACCAAATACTCTCTTAGTTTATATTATATCTTCTATTTAAAAATAATTATTATTAAGACTCTTTCAAATAAATTATTATAAGTAAAACTCTTTGTCATATAATTATTTAAATGTCCTAGTGCCAGTGTCATCCGGTGTTATATTTTTAAGAACACATTTAGATAAATTTTGAAAAATGCTTATGTAGCACTGTTTTTTTATAGTAAAGCCTTATTTTTTTTTAAGTTAAGCAAATGTGTGTTTGTATTTAGTAATATAAATGTGCTATTTTTTAGAACCTACTTTGGATAATTCTAAAAAAAATAAAAAATTTGAAATTTTTTATGACTTTTGCTCTTTAGAAAAAGTTCAACCAAATACATTTTTTCTCACTAAAGTGTTTTTTCTCTAAACAAAAAAAAGACGCATCCAGAAGGTTTCTAACTCTTTAAACGTCCAAAATTTGAATTCTAATGTTATAAATAGAGCAATTGGGTTGAGAAAATTGCCCCCATAATGGGCTTCTGCAGTACCCGATCCATATTAGTCGGTCAATGAGTCGGAATCGAGTGGTTAAGTTCAAAAAAAATATAAGGGTTCTTTTTCTTTTTTAATACAATAAACTTAGAACACCATATACATGTTAATCGAAACGCCACACACTTTGCTTCAAGATATCGAAGATCGGTTGATATATCTAAGCAATTAGATATATATATATAACCTATTAAAATAAGATAGTTAATTTTAATTTGGTAGGTATAATTAATTGTGTGATATATTAAAATATATTTTGCAAGTTTAACAATTTCCCCAATAGAGCTATCCCTACAAGTGGCTTTACAACTTGCCATAAACTCTTAAATGAATATGTCTTACGCATCCTACTTCATTGGCATTCTATTAAGGCGAAAATAAATCAGTAAAAAAGTAAACCAGTAAAAGCTCAACTCCATCAGTCTTCTTATTAAGGGCCCGTTTGGATGGGCTTAAATAAAAAGTGCTTTTCGAACGGTGCTTTTTATAGTAGAGCTTTTTTTTTAAGCCAAGCACTTTTGCGTTTGGGTACAATTATTAAAAGTGCTTTAAAAGTGCTTTTATTTGAAGCTACTCTGGGATAGCTTCTAAAAAAAGCCAGTTTTGGCTTTTTTTCTGGCTTCTGCTTTTTTCAAAAAGCCCATCCAAACACAATTTTTTTTTTCGAACTGCTTTTTTTCAAAAAAAAAAAGTGCTTCTTTTTTAAAAAAAGTCCATCCAAACGGACTCTAAATTTGTTAACATTTCCCATCGGTAAGCATTCCTTTACCAAGCACCCCCCTCTGAAGGTAAGGAGTGCAGAATCAACTAGGGAGAACCTTTCTTTATATGTCCTCATGCTAGCCAATCTTTGGCAATTGGTCTATGGTAAAGGGTTGGTTGTCCAATAATCAATCGGAATCAATCCACAAATGACTTCATCTTCTAAATATAGGACCTTCCCGCGAACTTTACAACTTGTCGTAGACTCTTAAATTAATGTCCCTAAAGTTAATTTATGTTTGCCTCTAATTTATTGTAAACCCAAAAAACGAGAAGCTAATTTGTGCCTACTCCTAATTAATATGCTTCTAAAACTTCTTTTTGTTATGGTGACAATAAACATATGCTATGAACGTGGATTGAACACGTGACCTTAAGATCTTCAGTCTAACGCTCTCCCAACTAAGCTATCCCCACAAGTAGCTTTACAAGTTGTCATAAACTCTTAAAAGTAAAAAACATGGCTGTAAATTTAATTCATATTTGCCCCTAATTAATATGTTTCTAAAACTTCTTTTATGTAGGTGATAACGTACATACATACGGTGAAGGTGGATCAAACACGTGACCTTCAGATCTTCAGTTTAACTCTCTCCCAACTGAGGTATCCTTGCAAGTAGCTTTAGAACTTGTCAAAAACTCTTAAATTAATGTATCTGAAGCTAATTTATACATGTTCCTAATTAATATGTTTCTATTTTTTTCTTTTGTAGTGGTGATAATATACATATGCGGTGAACATGGATGAGCTTCAATCTGTCGACGCTCTCCCAACAAATGTGGATGATCTTCAGTATGACGCTTTACCAACTGAGCTATCTCTGCAAGTGGCTTTACAAGTTATCATACACTCTTAAAACTACTTAATATGCCTCAAAAGTTAATTTATATTTGCCCCCAATTAATATGTTTCCAAAACATCTTTTATGGTGGTGATAACATACATACATGCGGTGAACGTGAATTGAACACGTGACCTTCAGATCTTCAGTTTGATGTTCTCCCAACTAAGCTATCCCCACAAGTGGCCTTAGAAGTTGTCATAAACTCTTAAATTAATGTATGTAAAGCTAACTTATGCTTGCTCCAAATTAATATGTTTCTAATTTTTTTTTTTGTGGTGATATTCAATCTGGCGGTGAATGTGGATGATCATCAGTATAACGCTCTCCCAACTGAGCTATCCCCGCAACTGGCTTTATAGGTTGTTATACGCTCTTAAAACTACTTAATATGCCTCAAAAGCTAATTTATATTTGCCCCCATTTAACAGGCTTCCAAAACGTCTTTTATAGTGGTGATAACATACATGCGGTGAATGTGGATCGAACACGTGACCTTCAGATCTTCAGTCCTCTCCCAACTGAGCTATCCCCACAAGTGGCTTTATAATGTGCAGTGAACATGGATGATCTTCAGTCTATCGACGATTTCCCAACGAATGTGGATGACCATCAATATGATGCTCTCCTAACTGAGCTATCCCCACAAGTGGATTTACAGGTTGTTATACACTCTTAAAACTACTTAATACGCCTTAAAAGTTAATTTATATTTGCCCCTATTTAACAAGTTTTCAAAACATCTTTTATAGTGGTGATAACATACATACATGCGGTGAACGTGGATTGAACACGTGACCTTCAGATCTTCAGTCTAACGCTCTCCCAACTGAGCTATCCCCGCAAGTGGCTTTAGAAGTTGTCATAAACTCTTAAATTAATGTCTCTAAAGCTAATTTATGCATGCTTCTAATTAATATGTTTCTATATATTTTTTTTTTGTGGTGATAATATACATATACGGTGAACGTGGATGATCTTCAGTCTGTTGACGCTCTCCCAACGAACGTAAAAGATTTTCAGTATAACGCTTTCCTAACTGAGTTATCCCCTCAAGTGGCTTTACAAGTTGTCGTACACTCTTAAAACTACTTAATATGCCTCTAAAGTTAATTTGTATTTGCCCCCATTTAATATGTTTCCAAAACATCTTTTATGATGGTGACAACATACATACATGCGGTGAACGTGGATCGAACACGTGACCTTCAGATCTTCAGTCTGACGCTCTCCCAACTGAGCTATCCCCGCAAGTGGCTTTATAAGTTGTCATAAACTCTTAAATTAATGTCTCTAAAGCTAATTTATGTATGCTCCTAATTAATATGTTTCTAATATATATATATTGTTTTTGTTGTGGTGACAATATACATATGCGCCACTGGGGTTGTAGCCCAGTGGTGGGGGTTCAAATCAGTACCAGTGAGGTTCTGAGTTCGAATCCTCTTGTCCTCTCCCCCTTTCCCCTTCCGGTTGACATCTATAGGGTGTCCCGAGTTGATTGTAATCGAAAAAAAAATATATACATATGCAGTGAACGTGGATGATCTTCAATCTATCGACGCTTTCCCAACGAACGTGTATGATCATCAGCATGACGCTCTCCCAACTGAACTATCCCCGCAGGTAGCTTTACAAGTTGTTATATACTTTAAAAACTACTTAGAGAGTGTTTGGCTAAGCTTATAAGCTCTTCAAAACATCTTAAGCTTCTAAAATATAAAGGAGCTTATAAGCTCCAAAAATAAGTTGTTAAGAGCTTATAAGCTTAAAAAAAAAAATAAGGTATCCCCAACTTTTTTTTGAAACAGCTTATAAGTTGTTTAACATCAAAATATGAAATGACATAAATATTTTTATTTTTTTTAAGGTAACATTCCTACTATCTTCAAAAAATATTTATTTACATAAATTAATTTTAAATTATTATTTTTTAATATCATTAGATTTAAAATAGATTATAAGCTCTCATTTTTGCCAAACAGAATGACAACTTATAAGCTCAAAAAATATCTTATAAGCTACAAGATCTTATTTCATCCAAACACTTTGACAACTTATTGTTGAAATAAGACGTATAAGCTTATAAGCTCTAAAAACATCTTATGAGTTATACGAGCTTATAAACTCTTTAAAATAAGCTTAGCCAAACACCTTCTTAATATGCCTCAAAAGTTAATTTATATTTGCCCCCATTTGACATGTTTCCAAAACATCTTTTATAGTGTTGATAACATACATACATGCGGTGAACATGGATCGAACATGTGACCTTCAAATTTTCAGTCTGACGCTCTCCCAACTAAGCTATTCCCGCAAGTGGCTTTAAAAGTTGTCATAAATCCTTAAATTAATGTCTCTAAAGTTAATTTATGCATGCTCCTAATTAATATGTTTCTAATATATTTTTTTGTAGTGATAATATACATATGCGGTGAACGTGGATGATCTTCAATCTGGCGGTGAACGTGGATGATCTTCAGTTTGACGCTCTCCTAACTGAGCTATCCCCGCAAGTGGCTTTACAAGTTGTCATACACTCTTAAAACTACTTAATATATCTCTAAAGTTAATTTATATTTACCCCCAATTAATGTGTTTCCAAAATGCTTTTTTGTAGTGGTGATAACATACATTCATGCGGTGCACATGGATCGAACATGTGACCTTCAGATCTTCAGTCTAACACTCTCTCAACTGAGCTATCCCCGCAAGTGGCTTTAGAAGTTGTCATAAACTCTTAAATTAATGTCTCTAAAACTAATTTATGCATGCTCCTAATACTATGTTTCTAATTTTTTTTTTGGGAAAATTGTATATAACCCCCTGTGGTTTCGAAATTTTGCTGAAAACCCCCTTGTGGTTTAAAAATATGGAAAAAACCCCCCGTGTTTTCGAAAAACCTGCATAAACCCCCCTTCCGTCCAGAGTTAACGGAGAGTGCATCACACGCGCCTGATCTGCGAATTTGAAACTTTTTCCACCTTTAAATGCAAGTATATTGATCTTTTTACCCCCTTTTTTCTCATAATTTTAAATATATTTATCTAATATTACGAATAAACCCCTCTAATTTATTAAATTTTCAATTTGTTCCCTTCTTCTTCATCATCCTCCCTCCCTACCACCACCCTTTCACGCCACCGCTACCGCCACCGCCGGCGGCCACCACCGTCGCCGGAGTTACAACCGAAAATATCAATCTGTGCATCTTGTCAAAATAAACCAAACCCATCAATCAAATTTACCAAATTTCAAACAATTTGTATTTAATTAAAGAAAATCTATTAAAAATCCTAAAACCCACTAAAAATACTCATTAATCTCTTTCTTTTAATTCCTCCACCACTACATAGATCTGATTTTCCCTTTCGATTTTTGAAATTTAGGGTTTTATTTTCGAAATTTCTCTACCACCACATAGATCCGATTTTCCCTTTCGATTTTCGAAATTTAGGGTTTTACTTTCAAAATTTCTCCACCACCACATAAATCTGATTTCCCCTTTTGATTTTCAAAATTTAAGGGTTTTATCTTCGATTTCCCCTTTCTGTGTGTACGTTGTGTGTGTGCTGTGTGCGCGCTGTGTGTGCGCGTCTACTGTGTGTGCTGTGTGCGCGTCTATGTGTGTGCTGGCCGGTGTGCTGGGTGTGTTCATCTCTGTGTGTATGTTCGTCTGTGTGCGTCGGTGTGTGTGTGTGTGTGTGTTCGTCTGCTGTGTGTGCTGGGTGTGTTCATCTGTGTGTGTGTTCGTCTGTGTGTGCGTCTGTGTGTGTGTGTGTGTTCGTCTATGTGTGTGTGTGTGTTCGTCTCTATGTGTATGTGTGTGTGTGTGTGTTCGTCTGTGTATGCATCTGTGTGTGTGTGTGTGCTCTGTGTGTGTGTGTCTGTGTCTGTGTCTGTGTATTAGTATGTGCGTCTGTGTCTGTGTGTTAGTGTGTGTTTGTTAGTATGTGTACTAGTGTGTGCGTCTGTGTGTGTGTTAGTGTGTGTGTTGTTAGTGTGTGTATGTGTGTGTGTGTTTGTTTGTCTCTTTAGTGTGTGTCCTTATAATTTTTTTATTTTAATTGTTTTATTTATGTGTATATTTTATATTTTATATATAAATATATTTAATTTATATTTTTTATTTAAATATTATATTTTTATATTCAAACATCAATCTAGATCGTTCATTTGTTAAGTTAAGATCCAACGGTTACTATTAAAGGGGCATAACGGGTATTCTTGTATAATTTTAACGGCGTTAGCTTTGAACTAACGGAAAGGGCAAGTGTGTAAGTTTTTCGAAAACTACGGGGAGTTTTTTCCATATTTTTAAACTACAAGGGGGTTATCAGCAGAATTTCGAAACCACAGGGGGATTATATACAATTTTTCCTTTTTTTTTTTTGTTGTGGTGATAATATACATATGCGGTGAACGTGGATGATCTTCAATCTGGCGGTGAACGTGGATGATTTTCAATTTGATGCCCTCCCAACTAAGCTATCCTCGCAAGTGGCTTTACAAGTTGTCATACACTCTTAAATTGCTTAATGTGCCTCTAAAGTTAATTTCTATTTGCCCTTAATTAATATATTTCCAAAACTTCTTTTATGGTGGTAATAATATACATACATGCGGTGAATATGGATCTTACACGTGACCTTCAGATCTCTAGTCTGACTCTCTCCCAATTGAGCAATCCTCGCAGATGGCTTTAGAACTTGTCTTAAACTCTTAAATTAATGTCTCTGAAGCTAACTTATGCTTCCTCCTAATTAATATGTTTCCAATATTTTTATTTTATTGTGGTGATAATATAATTTATGCATGCTCCTAATTAATATATTTCTAATATATTTTTTTTGTTGTGGTGATAATATACATATGCGATGAACATGGATGATCTTCAATTTGGCGGTGAACGTGGATGATCTTCAGTTTTATGCTCTCCCAATGAACATGGATGATCTTCAGTCTGACGCTCTTCCAACTGAGCTATCCCCTCAAGTGACTTTAGAAGTTGTCATAAACTCTTAAATTAATGTCTCTAAAACTAATTTATGCATGCTCCTAATTACTATGTTTCTATTTTTTTTTTTGTTGTGGTGATAATATACATATGCGGTGAACGTGGATGATCTTCAATCTGGCGGTGAACGTGGATGATCTTCAGTCTGATGCCCTCCCAACTAAACTATCCTCGCAAGTGGCTTTACAAGTTGTCATACACTCTTAAACTGCTTCATGTGCCTCTAAAGTTAATTTCTATTTGCCCCTAATTAATATATTTCCAAAACTTCTATTATGGTGGTAATAACATGCATACATGCGCGGTGAACATGGATCGAACACGTGACCTTCAGATCTTTAGTCTGACTCTCTCCCAATTGAGCAATCCTCACAAATGGCTTTAAAACTTGTCTTAAACTCTTAAATTAATGTCTCTGAAGCTAACTTATGCTTCCTCCTAATTAATATGTTTCTAATATTTTTATTTTGTTGTGGTGATAATATACATTTATGCATGCTCCTAATTAATATGTTTCTAATATATATATTTTTTTTTTGTGGTGATAATATACATATGCGATGAACGTGGATGATCTTCAATCTGGCCATGAATGTGGATGATCAGTTTTATGCTCTCCCAATGAACATAGATGATCTTCAGTCTGACGCTCTCCCAACTATGCTATCCCCACAAGTGGCTTTACAAGTTGTCATACACTCTTAAAACTACTTAATATGCCTCTAAAGGTAATTTATATTTGCCCCTAATGAATATGCTTCCAAAACTTCTTTTATGGTGGTCATAACATGCATACATACGGTGAACATGGATCGAACACGTAACCTTTAGATATTCAGTCTGATGCTCTCCTAATTGAGCAATCCCCGCAAATGGCTTTAGAACTTGTCTTAAACTCTTAAATTAATATCTCTAAAGCTAATTTATGCTTGCTCATAATTAATATGTTTCTAATATTTTTATTTTGTTGTGGTGATAATATACATTTATGCCTGCTCCTAATTAATACGTTTCTAATATATATATATTTTTTTTGTGGTGATAGTATACATATGCGGTCAACGTGGATGATCTTCAATCTGGCAGTGAACATGGATGATCTTTAGATTTATGCTCTCCTAATGAACGTGGATGATCTTCGGTCTGACGCTCTTTTAACTAAGCTAACCCCGCAAGTGGTTTTTCAAGTTGTCATACACTTTAAAACTATTTAATATGTCTATAAAGTTAATTTATATTTACCCCCAATTAATATGTTTCCAGAACTTTTTTTGTTGTGGTGATAACATACATGCGGTGAACATGGATCGAACACGTGACCTTCAGATCTTCAGTTTGACGCTCTCCCAATTGAACTATCCCCGCAAGTGGGTTTAGAACTTGTTATAAACTCTTAAATTAATGTCTCTAAAGCTAATTTATGCCCGCTCCTAATTAATATGTGTCTATTTATTTATTTTTTGTGGTGATAATATACATATGCTGTGAACGTGGACGATCTTCAATCTGGCGATGAACGTGGACGATCTTCAGTCTAACGCTCTCCCAACAAACGTGGATGATCTTCTGTCTAACGGTCTTGCAACTGAGCTATCCTGCAAGTGGCTTTACAAGTTGTCATACACTCTTAAAATTATTTAATATGCCTCTAAAATTAATTTATATTTACCCCCAATTAAGATGTCGCAACTAGAAAAACTGCATTTAGTCATAGATTTTAGCCACGGAGTCATCACGGATTTAAAAAAAACGAAAAAAACTTAGCCACGGCCAATTCGTGGCTATTTTTGGTGGCTAAAATTGACGCCAATTTTTAGCCACAACACAGACTGGTCGTGGCTAGGCCGTGACAAAATTTAGCCATGGATTTTTTTTTGTTTTTTTTTTTGCACCAAGTATGGTTTGAACTCTAGACCTCTTAATTGAAATTAGAGCATTAACCCACTACACCACTTTAACTTCTTGTTTAATAATTAGTTTTTATTATACTTTACTAATATATGCATATTATATATATTGATATATATAATAAATGATTCGATATATTATATATTATGATATATATAGCCACATATTAGCCACGAAATATCCGTGGCTAATTTTTATTTATTTATTTATTTATTTATTTTTGGTTTTTTTGGTTTTTTGCACCAAGGATAAATTTTTGTTATAGTTTTTGTTTTTGATATATTAATTATCTAAATATAAATTATCTAAATTTAAATTATATATATATACTTGGACATTTATATATATATATTGATACATATATACTTGGACATATATTGATACGTATATATACTTGGACATATATATATTGACACATATATACTTGGACATATATAAAATAGATACATATATTGATATGCATAAATATATGACACATATACTTGACATATATATATAATACCATATATATATGAAGATGTTGGGAAATGATCCTGAATTAAAGTTGCTATTATCTTAATATAAATTATCTAAATAGATTTTTGTTATAATTTTTTATTTTTGATATTTTAATTTATTATATATTTGTCATAAAAAAAATTAAATATTGAAGGGTAAAGTCAAAGGTGAATATTTTTAATTTAAAAAAAATAATTGGTTAATAAATTATAAAAATTACTAAAATTAAATTACAAAAATTGATAAAACTAATGAAATTTATTAGATAATTTAAATTTAAAATACTGCAAAACATTATTTTAAGTATACAAAAAAACCATTCAATAACCAAAGAGTTCCTTTGGCGCGGTGGTTACTTGCTTCAATTACAACCCCAATGTCCCGTGTTTGACTCTCCTTTAGCACAAAAAAAGAATGTCGCTTGGGTGAGCGCGGGTTTAAGTCCAGCTGTGGGCACGGGGCAGCGTTGCGGGTTTAGGTTGGGTTCTACCTTTTTTTTTGTTTACACAATAGCCACGGCTTGGTTGTGGTTATTAGCCAATACCTGGCATTTTAAGGATTAAGTGGCCAAATTTGGCCACGGATGGACCGTGGCTAATCCATTACTAAGGCCAGGCCGTAGCTAAATTAGCCACGCCACTTTTAGTCACTAATTTTTGACTAAATCCATGGCTAAAATCTATGGCTAATTCCTATTTTTCTAGTAGTGTGTTTCCAAAACTTTTTTTATAGCGGTAATAACATACATACATGCGGTGAACGTGGATCGAACACGTGACCTTCAGATCTTCAGTCTGACGCTCTCCCAACTGAGCTATCCCCGCAAGTGGCTTTAGAACTTGCCGTAAACTCCTAAATGAATATTTCTCTAAAGCTAATTTATGCCTGCTCCAAATTAATATGTTTCTAAACTTTTTTTGTTGTTGTGATAATATATATGTGCGGTGAGCAGAGATCAAACACATGGCCTACAAGTGGCTTTACAAGTTGTCATAGACTCTTAAATTAATATGTCTCTAAAGCTAATTTATGTCTGCTCCTAATTAATATGTTTTTAAAACTTTTTTTGGTTGTGGTGATAATATACATATACGATGAACGGGTGATAACTTTTTTTGTTGTGGTGATCATAATATACACACATACGGTGAACGTAGATCGAACACGTAACCTTTAGATTTTCAGTCTGACACTCTCCCAACTGAGCTATTCCCGCCACATGTGGCTTTAGAACTTGTCATTGACTCTTAAATTAATATATGTCTAAAGATAATTTATGCCCGCTCCTTATTCATATGTTTCTTTGTTTTTTTTTTTTATTGTGGTGATAATATACATATGCAGTGAATGTGGATTGACCATGTGACCTTCAAATATTTAGTCTAATGCTCTCCTAACTAAGCTATCTCCACAAGTGAATTTACAAGTTGTCATAAACTCTTAAAACTAATTAATATGTCCCTAAAAGTTAATTTATATATCCATCAAGCACAATCATTGTACGTAAACATGCCCTAAGTAAAACTACAGATTAATTCCTTTAATTTTGAATTAGGGTAAAACACACTTAACCCCTATCAATTATGCTTATGTAACACTTTACCTTCTTGTACTATAATAAATTTCACTTAACCCCCTCCATCTTAGTTCGTACACAAACAGTGTATTAACTATTACTTATAAAATATAGATTATAGCCTTTTAGTCTTTTAAACTCCAAAATTACTTTAAAAAAAATATAAAATACAAAAAACCTTTTCATTTATTGATGTCAAGCAAACGTTGTACCTTTAGATATTAAGTCGCTGATTTTTTTTCCTCTTTACAATAAAAGTGTCAACATCAATTTTATTTTCAATCTCACAAGTTTATTATTATATCTTAAAGACCACAAATGCAAATTTTCAATTGTTTATAATCTCATTTTTTGATCCAAAAAACTTAGATGAACTATTGCCTAATTTCCAACTGTTTTAAAAATTTTGTAGCTCATGGATTGGATAAAATTGCAGCCTTTGTATATATGTGTAATAAACTTGAGGAATTTGAAAGAAATAAAAAAAAAGCATGAACTATTAAATAAAAATAATAATAATTTCTTAAGATCTAAGAAAATTAATTTTGATAATTATTAGAATAAAATAATCATTAACTAACACCTAAGAAGGTATTCATAAAGAAATAAATATAAAATAAAATTCCAACAAAAACTTCAAAATTTATTATACACATTTGCAGTTGCATTATGATAGAGCTATAATAGAGATGAAAAAAAAATAATTGTGGTTATGTAATTTCTCTCTCTCTCTCTCTCTCTCTCACTCTCACTAATTAGTATTTTATTATTCAAAAATTGAAAAAGGGAACAATTATAATAGATATTTTACAAGTAATAATTGATACCATGTTTGTGTATGAATTAAGATGAAGGAATTAAATGAAACTTATTATAATAAAAGAGGGTTAAATATTATATTAACATAGTTAAGGAAATTAAGTGTATTTTGCCCTCATCACCCTAAATTGGGCCGCGTACGTGGTTATATTTGTGCCCGATATAATCTTTTGAAGTTATTAGCGAGCGTTATTTGGGTGTTCCACACCAACAATTAATGCAGAAGAAAAGAAATTATGAAAAGAAATAGACGAATTTAACAGCTGTGAACTTTGATTATTTTTTAGGCATTAATAACGTTACAATCTTATAGAATTGAACGATGGTACATTGGTACTAGTTATTGCTGCTATTTGATTTAGGCTTATGCCGTTAGTGTCATTGGAGGCTTAGTTTAGTTCCAGAACACGCCTCTAGCTGGCATTGCCAACTTCAATTTTCTATTAATTAATTAGTATATCAAAAGTAAATGAGTCCTAACTTTGATTTTCTTTAAATGATACTATAGATAATTGTTATTTTTTAAAAAAAAAAATACTCGAGTAATATCAAAATTATTATCAAATAATGAATGTGCACTTAAATATTTAAATATGGAATAATTCTTATCCAAATTTGATTTGATTGAATTCAATAAATCATATGATAAGTGTATTGCATTTATCAAATGGTTGGACACTCTTTTAAATTATCCATCAATTATAAGATAAATATAAAATATTTACACTATAATTAATACTAATTCTTCGAAACCGTTTAACATCCCATAAACATGATGGAAGACGAACATAGACAAAGAGTATAGCATGGACAATAAAAAGTAAAAACCCAACAGTGCACCGTGTAATATCTTCTCTACCCAGTCAACTGAAACCCCATATTTACAAATTCACAATGCCCAAAAAATTCGACTAATTTCTCTTCATCCTTTCCTTCCCTAGCTACATCTTCTTTTTTTTTTTTTTTGGCAAAAATATGTGTGTGTGTGTGTGTGTATAACTATTTGGGTTGATGCGTTAGTAGTTTGAGCAGATATTAAAATGGAGTGATCAGCAGGTAACGGAGGAGACGGAGAGGGGGTAACGGAAGGTGTTGGCATACTGAAAAGACAATGTGCGGCCGTTAACGAGGGGCTTGCCGTCGTTAACAAGGCAGTCGTCGAAGCGGAGGCGCTTGAAGACGCGCGGGTTGACGAGGCGTGCGGAACTGAACCAGCCGCAGCTGAGATGGATGGCGGCGATGTTGCAGCCGGAGACGCAGACGTTCATGATCTCCACCGTGTACGTGGGTATCCCATTCGGCAGCGGTTCCGTCGCCCCTTGGCTGATCACTATGTCCGATTTCGAACACTTCTCGCTCCATATCCTGTTTGGCTCCACCACCCTCCCCTTCTCTCCTTTTCCTGTTTCAAAATAGTATATAATTTCACCATTGATGCGGGTAAATGGGTAATTTTACCTGCTCACAGGGATTGTTTCCGTTTTTATTAATGAGATTTCATTCTCATTTATTCGTTGTCCCTACACTCTACGGCTGCCAACAAACTAAAATGCGCCTACTATTATTCATAAGTCCTTCAACTCACACGTGCATGCAATCTTTCATAGCTATATATATATATATATATAATTAAGCAACCACCCTAGGAAGAAAATTAGGATGGTATATATTATTACAGAATTAAAAATTAGCTGAATAAAGTTTGTGGTGCATGTTAGCGAAGACGACACGTAGGGAGAAAAAGCTGAGGCTGAGCCACCTACTAAATGTGGGCATCACAAATCGTACGTCACAACTGACAAGGGAAAAAGGAAAACAAATACAGTGGTGGCTAAGGCTGTGGCCACCGCTGATATGGTGGTGCAGCAGCAGCCGACCAGTGCGCACAGTGGCCACTGACCTGTTTGTCTCTCTGTGTATATATGGGTGTTACATGTATACATGCAAACGACAAAGCCCAGTGCAAAACCATTTGCAGTATGTGCAGACACCCTACCCCCCCCCCCCCCCCGACACACACACACACATATATATATATGCTGTATATATATCCACAGGGTATATCAGATATTCTCTCTTTTGGTCTCTTTGTTTCATGCATAATCCAAAAAACATAATTAAAAGGCGTACGGACGGACAGTTATACATATTTTGTACTATATTTTTTGTTCAAGAAAGTTCTGATTAGGGGAAATAAAGCTTCATTACCATGATGATGATTAAGCAGCTTGCGATGCGTGACCGATGGAATTTTGTTCTCGATATTCAACAAGCTCTTCCTCTCTAAACTCACCTCCATTAGCCCATGATCTGATACCAAGAGAAACAGCAAATATACATATCAAATTACTATATATATATATAAAATGAAGATAGAAAGGGACTGTTTACTTATTTGTTCTCCAGAAAAAGTAAGGGTTGGATTATTGACTTCATGAAAAAGGTTAATGTGGTGAATGAGAGGAAGAAGACAGAAAAGTGGAGATTAATTAAGAAATGGAAAATGGAGGCGCTGCTTTTGTGGCCTGCCATTTTCTTTATACAAATGAAGCCCAATGATAGAGTTACAGACTACCCAACGCGCGCAGCCGCGCACACACACCACTCACACTACAGATCAAATATACACAGTACCCCAATCATACGAATATTATACAGAGAAAGAGAGAGAGACACACACACACGCATATGTGGGTGTTCATTGAGCACTGACCTGTGTAGATTATAATGATTAACAAGAAGAACGTTATGGCTAACAACGCCGTCAACGAAGCGATTCTCCACCTCCTCAATGATGGTGATTCAGAACCCATACCTTTTATCTTTTTTGAAGAAACCGAAAATTGCTGAAATGACTCAAAAAGAAGAAGTTTCGGGCTGACCGAGTCGCGTAGAGTTGAGTTGACTCGTGGCTAGCTATTATAGCCTTCCAGAACAAAAGCAAATTAACGAGCAAATCACCGCCAAAAAGGGTAGTGTAGGGACTCTACCATGAGATCTCCATTTCATCTCTTTCTCTCTCTATGTATATCTCCTTTTTCTCTTTGACTCGAGGCAGAAAGAGATGGAGAAAAAGATCTGATACGACTATCTCTGCAACAGAAATATATCAAACCATTAATGTTAATTTCTTCATGTACATATAGAGAAAGAAGAGAGGAGTTTCTAGGGTTCTGATTTCCAAAAGAGAACTCACAATTCAAGTCCAAATTTACATGTAAAAAGGCTGAAGAAGAGTGGGTGTTTTTGATTATAGACCATGGAATTGTTCTCAGAACTTATGCATCAAAAAGGAAATTTCCAGACAAAGCTTTCATACATACACCCGGGAAAAGAGCCCACAGTCCACTTTTTCCCCAAATACAACGTTCCTTCCCAATCAATGCAACAGCATGACTTGAATCAGAAAGCTATAAACCATTCACCAAATGATGACAAATCAAATACCCATACCCATATCTGTAAATATATGTGTGTAATGAGAGCAAAATGAAACCCACAGACACACACACATACATACACACGCGCAGACTTGATGATGCAGCTGGAAACAGCCATATCCGATGTGAGTTACCTTTGTTTCTCTTACCTTTGATCTTATGGTGTCTTGCCCAGAGAGAGAAGAATCAGTTCCGAGAAGCGTGCATGGTGGTGTCTATACAGAGAGAGAAAGTTGTATCTAAATATGGAGAGAGAGAGAGTCTGTATGTGAATCAGTGCGTTAGGGTTTGGGATTTAAAGAAATGGTGGGAGGGTAAAATTGTGAAAGGATAGAGATGCTGATAATTTTTTTTTTACTGTGGTAAAAAAATGCACGTGGTGGTGTTTATGATTGCAGAACTAATTTATGTCCGTGCACTTTAATCTTTATATTATTCAAGTATAATAAAGACATTTCAAATTATACATTAATTATATGTACTATGAGTCTCAATATATTGTATAGCCTAAAGTATATGGACTCCATCCATCCAAAATTAGAAGGTCTTTCTTTTTCCCGTTGGTTTTAATCTCTCTCGGTTTCTAAAATAAAATAAAATAAAATAAAATAAAATGAATTAATATCAATTTGCCAAGTAATTGCATAATATCGTGCAACGCGTCTCTATATTTAGTATTTTAGTAATATGAAAATTCTGAGAAAAAACAATGATAAATTATGAGATATAAAGAAAAGTAAAGAGCATAATTTTGTGTATTCATGTATCTATATACTTTAAATGATATATTGATTTTAAAAAATACGTATGTATGCGTATTATGTTTGATGATTTTAGGCTTGTTGAGATTAGCTTGTATACTAATTAGGTATATTTCCTCAACAACCAGAGGTACAAATTAGCTAAGCAAGGTAATTAATGAGGAAATAACTCTGCCACACCTTAAGATTGGACTTTTTGTTTTTCAATCCACATCTTCCATGATCCTTTGGTGTAATACTTTTTATTGTACTCATTAATATATGACACAACCACATCACGCAGAGACGAGGCCAAGAGGGGGGTGGAGTACCCCCCTCCCCGAGCTCATATTTGAGTTGAATTTTTATGCATTTTTTTGAAAATTTTAGATTTTAACTCCTAAATAATGAATATACGTTTAACATTTTTTAGAAATTTAACCTTGTCGCCCGAAATAAAAAAATTTTAATTCCGTCAAACATGTATTCATAAATGATTGAAACAGAGAAAGAGAAAAAATAGGGTGAACTACGTACACTGACCACCCTTGAGATTTGGTTAATTTATGAAAACCCCCTTATTTTTTCAAAAATTACTAGAACCCCCCTGAGGTTATACTCATATTACAAACTTATTTCAATTTTTGAAAATACCCCTTCCCTTTTTTTAGGTGATTTACACTGCCACCCCTAAGGTTAGGCTAATTTACGAGAAACTCCATGTGGCTCCAAAAATTACCAACCCCCCCCCTGAGGTTATACCAATATTACAACTAGCACCTACTTAGGTTGACTTATCAACAATATTAATTCTTTTTTTTTCCCTCTATAATGTGGTTATCATAAAATTTTCATGTAATAGATTTGAAAAAAAAATGTGATTATTTATTCAAATAAATATTCTGAATTTAATGTTATGAATTGATACTAAATATCCGTAATATGTGCTAAATTTATATTTGAGAAAAATATAATTATATGCGTCGTATATATCTATAATGTGAAATGAGAAATATAAATATTGATTGAAATAAAAAATTGAAATTCAATAATGCACTTGAAAACTTAATTTAACTTGAGGACTCTAACTCATTTCTCTTAAAATTTACTCCGTATTAGAGATAATATGTCATACTTGATGTGTTGGTAGATACTTTTAATGCATTAAATTCAGAATATTTATTTAAATAAATAATCACATTTTTTTTTCAAATATGTTACTTGACAATTTTATGATAACAATATTACAGAAGAGAAAAAAAAAAGAATTAATATTGTTGATAAGTCAACTTGAGTAGGTACTAGGTATATATTGGTATAACCTCAGGGGATTTTTAGTAATTTTTGAAATCACAGGAATTTTTCAGTAAATTAGCCTAACATCAGGGATGGTCAGTGTAAATTACCCAAAAAAGGGAAGGGGTATTTTTAAAATTTGAAATATATTTGTAATATGGGTATAACCTCAGGAGATTTTTAGTAATTTTTGAAAAAATAAGGGAATTTTTCGTAAATTAGCCTAACTTCAAGGATGATTGGCGTAATTCGCCCGAAAAAATATGACAAGGAAAACAAATTATAGATTCTTTTTTCTAATTTTCAATCGTTTATTAATATACGTGATATGTATAAGTGAATGTGATCAAAATATTTATTACACGAAACTGCTACAAAAGATGGAGACTTTTTTTTTTTCCCGGTGGGCAGTTGGATATATCAACTGCATTATGGGCACATCACCGATCATCCCATCATATTAATAGTGAAAACTGAGTACCAATTAGGAGCACCAATTGATGGAGTCCGCGTTAAACTCGTGTTGCCTCGTATGCCTGATTATGAATTGATAAAAAGCCCGAAAGCTTAAGCCTGATCAAGTGAATACAATTAATAATGTGTATGTTACACTTTCATTAAATTAAAAAAAATGTGGGGGGGCGGCAAGCTTCTTATCGGTAATAATTTCATAAATCAACTACTGTAATATTATTGATGATGAAGATTATTTCATTCTTTTTGTGGACTTCAATTTTCAGGCAACTAATAAGGTGGAAGATAAATTATAAGCCTCGACGAAGAGTAGGATTGTGATTCACCATAATCTTGAATATCAAAACACACTTCAAATTTAGGGCTGTCAATGGGTCGGATTCGGAGTGATTTTGATGCATTCAAATCCGATAAATTTTCTCAATATTCAAATTCGATTCGAAGTCCTATTGAATTTATATTCAATACTATTGAGTACGAATCCAATAAAAAGCCCAAAATCCGATAAGAAAATTCGATCCGATTAATATTTAAAAAAATTAAAATTTTAAAATCAAGTAACAAATAGAAAAGAAATTATTTCTTATGTAAAAAATAAAATTTTAATTAATTAGAAAATTATTTTAGGATATGTACAAAAGCTACTCCCTCCATTCTACAATAGATATCGTTTTAGGAATATTTTTTTTGTCCCAAAATATGACTTTCTCACAATCCAAGAGAAAATTTATTAGTTTTTCCCAAATATATTCTAATTGTTTTTATTTATTTATATATTTTTTTTTGAGCTAGTAAATTTTTTAAAAAATCTCCCAATAACTCATTAATTATGCAGGTATTTTAGTCAAGTCAACCTATAATTAATGTTGTTAATCCATTTTTCTTAATCCTTATACAATAACCTTAAACGATCGTTATGCATTATTTTGTTAAAAAAGTTACTCTGAAAAATAAAAAATAGTGTATTATTAATTATTATGGTTTATATATATATTGCATTATATTCAAACTTCTGTACTAGCATTATATACACATGGTTATTAATCTAATAAAAAAGTATAATTAAAGTTCGAATTCGGATCTTTAACAGATCAAAATGCTTGATTCCATGTCCTATCTATTCCCTTCGAATTACAAATATTTATAATAAAATATGAGCCATTTAATATTTTAACAAGTCGAATATGTTTAAATTCGAATCGAATTCGGATTAAATTCACTCCATTGACAGCCCTGTAATCAAACTTTGTCGAATACAAATAGGGGTGGGCGTCCGGGTCGGGTACCCGAAATTGTGAAAATTTTCGGGTCGGGTACTAATGCAATTTAATTAAATTAATGGAATACGTATACATATATGCATTGTATAGAATGATAAAAATATTATTTTGATTTTGTCTAAATAATTGAGATATTCAATAACACCATATTGTTTTATCTAGTCATGAATATTATATCCACTTATATAGAGCTAAAGTATTTAATTGTCTAATTAAGTTAAAATGCTAGCAATAAAATGTAGAAGGTGTTATTTGGTTATTGCTATTTAATTTTTTTTTTCTAAATATAACATGCAATTAATAATTCTAAAATTGTTCGTACAATATGCCATGCATTTGTTATTTCATTTAAATTAATAGTAGCAAATTGGTACTACTTACTTTTCTTCCATAGTTTCTAAATTAAAAAATATATTAATATTTCAAATAATTATATAAAAATTATCACTCTATTTTTGTATATTTGAGGGTCCACAAGCACTATAAGCCCATATAATTGTAAAAAAAGTTATTTTATCAAAAACAAAATAATCACCGAAAAAAAAAGTGAGTTTTGGGTACCCGAAAAAAGCTTTGGTTCAATTTGGATAATTATGTTGAGTACCCGAATTTTTGGGTACCCGACCCAATTAACCCTAACCCGACAACAACCCAGCCCACGCCCACCCCTAAGTACAAAGATCTTTTATTAGGCTTGACTAGTACAGGGTAGTAGATCCAAGCCCAAATGATAGGATGGGCTCTTGTCAATAGAAAATAATTAATTGCACAGGAATAAAACATAATGGACATTGGCTCTGTAACAGCCATAGTATTGGGCTGGCCCATCTCATATGTCCTTTTTGGGTAAATATAAAACCTTAAAATTTTAATTCATGCCCATGCGTCTGAGTTATACCCAGCCGGTTTCGGGCGGTTTTTTCGGAATACTAGTCGGGCTAAGGGATTGGTCTCGGGTTTTTTAAAACCCAACGTGCCAGAACTCGCCTCGTTAAGATATTATGTATTTTATCTATTAATATATATAAATTTATATGACCTATATCTATACTTCATATATAAATGTATATATTACATAAATAGTCACATAAAAAATATAAATATATGATATTCTTGTATATAAAAAATAATTATAGCATTAGTAAATAAGTTATGATTTAAAAACATGTGTAAAAAATATGTGATGGTAATATTTAACTTTTCAAAAATTAAATAATGTTTATAGAAATTTATCATTAATTAATACTTTGGTAATACTATTATTTTTTCCGTCTTTATAGAGTTGTGATAGTATAAATTATTTTCTAAAAAATATTTTTTTGATTATTTTTGAAATATAAAATGGACTACCGGGTCTAATCCAAACCCACCGAGTTTGGGTCCCTTATTTGACCAAACCTATCCCATTGTGATCCCTACCAATGTGAAGTATTTCCTTAATCGTTAAGTGGAGACAATATTCAAATGCTTTAATCCCACAAATAGGGATGAGAATTTTATTAAAATGGAATGACAAACTATCATTAACGGAGAAATAAATATTTACACGTGCGTCAATACAGAATCGAATCCAAGACTCTAATGTCTCAACTTTATCAATTGAGTTGGACCTTATCAGGCAAAATCGAAATCAACATTAGAAGCTCATAAATCCAATAGTTTACCTAGCTAGTCGCATGACAAGGAATTTTGTAAATTGCGACTTTGTATATCTTCTGACTTATCCGTTTAGAATGACTTAATAAATTGACAATAGAATACTCGTCAGACGTCGGAATCAGTTTGACAATCAAGTTTATCAGGCTATGTTGTCAAAACAATTACGTAGTGTTTGGCAGGCCGACTGGATCGGGCCACACACCAATCCCATTGGATTGTTTTGACAACTAGGGTGTCTATCCAGCTTTTCTTTAGTGTTTGGTAGAATGTGTTCAGTGGGCTGATATCATCCAGATTGAAGCGGAGCCCATTTGGTAGAGTTTTTTTTTATATTTTCTGGATTATTTAATTTAATTACAAGTTAGAGAATAATTGATCTATGTTATTCTAGTTTCATTCATAAGTGAGTTTAATAAATGATTTTTACTAGTTATATGAGTAATGCTAAATGAATGGCTTTTTTCCCACCGTATAAAATCAATATAGGAATTAAATGTTACATTTTTTTTTCTTTTCAGTAATTACTTCCCTAAAACTATGTCATTAACCAGTATCATAGTTGGTTAATAGGAATAAGAAATCATAGACTACAAAAATAATAATCCTCTATCAAATATATACAATGAGGCTTGGCTGGTTAGGATCCTCATCAAAAAATTGAAATTCTCCAACAAAAAACTCGTTCTCATACCGCCAACAATATATATATATATATATATATATATATAGTTCCAGCAAAGCCCGACCTATTGCCATTCCTAAACCCGGACAATAACCTTGGTGATAACATACTCCCATTATTTTCATGAAATATGTTCCGTTGTCTTTATTTATTAAGCCAAAGTTGCAATATGAAATTCTTGAATTATTGTTACACCCTATTCTTTTAATTTAAATAAAGTAGTAGGTTGTTTTTCGACTTCGCATGCCACCTAACATTAACTGATTAATAATTATATGTAGGTTAATTAATTTTGAATTTCCATAGATTTTCTTTGTTAATGCTATATATATTATAATTGTTGCTTTGCGTGACCATTTCACAAAGTTGAATACACAGGATGTGGCCACCATCGCCATTGATCAGACAAATTCAGTTAATTTTCAGCTAGTAAGTTTTGCTTGATTTTCAATTTCATAGCCGTCGAACAGTGTGTTTAATTAGTTTCAAGATTAATACAAATTGAACACCACATTGGAAAATTGTCAAGAAATGTGGGCTGATGAAAACTGGTTTTAATTGACCTTATAGGTATATTAATTGAAAATAGGCCACTAATGTTGATTTATATTACAAAATCCAAAGAATTCTTAGATTTAGAGAAAGGTAGAACTGTGGGATATCAGTCAACACTTTTTTTTTTTTTTTTTTTTGCGTGCTAAATGTTGTTTTCATCTAATGATCAAAAAAAAAAAAGTTTTGTCTTCATCTATTAGAAGACCATCAACCTGACTACACTTTCATCTTCTCAAAATTGTTTCTCAATTTCTTGATTAATTAAAAATAGCACTACAAGAATGGACTAATCCATTATAAATTAATTTAGTTTATTTGATTGATTTCATCTGTAATAAATTTGTTAATAGATGGCTTGTCCCTAATTTTTTTAGTTCTATTTATATTGAAATGTCACTAATCCATCACAAATATATTAACTTTATGATATAATTTCACTGCAAGAAAATGAGTAAGAGCCTGTTTTGGTGAACGTTTTTTAGAAGAAAAACACTTATTTTTTGAAAGAAAAAAAAACACTTCAAAGCCAAAAAAAAAATTATACTTGAATGGACTTTTAAAAAAAACAGAAGCCAAGGAAAAAAAGTCAAAAAAGGGATTTTTTTTTAGAAGCTACTTATAGTAACTTCAAATAAAAGTAACTTTTAAAATACCCTTAACTTTGTATCCTAATGCAAAATTATTTGATATAAAAAAAAAACTCTATTGTAAAAAACACCGCACTCAAGAAGCATTTTTTTAACCCAACCAAGGCCCTAAATTGGTGAAAATATAACAAGTTGCAACGAAAAAGTTGTCATCAACTATGTGCAATTAGTGACAATAAAATTTATGTTGTTACAAAATATAATTTGCACAATATCATTAGTGACAACATAGTGTGAAAATGTGATAATATAGTGCAAAATTGACAATTAGTGATATACTTATGATGACAACTTTGTGACAATGAAAACTTGTCATAAAAATTCTAATGAGATTTTCTTTTTTTGTTATTAAATTGTCGCTATATAAAGGTGTGTCATTAATTGTCAATGGTGACATTAGAACATTAATTTTTGTCACCATTAAGTGATATTGTGACAACAAAAAAATTATTGTCACAAAAAAAATTAATTAATGACAAGATAGAAGATATGACACTTATACAATTATTGATAACAACTTTTATATCAAAACTTTTGTATTTTATCACTAGTATTACTTTTTCTTGTAGTGCCTTTTCGTTTTAGATTTTCCATTAGTGAATTAAATGAGTGCTTTTTGCAATATAATATGATCAACACTTAGAGTTATATTCAAACGCAGATATGCACATTGCACGATAGTCGGTATATATATATATATATATATATATATGTATGTATGTATGTATTCTTTTATTATACGAGTATTAAAGTACTAAATATAATGCTGCATTGATGTGAGGTAGAAAATTAAAAAAAGAAAAAAAAAAAGGTACACAGTAATCATTATTAGTACAAGTGTGTAGCGTTCATCAAGAAACTAATGCACTAAGTACTGTTTCCCTGGGTTGTTATTCAAAATATGTCCTAGTTAAATATCAAGCAACATATTTCCTAACTCCCAATTAATATACACACCTATATATGCCACCTATGCCTTGATATTCCACCAACTCACCCAAAACACAAACAAATAAATAAATAAAAACCATCCACTTTACAACAAAAATAAACAAGCACTTCCTTAAAACAGAAATTAATAATCAATTTTATGAAAGTTGAAATAAATTAAGTACCAGAACAAGAAAGTCCAACAGCTGCTAAATTATTTTATTTTTAACACATATAATTCGAGGCGTTGAAATCCCAGAAATAACCCACCCTTAATAGGCACTAAAACTATCAATATCTTCATTCAGTTGACAAAAATAACCTCATATTTTAGTGTGTATATGTGGATGCATGTGTAACTATATAATTGGAAATTCTTACCCGCACTAGATTCGATCACACCATAACTGATCACATGACAAGTGTAAAATACTCGCCATGTAATTGGTGTACAGTTTAGAAAGAGTGACCAATCACATAACAAGTGTATTAACACTTGCTACATGATTAGTTGGGTGCGATCAAGACGGGTCTGGGCAAGAATTTTCCCTATATATCACAACTATGCCTACCTTGCTCCTAGATTTCCCAGTTAGACGTATCTTCAACTTGACACTTGTAATTTTTTTTTTTAATGTTTTATGTTCTTTTTCATTTGCATATGTATATATATATATATGACCCTCTAATCTTGATCAATTTCTAAAGCCCCTTTTGGTTTCGCATCTCAAATTATGAGCAGCATAACAGATCCAAGAATTAAGTCCATGTTTGATTTGGCTTATGACAGAGGTTAAAAACAATCCCTCAAATCATCTCCAAAACATACAAACTCACAAAAATCTACCTCTTTTTATCCGTCTTCAACGTACAATTTATAGATAAAATGGAAGTCGAAAACGGTGATCAGAAGCAGAAGAAGACCTCCATCCTGAAGAAACTAGAAAGATATCTATCAACCAAACGACGCGTGAAACCATCGACATGCGTATTCACCAAGAGCAAGTCAAGGCACAGCAGCAGAGGCAAGAAGCCCCCGATCGGGTGCTTCTCGGTGTACGTTGGACCGGAGAAGCAGAGGTTCGTGATCAAGACTGAATTGGCCAATCACCCTCTGTTCAAGATGCTGCTCGAGGATGCTGAGTTGGAGTACGGATTCAATACTGAAGGTCCGTTGCGCCTGCCGTGTGAGGTTGGTCTTTTTTGCAAAGTCTTGGCCGAAATGGACGGTTGTGATGAGCTTGATCATGAATATCCCTGTGGTTTTGGGCATGGATCATGCAGCCCCTTTAGCCCGGCCCGGCGTTTGGGCAAAAGCGACATGGCTCGAGGGTGCGGCTCGTTTGGCCTTCTCACGCCACCGCGCTTGCTTAAGATTAACAGTCACTTTTAAGCCCATTCAAACGAGATATTATGTATATTGGTTTGAATGTTATGTTTTCAACTTTTGTATTCCATAGTTGTATATCTATTGTTCGTATTCGCGAACGCCTGTGCATAAGATCAAAGACATACATGATCATAGATAAACCTAGGCTTATATATGATCTTAAAGTAGTTTGAATATTCTAGTTTGCTTGTCATCTAATCCCCTATTTCGTATTACATATATATATGCGCTACATGTGTATAATTATTTCTTAACAAACGAGCTTTCTTGCAGATCATATAAACTTGGTTTGCATTTATACAATACAAATTATGTTTATGCCGAAACTAAGCATCTTAGTTCAAAGGGTTCAGTGATGGAGCTAGAGGGGCTGGTGGTGGCGTGGTGAATGGTGATCACCCCCTCAATTTTTTAAAAAATTATTTTTTAGTATATATATATATTAATTAGAATTTTAAAATTTCGTCCCACCCCTAAAATAAAAATTTTAGTTTTCTCTACTCTATTTTATTTTTACCTAATCTCATTTACTATAATAATTAAATTCTCTCCCTTTCTCTTTCTTCTCCTTTTACTTATTCTTTTCAAAATAAAATATTAAAAGTTCTATTCAATTTTGCTTGTCTCCCAATTAAAACACCAAAATTTCTATCAAAATTTTTTTTCTCTCGCAAACCATACAATGTTCAACTTTTTTCTTCGAAAGCAACGTACAAGAAGATATTGTGTACTAATTTTAGAATTTATATATTTATTTATTCTTTTTCTTTTGAATTTTGTAGAGAGATTTTAATATTAGGATCAATGATATAAATCTTGATAGTTGTTCAATATTAAACTTAATGAGTCTTGATGTTTATTTGTTGGGCTATTGAACTTGAATGAATCTTACAAATTTGACACTTCATATTTAATTGGGAGTGATTTATGGAATGTGATGACGGAGAAAAAAAATGATATATATATTTTAACCTTTGAATATGTTTTTTGATTGTGAGAACATGGAGAAAGAGAGAGAGAGAGAGAGAAAAAAATGTATTTTAATACTTTTGAGTTTTAATTATGTATCAGTATAAGGGTTTATGTTAATTTTATTTATTATTGTTAAAAAATTCTTTCTTAAGTATTTTTTAAAAGTAATTCATTATCCACTATATTTGCTTCTTTTGAAAGAGAGAGTACTTTGTTGTTTTTTTAATATCATTTTTTATATATTATTTTAACTATAGCACTTTTTTTATTATATTGTAGAACTTCTAATTATTCTTATACACATAAATATAATCTTTTTGTTGTTTTATATGTTAATATTATATATAACCCTTATATTTATACATTTTAATAATTAATGATCTCGAAAAATTTCACCACACAAATCAAATTACTGGCTCCGTCCCTGTTAGAGTTATTGCATATGTTGTTACACAATTGTTTTTGGTATTCTTTCAGTGCCCTATTACGTGACAAATATTATTGGTTTTGTTGAACTAGATTTTTTCATTTTTGCCAGTTTGGGTAATAAAAGAATAAAAAACCAAAATCTGCTGTCTAAATATATTCATTCGCTTACGACTAAAATGATGTAATTTGCAGATATAATTGCATATTTAAATTTTGGCTGACATAGTCTCTCATTTTATTTGGCATTTCAGTTTCAACTTCCGGCTATAAATCCAAGTCATAAATAAGTAAATGCGTGAATTGGTCTTGTTCAACCCTACAAACATGTTTATTTTAAGTTATCATGTCATCATCATGCAATATTTTGATAATTTTACAAATTTCATCTTTCACTTGACTTATTACATCATTCTAGTTTTCTTTTCTTTTTTTTTTTTCCCCCATTCAAATACAGTATGTTGTACCTGAGATTTAAATATTTATCCATGCTTCTTCCACAGATATAATTAAAAAAGAAGACAGAAAGGCCAAAAAGAAAAAGGAAAAACAACATAAATAATATCTTTCTTGACCAGTCTGGAAATTAATTTAGCAACAAATTGGCAGACAATAAATCACAACTGATACATACATAATATAGCAAGGACAATCACAATTAAATTAAAATTAAGCACTCCAAACATTCCCTTATATCTCCATAAGCTGCTCAAATTTCTTCATAGCAGAAGCTGGCAATCCCAGAAGCACATTAATACTCTTCCGCTCCTTCCCATGAGAGAGAAACAAAATCACTTCCTTTTCGGGCAACGCGACGGGCCCCGACAAAACGGGCTCGCCCCACCCGAAATCCGTCGTGTGAAACGACAGTTTCGACCACGTAGTGATCAGCAGAGTAGCAGCAAGAGAAGGCCTGGCCCGAGTAGTCTCAAAATAATCTATAGCAGACCTCATATAACCATCCGTCACCATCTTAATTGCCTCCTGGACCCGTTTCACCGTATGCGAAAACGGGCTCTCCACGATCTCACCGGCCCGGCAGAGCGAGTTCGTCAGCACAATTGCATTCCCAACGTACCTTTCCGGGATCGGGGGATCGAATCTCTGCCGTCCATCGACGGCGAACAGGAGCTTCGTCTGTTGATCGGGCTTCAGGCTCAGGGCCTCCGTCCGGGCTTTCCAGACGAATCCTGACAGGGCCTCGAATGTGGTGCATTTCTCCAGGGCGCCATTTTCCAGGGCCTGTTTCCTGAGGTGCTCAAGCTTGTCGGGGTCGAAACAGAAGGATCTGTAGAGCATTTCTTGTTTGTATAGCTCGGCGAGGTTCGATATATCTTCGATTTCCGCGAATTCGTGGTGGGGGAACTCTGGTTTCGGGGGGTTTCTTGCTTTGAGGATGGTCCTGTCCATGAATGGCGGGGTTTCGAGCTCCAGGCCCCGGGCGGTTTGTCCCCAGGCGTTCACAAATTCCATTGCCCCGATCCCGTCGAACATGCAGTGGTTCATGCATAGGCCGAGAACAAAGCCTCCACATTTGAACTTTGTCACCTGCAAATTGTGGAAATTTGACTCAAATTCTATTAGTAACCAAGCATTAAGCATTTTGGATCTTCTACTACACTCATCAGTACACATCACATAACATCCATCAATCAGTACATATAGCGTAAACATATGAGTGTAGGAGAAAATATAATATTGTTATGTAGCAAAAGATCCGAACTGAGCATCAAATGCCGATTGCCCAAAAAAATAAGTAAATAAATAAAACTTTAAAATAAGCACTCTTTGGCTTGCCGATCGACAACTAAAATATATTAGTTTTGGGGCAAGAAGAATTTTTTACTGTGATCTAATGGTGGAACCGGATTTGGGCTAGAATACAGCATTGAATTAAGTCTCTTTATTTTAAGGAGCCTTCTCGAAAATTGGAAAATATGCAAGCTTAATTAAGCCTCTAGATTTTATTTTGCGTTTCTAGAAGTTGTATGTGAGAGCAATTTGAGTGATGTGTATGAACCTCTTATTTTTCTATTTTTATCTCTTTTCCCTTTGTGTTGATCTCGGCTTTAGGGATTATTTGTTCAAATATCTCCTCATGTATAGGAGGCCCTTTTATAACGTTTAGAGACAAATCAAAAAGACTAAGTACTATTACACTTCTAGTAATATAAATGAAACTGTTTGCAAAAACTACTTTTACTTTCTTTAAAGCAAAAAGAAGAAAAAAGAAGGTCAAAAGTCAAAAGCACCTCATAACATCCAATATTTAACAGCTTCTCAGAAATTTTTTTCAAAACTTTTTAACAGATTTCGTGTCCAAAACCTCTGAAACTAAGCGCTTAAAGAAGAATCAAAAGCCGGTAGAAACATGCAAATCAGCATTTCACTTTTAGGACGTGAATTAATTAGTAACAATCAGCTTACTTGAGCCACCAGGGGTGGAATTTCCAGTATATTTTTGGCATCAGGAATGTCATACACCAGCTTGCCAAGAGCCACAGGATCAGGTTTTGTGATATCCCCCAACTCCTGGAGCTCAGCTTCAGCCTCAGCCTCGACAAACACGGCCCCTTCGCCCGTGCAATCCACGATCAGCTTCATCTCCGGGCTGATCGTGAGGCGCCCAGCCAGGGGATAGTAGTGGACTAGAACCTTCGACAGGGCATCCTTGATCACTGAAACGGCATCCCCATTGCCTTTCTCCTCCGACTTAAAGCAGTAAATCGTGCGAATTATCACCGCGATATTCTGGTCCAGATTGGATAAAAAATACAAGCCCCTCTTGGTATCCTCTGCCGGAGGTACTAAACTTGGCTCACTTGTTTTGACAGTTAATTCAAACACATTGTTGCTGCCATTTTCCATTTTGATCAATGTGACAAAAATTATGGACGATATTTGTACGTATATATCTGTTTTGATTAGTGTTGTCTGTGTAGCAAAAAAGCTGAGATCAGGCATATATAGGCAGATACTGACATGGTTTAGAAAAGATTGAAAAATTGGTTAGTTTGATTTGGTTAACAAAGTTGTACTGTTGAGAGGGACCAGTTTATTTAATTTTGATTTTTCATATACGTAATGATATCTTAGTGGATTATACGAAAAAAAATCATGACGGGGTTGTGGTGGGTGGTTTGGTGGGGGTTGGTATCCAAACTGTGCCTGCTTTTATCTGCCAACACATATTAGGCCATCTTCACGTTAATCATGTTTATTTTCCACGTACGTCAAGTAAAAGGGTAAACCATTGTATATGTATTACGATTAAATTATTGACCTAATCTTGCTTCAATAATTTACGCAGATTTGTAACACTTAATCGAGCAATTTAACTTGGAGAGAATAATTGCATGTTTTATCATTTTCTTTTATTGTTTTCATAGTCGGATTTGAAAAGAATTTGAGTTTGAACTCACTACCTATTTGTCATAGAAGAGAAGTGAAGTCACTTGAATCTTCGGTATAACTTTAGTGTCTAAGCTATATTTGGAGCTTACATTTTAGTAAGAATTTAAAATATAAACAAAAAACTACATTATTGGAAGAAAGCTATCTTTCAGTATTATTTGTTTTATTAAAATTCAAGATGCAAATGGAGTGAAGAGAAACATTCAAGTGGCCACCACAATAGAAACCAACCATAGCCCTTCAAGTGACTCCTGTCATCCTCAGAGGCAGAGCTATATATAGCTCAAAGAGGGCATGTAGATCCACTGATATTAAAATTTAAGTGACCGTCTCAATTATTATTTATAACTCTCCCTTCGATGCACCATCTGATTTTTTTTTTAGTTTAATTAGCTGTATTATCTGAAATCCGTAGCGGGTAAGTGCACCCTCTAATTTTAGGATCCGGCTCCGTCAACTGATCATACGAGATTTTCTATTTTAAATCGTATTTTATCTCCTACTCCAATTCATTGATATTCGTCGAATGTAAGGATTTCAGGCCAAGTGTATAATTAAGAAATAATTTTATATACATGACAAGAATTATGAGTATGAATTATGGAATAGAAAATGAAATATCATTTTGTAATAGAAGATCCTATCCGGCCATTGATGATCCTTGTTGCAGTGACCTCCTCTCATGATATGCACTAATTTTAATCATGTCATTTTTCAGTTGCCAAGTTTAAATTATCAATACTATTTTAGTATTATAATATTTTGAATCTAATTTTCAAATGTGTTGGAAATATGATAAAATTTACGACAAATACCATATTCGTTAGTTTGAAGCAATAGGGCGCCTATTTTATCAATTGAGGGGAGTTAAATAACACCAAAAATGTTGTTTAAGGGTTGAAGTGATTATAAGGCTAGCTATAAATTTAGAACGAAACCTATAATGCCAGATGAAATTTTAGTTAATTATTATTTTGTCTTTTTTGGTCAATCATCAATACTGCGTAAATTTTTTAATTCATATTATATTAATGTTATCTAATATCTTCAAAAGTGAAAGAATCCTTTATATTTCTTTCTTCTTTAATTATTTCTTCACTCTTACCTAATTTATTAACGGAATTCTTCTTCTTCTTGAAATATCATTATCTGATGTTATTAAGGATTTATTTGATCTATTTATATATTAATCATTTTAAATTTTTATATAGTAAACCTTTTTTGGCCAAAAAATATATTTTGTTCTTTTTATTAGTAAGAAATTTGGCTATTGATTAAGAGAATTCTTCTAGTTATTGTTATATTACAATAATTGGCTAAATTTATTAGATTTCCTTGTTCTTTTCTTTAGTATATAATATTTTGGCAGTAAGTTTTTGATATTTTTATAGATATATATTCCAATTGATTAGACAATTTACAAGATTTATAATTTCTCTAATCATTAAAATTAGTGATAAAGTAAATTCTTGCAATATAATATTATAATTGAATGGATTTTGTAGTGAATAATTCAATCTTAACTCATCTTTTTCACATTTTTTGTGATATTTTTTAAGATTTTGATTTTGTAGGAGATTATTTATATATTCGTCTAAAAATCAAAATCTCATTATTTATTGAAAAAATTCATTGTTCAATTTAATCTCACGATATTAACAGTGATTAGATTTTAATATAATCTTTTTTTTCTGATTTTTTCAATATCAAATATCCCATCCAATTATTTTTTTTTAATAATTTTGTAAAGGAACATTACAAACATTAAAGAACCTTATGTAATATAGGGGCCTACTTGTAGGGAAATCTAGTTATTTGCATTAATTATGCTAGTCATATTAGGAGGTAAATTTTATTATAGTTTAATTAATTGACCATTAAGGATAAAAAGGTATTTAAATAAGATTTGCTCTGAATTTATCACTAACCTTATTATAAATATGTGATACTTTTCACACTGGTTCAATAAAAAAGCAATTTTTGTAGTTTTCATGGACCAACATGTGGTGTATCTATTACCGAGTTTGTGACTCAATGGTGGGGGTTTGAATTAATCACTATTGAGGTTTCAAGTTCGAATTCTCGTGTCCTCTTTCCTTCCCCTTCGGGTGACTAAGTGGGTGCTTGTGTGTATCTTTTCGGTTGACATGTATAGACACTACAAAAAAATGTATTTTTTGTGACAAAAAATTTGTGAGGAGATTTGATTTTGTCACATAAACATACCATAATGTGACGAATCGTAATTTCGTCACATTAAATTGTGTTTTTTAAAACAAATTGAATTTTCCTCACAATAACTATGACTAATGTGAGGAAATAGAATTTTTCTCACAATAACTATGACTAATGTGAGGAAATAGAATTTTCATCATGAAAAAGATTTTTTTTTCCTCACAACAAGTTAATAACATGAGGTTATAAAAACAATTCCTCAAAAAATATCTAATTAATATTTTTCCTAATTTCCTAAAGCAATTAAATGGAGAAATATTATAAAAGACTATTTAAAAAAATATCAAATGAATATTTTGCATGATATCCCAAAAAAAATTAGATGAATCAAAAGAAACCCCAAATATAATTTTGTTTGTAATTTTGACATTTTCAGGTATTTTTATAGTGATTAAAAAAAATCAAAATTTAGTAAATTAAATAAATTTAAAAAATAAAAAAGTTAATAAAATTTGTTCTCAGAATTTAATATATATATATGTATATATATAGCGCTCATTATAATGATCATCTATCACCTATAATCTTAGTTAGTTAAATACCAGTCAACTAATATTTGACATTCAACATGTACGTGTACCTATTATAAATATTTTTCAAAATTTAAGGTAAGAAATTGGCTCAATAATATGCAAACAACTATTATACGATTTATTAAAATATTCTAGAGTAAAAATACGGCTTATTTAATATTATGTTCACATAAATTATGTTTTATGTAATTTATATAAAAAAGATTATTTAAAAACTAATTATTAAATTATTTAATTTATAATCATCATATAAATTATATATAATTATTTATATAATAATTAATATTTTTATGAAGTATTACAAAATTGTCTTTTATATAATATTCAATTAAAAATTATAATAAATTTTGATATATTACACCAATAAATATTGTTCATATATTATAAATTTAAAAATGAATATAATAAATTTCATAAAATGACGTATTACTTCATCAAGTATTAAATATGTTATATTAAAAGTATATATATTATTCGTTGAGTTTAGAATTTGTATGAAAAATAAAAGTATTTTTTTAAGTATTCATAGGAACATGTACTATATGGGTATAGTACGTGTTTTAACAAACATAACTTATAATTGTTTGAATTTAATTAATCAATACATAATTAAAAAATAAATAAAATTAAAATTAATAAATTAAGGTAACAAATAAATAAGAACAATAAAATTACAAAACCATCAAGAAAATTGCAATTGGCATAATGGTTGCACTTCATTCAACTATATCAAAGGTCAGGGGTTCGACTCCCTTGGGAGCCACTAAAGAGCAGTCTTGCGCGGCACTGTTGCGCGGTTAGCGGAGATCGGGGGTTCGAATCGAGTTTGGAGCAAAAAATATAATATTTCCACTAAAATACATTTTTTGTGAGGAAAAAGCATTTCGTCACATATGTTTTTTGTGACGAAACAAAAAATTCCTCACAATAACCTTATGCGAGGGCCATTTTGTGAGGAAACTGTGACGAATTTTTTTCCGTCACAAAAACGTTTTTGTGACGAAATTTGGATTTTTTGTAATAAATATTTTCATCACAATAAATCAATTTTTTTGTAGTGAGAGTGTTTCAAATTGATTGTATCAAAAAAAAAAATTGTGATATGTCTATAAATCTTACCTTTTAACAATCTAGAAAATTTGTTCCAAATTGATTGTAAAAAAAAAATGTGATATATCTATAAACCTTACCTTTTAACAATCTAGAAAGTTTACTACTATACAAAATTAACAGATTCAGGATCAGAAATCGGATGGTTAAAATAAAAAATAAAAATAAAAACTAATGGAACGAAAGACATATTTTGTATTTATCAATGTCACGTGATGGTCTAACGCAAACACTAGAAGAGAAAATAAAATTAAGAATAATATATCATATAATGTTGGAAATAAAATGAATTGTCATTAATTATATATTATGATTAAAAAATTTGTCTTACCATAAAAATAATTTTCACAATACAAATAGTGACAAAAAGTAGATATATGATTGACGACACCTTGATAATGACAATTTAGCCATATAAGAAAATTATTGTCATAAATTATAGCAATCTTTTTTTCATTAAGTTGTCATTATAATAGTGTCACTAGTTATAACTAAACATAATATACTAGATATTATCACTTCTAAATCATTTAGTGACAAAATAAAAATTATTATCACTAAATTTAATAGAATGTATTATTATTTATTCCATATCATTAGTGACAATTTTACTATATCAATTTATTTTTTTGTAACTAATATCATAATAGGTTTCCGGGGATCTGATATTGGACTATCTGCCGCACCTCGATATGGCCCAAAGACAACAATCATATGTGACGGAAATAAATAAAGTTACGGATATATAATAAATATGTAGCACATGATCTTTCATTATCAATGAAAAATATTCTCGTAGACAACAATAATAAATCGAACATTAATATTGCTCTACTTACGGATCTATAAAAACCACTCATTTTTGTCTATTAATTAAGTGAAAGTGACCACAATTTTCATTCCTGAAACATAATCACTCGATGGAATAATCATAACAGAGCCTTCATCAACAGCTGAGTTGACCCAGCACGTCGCGTGTGCGGGCTTCCTTCCCTCGTTAAAACAAACACTCTCCAAACCGAGTTCACCCCATGTTCTTGCACAACTCACTCCACTAGGTCCATTAACGTTGTTTGTTATATTACTGTCTAACAACTCCCCTCGTGATCTTGAACAAATTTCTACCTTTGCATCTTCCTTGAGAAATAGAGAGAAATTCGAGGCCATTTTTTGGCCGCACTCGCGCTCGGCTTTGCTGATGCAAGACTCGGCGAGATTATTGTGTATTTTGTTGCTCAAGTCGTTTGTCGGGATGGTGAATATCACACTCTCAGCCTTAAGTTTGCTCGTGTTGAACCCCATGAGGAGACCGGGAGAGGTGCCCGGTTTCCCGAAATTGGGAAGGTAAAAAGTGGGGATTTTCGGAGCATCGGTCGTCGAAACGATGTCATTGTGGGCGTTAGCCCATTTCTTGAGGAAGCTTGTGAGGAGAAAAGGATCCGCCAGAAGAAGGCTGCAGCTGATCCCAATTGAATATCCCCCACAACTGAAGTTTGTCACCTGCATTACATTATAATATCTCACATGAAAAATGGCGTCTGGGCCCACATATGGACTAAATATTTGAAATTATGTTGTATTTTGTACATTAATTTTTTAAAATGAATTAATGATGTAGCAAAATTTAAACCGTTGAATACATATATGGGTGGGATTCAGATTTGGTGTACGAAAAAATTTCCCAATCGACCGGGCTAGACAAGAATTTTTCACAATAATGGGCACCTTTGATTTTAAGCAATCCCAAATGTAATTAACTACCCTACCGGCATTTACATGCCGACGGCAAGATCTAACTACTCAGAAAGCAATGCCCTCAATTTAAGTCGGTATTTCTAAAAGGCACTTTTTAATTTTATAGCATGTCCAAACAAAAAATTCTTGTATGGATCAATATTGAAGTTTTAATCATGCACTATAAAATCATATCACATCTTTTAGGTATATATGTTTTTCCTAAATAAATTAAAGATGTGACAGAATTCTAATTATTGGGCATGCAAGTGGCATTCAAGACAGCAGTCCGAATCCTCTGCTATAAAACGGTGCTACATCTCCTCCTACACTCATCAATACATGTCACATGTATTAGTGAGCGGTTGAGATAATGAAAGAGAATCTTCAAAAATTTTCCTATTTATCTCAACCGCTTATCAATACACATAGTGTGTATTAATGGGTGTAGGAGAATATATAGCACCATTTTATAGAAAAGGATTCGAATTGCTCAAGACAAGCCTCATGCAAGAACTTTCGTGCCTAAATAGGGATGGGAATTGAATAAAAGACTAGAAAGACAATCAACTTCAAATTTGTAAAACGTTCTAAAATGTATAAAATTTATATATGCTCAGTTAGTATTAGAATCTATAACTATTTGAACTCAATCAATTATATAATAAGTATTAATATGATTGTTATATAATTAATCACTTTTTATGTACACCGTTTGCATGATAAAATATAAAATACTTGTAATATAATTAATCTTGATGTGACCAACCCATTTGACCATATTAGTTCTCATAGTCAAATTTCTAGAAAAAATTTGAACCTGGACATAAAACAGGGGAGAGAACTGAGGATTATGGTGAACATCCTCCCAAAACACCAGCTCTGCTTCAGCTTCACTCTTCTCCTTCATCTGCCCAAAATCCGCAAATTTCATATCGATCCTCGCCTCGATCAGTCGAACACCCGAATCGTTCGAAACAATCTGCAAATGATCTCCGGCGCCGTCGCATTGCCTCAGCCTTCCGGCGAGCATGGGCTGGTCCTGCAGAGCTCGGCCGAGCGACTCCTTAATCCGGCCGGCCACCGCCCACCCGGAGTCCTCCTCATCGCCGCCGGCGCCGCCCTTTTCGTAGCAGAGGAGTATGTGAAATCGCCTCTGCAAAATGCCGGTTGAGCTCAGATTTTGAGGGACGATGATTTCAGAGAATTGTCTTGGATCTGTTGGCTTTGTTGGTACCACTGTTTGGATTGCTTCAATGTGTAATTTGCTGCCAATAGACTTGCCACCGTTGGCGCAGAGATTATTAGCCATTTTTTGGGGGGTGTTTTTTCCTTTTTGGAGAAGCTGTTGGTTGATGGACCTTTGCCTACAGGGTTGTACATATATATTGGTAGAGACTAGAGAGTAGAGTTGGAGCTAAGGGGGTTGGCGAGGAAAATTTTTATCTAGACATGATTTGGTCCCACCCAATCAATTATATAATAAGTAGTAATATATTTATTATGTGATTGATCACTCATCTTAAACTGTACACCAAACCAATTATATGACAAATGTAAAATACTCGACACGTGATTAGTTCCAATATGATCGAACTCAGTGCCGGTAAGAATTTCCTGATTGGCGAGTGTGTGAGAAATTCTTATTTGCATTGAATTCAATTATATCAGGATTGATAATATGGCAAGAATTCTATGCTTGTCATGTGATTGGTTAACAGTTTAGGAGTAAGTACTCAATTACATGACAAATCTATGATCATACCGAAAGTGATAATATAGCAAATATTTTATAGTTATCACGTGATTGGTATACAATTTAATTAGAGTAACCAGATGACAATTGTATTAACATTTACTTTATGAGTTATTGGATTAGGCCGAGTCAGATTTGGACAAGTATTTTATTGGGTGTAACCATCCCAAAAAATCTAAATCGAATTAAATTTTATATATATTATTTTAAAATTTTAAATTCTCCTTGTCAAAAATAAAAATAAAAATAAAAGTTTTTAGCTCGCTACGTATATATGTATGATATATATGAGGTTGGGGTAGATGCCGACAAATTAATTTTTATGTAAGAAATATTGTATATTTGTTATCGGAATTTGGGGCGCAAATATTTATATGCTTTTATCATGTTACGGTTGAGTATTTGGTATCACCGTATCAGTACACTAATGGACGACTTCTATTATTCTTGCTTTTAATGCGCCCGCAATCCATCAGGAAAAATAAGCTAATCATTTATTTTAATTTAGTTTTTAAAAAAAAAATCTTATATGCTAAAGAATTATTAAAGCAAGAAATATAAAATCATAAAATTATTTTCTATAGGTTTTCTGTTTCTTTCCTCACCAAATTTCTTGTACCAAATATGGTATAAAGATACATGTGAAAAATTATATATAATACCAAATATGTTATGAAGGTATACATGAAAAATTGTATGAAATACCAAATACGGTATAACGACATGCGTGAAAAATTATAAATAATAATATTAAAGAACAAACTGTCGAAAGAAGGAAATGTACAAATTGTTCATTTAATAAACTTAATAAATTAATATCTAAAAAAAATTACATTACTTTCAGATATCTTATAGCTAGCAAATACTTGATAAACTATCACTTGTTTGATGTCAAACCTACCATCGCTTGTCACAGCTATTACACCAAATTGGTTTGAGTGGCTGCTCAAGGAAAGTAATACACATTTAAAATTAAATTAGGTGAAAGCATATCTATATATAATCTATTAACCTAAAAAATTTGTGACATTACATGTTCCTCCTCAATACAACTACCTAACGCACCAAAAAAATATAGTGACAACTTGATGTCAAAAAAATTATCATTAGAATTTTGTGACAAAATTTCATTGTCACTATATTATCACCATAGAATCTCGAAGCAGCTTTCAGAATAATTTTTTTTTTTCCAATCTTTACTTATTTTTTCAAAAGTCAACATATCCAAACACTACCTATTTTTACTACTTAATTTTTTTTAAATATTTCTACAAAAGTAGAAGTGTTAGTAAGAGCTTTTTGGTCAACCTTCATATATTTTGTTTTTGTTTTTGTTTTTGTTTTTGTTTTTGGTTTTTTTTTTTTTTTTGATATATCTCAACCTTCACATCAATATAATTACTATATAACTTATGTTGTAGAATGCAGGTAAAGTGCCCATACTATATAACCAAATATCATGAATAACAACTACAACAAATATAATATCAGATGATTTTTTATTTGCATTCAAAAATCATAAAAATGCATCTATTATTACATAAAAATGCTTTTTGAAAAATAATCCCCATGCAGAGGCTTATATCTAAATTGCCTTCATATACAACTAAATTTATATAGGGACAAACTATAATATTTGGATATCTAGATTTGTCTTCAAAAATTTATCAATCTCTAAGAAAGCTATTCGGAAGAACAAAAAAAAAAAAATATATCCTTCTGGACTCATTTTTAAGAACCAATGTATATTTATCTTCAATTAATATGCCTCGAAAGCTAATATTTTTTAACGGTGAACCGAGTAATTTTTTATGAACAATTCTTCCCAATTCTCTTTCAAATTCGAATTAAGATATTTTTTATTTTGATTTATTTTTACAAAAATAGAAGATTTTTTTTTTTTGGATAAATCAAAAATAGAAGATTCAAATACACAAGTAACACGCATTTTCATAATTAATTATCAATCGGTGCCAGCAGATGTCGTACAGATATTTGGTTGTAAATGAGGTTGTGTTTTTTTTGACGTAGCTAGGTAGTTGCTCAGTCCCGCTCGTTAATTTCATTATTGCCCCTATAAAGTTAGCTGCCTATGGCTCCTTTTTAATTGTTACTATTATTATTATTTTTATTTATTTATTTATATGTGTTATATGTGGTTCATAATATGGCCACCAAATTACTATTCTTTTTTTTTTTTTTTTAGGGTATTCCTCCGGCCGACAGCCAGAGGACTAATCTCCCGTCCATACTGTCAGCGCACTAAGCGATAGGGGACTGGCCAAATGGTTTGCTCCATTCACATGGATAGGGATCGAACCCCTGACCTCATGCTTAAGGGACGAAATGCTGAACCACCACGACCTCCTAGAATTCTTCTTAGACGGTAGATGTAATACCAAAAGTACGCTAAGGCTACTTGTTTTTTTCAAATTTTTTTATTTATTTCTTTTTTTTTTTAATTCTCTGATATCCGACACTCCACTAGGCCCGATTAAATTTCGAGACAAGTGTCGTAAGGACCCATATAGACGGCAACTCTCTCAATAATTATTTTTTACATTCACAATGTTTGAATACAAGATCTTACTTAAATGATCCAAATTTCTAACCATTTGAATAAACAATAATTGGTACGTGTTTTCTTTATGTTGTAGTATTGCTTATGCAAATTAGGTGAAATCTGCTCCCCTAACAATGAGTTAATCTCTGAAGTCAAACAATAAGCAACCACTTTTTTTTTTTTTTTTTGTGCGTGTGTGTATTTTAATAAATGAAATACGGACTGTCATTTAATTTAACAGAACAATAAATGCCATTCAGTGCCGTTGAACTTTGTGGTATTGGATTCTGAATCTTCTAAGAGATATGAAATACTATTTGTCTAGTTGATGCTAGAATAATTAATGAGTTGTTTATTTTCTATTTTTCATTTTATTTTATTCTTTTTTATAGGGATCATTTTATTTTATTCTTTTGACAACTATTAATTGATGTGTTTTTTCATTTTCTTTTCTTGATAATAATTAATTAATGCGTTAAAAGTTGATTTATAGAGTATTTGGCTGAGATTATAAGTTTCTAAAAACATCTTATAAGTTGTTTAGGACCTTATAAGCTCCTTAAAAGTATTTGATAATTTTTTTAATAAAAGAATTTATAAGCTCCAAAAATAAATTGTGAGGAGCTTATAAGCTCCAAAAAAAAAGGTAAACTCCCTTTAATTTTTTTTTTCAAATAGCTTATAACCTATCTAACGTTAAAAGATAAAATAATATAAATATATTTAGTTTTTTTCACTATTACATTTCAACAACTCAAAAAATATTTATTTACATGAAATTTATTTTACTTTATTTTTTCGGCCATCATTACACTTAAAAAAGACATATGAGCTCTAATTTTTACCATACAAAATTATAACTTATAAGCTCCAAAAACATCTTATGAGCTACAAGGTCTTATTGTATTCAAACACTTGAAAACTTATTTTTAAATAAGGTGTAAAAGCTTAAAAGATCTACGAACTGATAAGCTCTTTAAAATAAGCTTAGAGAGTGTTTGGCTGAACTTATAAGCTCCTAAAAACGTCCTATAAGCTATTCAGAAGCTTATAAGCTTCTTAAAAGTGTTTGGTCATTTTTTTAGTTTAGGAGCTTATAAGCTCCAAAATCAAAAAAAAAAGTAATCTCCCCCAATTTTTTTTGAAACAACTTATAAATTGTCTAATACTAAAAGATAAAATAATGTAAATATATTTTTTTTGTTCCAATATTACATTTCTACTATCTAAAAAAATATTTATGTACATGAAATGAATTTTATTTTTATTTTATTTTATTTTATTGTTGTCATTATTACACTTAAAAAACTTATAAGCTCTCATTTTTATCAAATAAAATTACAACTTATAAACTCCAAAAACATCTTATAAGTTACAAGGTCTTATTTTGTCCAAACACTTTGAGAATTTATTTTTAAAATAAGATGTAGGAGCTTATGAGTTTCAAAAATATTTTATAAAGTTTACGAACTTGTAAGCTCTTTCGAATAAGTTTATATAAATACTATCTTAGTATATGTTGAGTACACACCCACTAAACAAGATAGGAGGGCAAAAGATACTTGATATCTATCCCATTTCAAAATTAAGGCAATACTACAAGGAATGCAAGAATGAGGGAGCCTCAAATTTCCTAACAAAACTTCCTAATATTAGGAGGGAATCTAAACCAACCCAACAAAATTTTCAAAATTAATTAAGAAACTTCAACTTCTTTTCTTGTCCTGCTTAGTAGTTCAAAATATTGCAATTAATTGTCGACCTAAAATGTTTGATTAATTCTAAGGTAGATCCACTTCGTATGTAAGGAAAAACAAGAGGTGTGTGCACTTTCTTCTATTTTAATTTTCTATCACATTTCATATATTTAAGCAATGAAACTTTTGTTTACAACTTAGGAATTTTGGAGATGGCCCAATATGAAATTACAAAATTGTTGCATCATGAAGTATCCAATCCAAAAGTTGCGACATTATAATTAAAATTTAACCCATATATAATTATGTAAATAATCAAACCTACCAAACTTAATTATCTTGAATTATATCTTAAATCATCTTACTAAATATGATTGGCCGATGACTAATTAATCAATATTATCCTTGTAATTCCAAATAATTATTCAAGCCTTTTACCATGTCAAATAAAGTGAACATAGCCGAATATTTGACAACACAAAAAGCTAAACAAATCATTGACAGAATTAGAAGTTATGTCTTACAAGGACTAAAAAAAAAAAAGGGTCATGCGAAGCTCCATCATTCTACTGCAATGTTCAAGCGTTTAGCAATCTAAGTCCAAAAATGTTACATATCAAACCCACAATTAGAATTTTTTTTTTTTTTTTCCTAAACCAGCTAAGTTTACGATCCACTAGCCAACTAATTCGAATTTTGGTAGTGTAGATGCTCAATAAGAGGGTCATCCTCCTATTCTAGTTACTCCATTCACAACTCTGGACTTCAAACCCTAGACATTGCTTAATGTGTCTAGTGTCTCATCCACCAGACCAACTAGTAATTGATATTATGAGCTCGCTTGATCAGTTTTGAGTGTATCAATAAAAGCCCTTTTCTCTCCAGAGGCAAGATGATTGAGAAAATCCCTTAAACTGCTCCCTCTATATCTCCTCATAGTACCTTCACCCTCTAGCTCAGCCACAGGCTCAACTATTTCATCCATTTCCAAGCTATGCAAATTCGCTATGGACAACCTAGTCTCATTACATCCTGGAACAGCTCTGTGCAACACACTCTTGTACAAACCATTGCTTATTACCTCCAAGTGGTCTCCAACAAACACTTGTAACGAACCTTTTAGCTCCGGATCAACATTCCTCCACGACCCATTGTCAATAACTTGAAGCCCCGGTGAGCTCTGTAGAAGAACAGTGATGATGCTGTGATCGGTGTGTGGAGGTATGCCGGTTTTTGTATTTGATTCCGAGCATGAAGGGTAGCAATTTACGCCCATGATTTGGAAGCCTTGCTCGAATTTGAGTTTCAGATCATGTGTTTTGTTTATGTTGAGGCTCTCCAATATGGCTCCAAACAGTTCAATGCATAGCTTTCTCACCTCTATGGAGTACATTCCCATTTTCTCCCTGTTACAATGTGACAAAGTTTACGGTAGTTTAGGAATGTTCATATAAATAAATTTCATGTGAAATGCTTTTTTAGCCCTCTGTATATCTAATTATATATATATATATCATTCAAAATAGCATGTTGAGTCAATCTAAAACATTAATCTCAGTTGGACTGGCAAAAGTATCATAAATTGCCTCAATGACAAGATGGAGGCCTATAATCTTGGGGGTTTGAGTTGAGCTGGCCAAACAAACAACCAAACGAACAATCAAAGTAATCCGATCACAAGCTCAATAAGCCGTTGATTCAAAGAAATCAAGAATCCTGAACTAAATTTAAATTGGTGTTTGAGCTAGCTAGGACTAGCATAGAGATCAAAATTAGTATGAAAGCATGTTTTAATAAACATATCTCAATCTCTGCTCTACTCAAGCTCGATTCATTTAATTATCTAATTAAAACCGCAATCAATCATATCATACCTATAATCAAGAGGAAATTTTGGCCAAGATGCCAGAAATCGATCAAGTGGGTGGGCATAGAACTTGAGAAAATCCCTCGAAAAATCTCCAACTTTGACTTTACCAAATCTCACTTCCTTGAATATATCACCAGACATAAGCTCCTCCTTTGCTGCCATTGGCATCTCGAAGAATTTCGAGTTCACTTTTAAAGCTTCTTCCATTACTGAATCAGCTACACCGTGATTAACAACCTGGAAATTTAACACAGATATAATACATATATATATATATGTGTGTGTGTGTGTGTGTGTGTATATATATATATTACCACATAAGTCAACCAAACATGTAGAAATAATTATCTGGGATTAACTAATCAGCTCACGATTGAAATATATTTCAATGTACTACATTTGTAGCATAAAAGGAAAATAAAAGAATGGAAGAGTCGAGGGTAGCTTCACCTGGAAGAAGCCATATCTCCGGCAAGCTTCGCCGATTTTCTTGATAACCAAAGACTTTGAGAGAGAACCCCGGTGTAGAAGAGAGAGGTCGATTGTGGGCACATCTGTAAAGCTTTCTAGATTCTTCTCCATCAGATTCAGATTGTTTGTGCGCTTCCCCCACTATCCGTTTCCTTTTTTCACTCTCTCTCCTCGCTCTCTTACAAGTTAATTTTATTTTATTTCCCCTCCCTTCCACCTCTCTCTATCCTGTGTTGTCTTTCGATATTCTTTAATATTTTTTTTTAATTTCTTTATAATTATTTTCTTAATAGTTTTTATTTTAAATTATTTTATTTTTACTTATTACTAATTTTATAAATTTATTGAAAATAATTAAAATTATTTTAATGATATAAATACTATACAAAATTAATAAATTATTAAATTAAATTATTTTTTATTATATACACACATTAAGTGTACTGATATTATTAAACAATAATAATTGATGTGTACTTAAAAGAAGTGATTTTAAACAACCCACTCTCATAGAACATTTAAAGATATTAAATTTAAAGTAAAGAAAACTTGTTCAGAAAGACAAATAGAGGTAGATTAAACTCTCTTACTTAAATTTAGCCCAAAAGACTATAATGTTAGATCATTTACATCAAAGAGACAGCCAAGAGCATAAAAGGGTCTAGTAATTATATCTCACGTTTATTACAGAACATACCCTCTGAACACAACTAATTTTACAAAATTAAGTTCAGCTACAGGGGAGCAAAATCTGAATGCTAATGCAGCATATAGAAAGAGCAAAATGTACATAATACAACACCTTTTGAGCAACTTTACGATCCAATGATCGATTGTAAATGCATTCATATGCACAGAGACACAGGCGACACAAATCAGGTACACCGTGAACCAGCAATTGTAAATCTAATCCTCTTCACCTTCTTTTCCCGGTTCCTCTCCCGACTCGCCTGCCTCATCATCATCATCTTCTTCATCGGACATGTTTTTTATCACTTCGGTAATTATCTCTTTAACTTCTGATTTCCTATGCATCAGATCTATGTCAAAATGCTTTCCTGATAGGAACCAACAGTCGATTGTTAGCAAGTCTGCACCAAGGACTATTTTTCAATGAAAATAAATAAATAATAGATGCAGCAACAAGGCGCTCGTATGGATGTCTTACCAAGCTGTCTAAGTATGTCAGATAATGTTGCCTGCATTTTAAGAACGGAATGAAATTGTTAATAACAAATTCAACATTAACTGCATCATGCAATAAACGACAGGGGGTACACTTACAGTGTTAAAATCTACTTCCTTCAGTATATCCGCTACTACGGCATGCATTTCTTCCCTGCTGGGCCCTTTTTCCACCTCTTTGCTACTTTCTCCTTCACCTATTATTCCAAAATCTGTGACTAAGAAGCATGATAAAGTGTAATAGACACTCAAGAAATTTAAACTTGGCAATTCTGGGAAGAAGAAAAAATGAGGATTAACCAGAATTTAGAAATCAAAATACAGTTGAGGTAAAGTTACAGATATTTTCTCCATGCAGTATGACTCAATGCATTTGAAAATTGAATGAACCACATATATGCAGAAATAAAATAAATAAAATAAAAATATTCCTTCAGGAAAAATTCCTCACTAGGCATTCAAGCATAAAATTGAGAACTAGACTTAGAATTCAACAAAAAGAAAGAGTAATTACCTTGATCCTTCCCCGAAACTTTGGTTGAAGACTTGCTTGACTTTTTCTTACTTGAAGATGCACCCTTGTTGGGTGCACTTATATCCTTCTCACTTTTCCTCTCAGATTTTTGTTTCTTATTCAAGGGTGCCTTGGTTTTACGCTTCGATTCAGCTTCAGCAGCTCCTTTCTTCAATGCCGAACTGGAAGATTTTTTAGCTTTTAAAGCTTTTGCAGAGCTTGCTTTACTAACAGATTTAGACTTCACACCACTCACACCAGTATCTTTCTTTGCACTTCTCTTAGAAGAACCCTTCTCAACTGCAACCTCCTTCTCGGGTTCATCTTGATCTTCTTCCAAGTCTTTCTCTTCTTCCAAGTCTTTCTCTTCCTGGTCACTTTCTGCTCCAGGAACTGTGTTGTCATCTTCTTGATCATCTTCACTTTGAGAAGCTTCACTTTTCTCAGCGTCTTCCTCCTCGGTAGAAGGCTTTTGTTTCTTCCCAGATTCGGACCCTGACTTTTGTCTCTATATGTAGGATAACAGAGATAAAAATAAGAAATGTGAAGTAAAAGGCATTATGGAAGAGACGAACATAAGATTATGATGCCAAAACCGGCCAATTGTCATGTCACTACCACATATTGCCATGCCAAAATCCAAGTATCCCCAATAGTATGTCCACAGTTGAAGATGTAAAAACAGGAGCCATGTTTATCGCAAATAGGCTGACACAATTGTTTCTTACATTTGCAAGTCAAACCAGAAAAGGACAATAAAAATCCTAACATGTTCGAGGCAAGCTAAGACCTATATATCTTGCACAATCCATAACAATTCCCAGCTGGGAAAACAACATAACCTCAGAAAGATGTTTACCTCGGTACAGTCAAAATTGTATGCAGTGCTATAGAGAAAATCAAGCAAAGTAAATTCATCAATCTGTCTAACTAAAACTGCACTTCGCATTCCACACTATTGTTCAATATGTTAAGACCTGGAGACTAGAATCAAAGGAAGCCTAACCTTTCTTGATTTCCCTGTCATTGCTGAGCCCTTACTCTTCCGCTTCTTACCCTTTAGAAGTTGTGATGAAAGAGAAAAGATCACTCAATGGCTAAAAGAATATATCTAAGGATATGTATACAAACAACATAGAAAATTTCACCTTCTTGTCAGAGAGCAGGGTATCTGTTGTAGCATGAGGAGATTCCAAAAAGTCCAATAACTTTGCAGAGAGTTCTTCCTGGACGTTGTAATTGACGTCAATAAGATTGATGGACATATAATAAACTATAAAACAGAATAACTGTGACATATTACCTTCTTTGTAGTAGCTTTGTTATTTACTGAAATATTAAGAACATCACAGAAATCCAACAACTTTTCTTTAACACATTTGTCAATTTTTTCCTTGACTTTAGCCCTCTGCTTTCCCTGCTGCACACACCAAGAAAAATAATTAATTTGGATTTAAACAAGTAATCCAGGCCACACCCTGACTAGGTACACTGAATAAACAATGAGACGACAAACATCTGCTGTTTGCATTTTATTAAATAAGTACTTATATTATGAATATTCAGGTTGGAGCCACTTAAGTTATTGTGAGGGTTCTTTCATCAAGAATATATGCATATATATATATATATATATATATATATATATTATGTTTCATTTACATGATACTTATGCACCAAAGTTTCTCAAAAGCCAGATTTTTTTTACTAATTGAATTTGTGAATCTTGAAGCCAAGCACTACAAAATAATATCCGCTGCATAATTTTCCTGTGAAGTTTTCTATTTCAATACTAACATTATACTGGTGAAGTATCTACTTCGAGACTAACATTTGAGCATTAAGATAAGATGTAGAGAAAAAGAAGCTATAATTATTTACTAACCCGACCTTAAAAAAGAGGAGAAATGGCAGAGGAAAAACACCTACCTCATCCTCACCCCATACAAAACCAGAAAAGAGGCCTATATTTTTCTTCAAAGTATGGGCCTGAAAAGAAAATGCCATAAGACTCCAAATGTTCAAAAACAAATATGCAGAAATGCTCTTTGAGGAAAATATAGCATAGAAGGAAACCTTTGACTTCTTGCCAAAAAGAATGGTGTGAAGGAGCTGCAGGTTCTCATCAGCTTTTCTCTTCGACAGCTTGAAAGCCACTGAAAAATTCATAAGATCCCAACACAGGGGCTAATTTTCTCAATAATGGATATCTGCTATAAATTATTCCTATATAAATTATCAACAGAACAAATAGAAATCTCCAGCTTTCATATCTTTTCTGCCAAAAGAATATAATATTCAAATACGAAGAAGAAAAATAATACCATTTGGGATGTCCTTAAGCTGTGTACCTCGACCCTGTCACCATAGAGTCAATTTTAGTTATCGGTAGGCAATTCTAGAGAACCCCAACCTCCCCGCTACCCATCCACCTCAAGAACAGGAAAAGAGAACAGAGACCAAGATGGAGAACAAACATGCAACAAGTTATTGTTCCTTTCTGTGATTCATTACAAGCAGAAAACTAACAAGGCAGTAGCACTAAAGGAGACATTTCTTCCCTACAAATTAGATGTCCATTTTCAGAGGGTAAAATTGAATCAGCAGTCCAAAACGTAGCATAGTAATTCTTTTGTTATCATAATAGATGTACATTGTGAATAAAATTTATGATTATTGACCCTAATACCAAAAATATATTTCTATTAACATTTACTTCCTATCTTCAAGTGCACATAAACCATTCAAAACATAAATTTTCATTTCATCAACTAAGAAAAACACATAAATAAATTGACCCAGAAGGCAAAAAATTCCATCAATCATGTGTTAACTAACAAAACCTCATCAGCAATCAAACCCATAAGACAAAAGAATTCCAACAATTGTGTGATAACTCACAAAACCTGCTCAGCTATCAAGTTTTGCTCACACAAAATCTGTATTTATCTTCAGAACAATCCATTGACTCCCCAGTCAAATGTTTTAGCCAAAAAAGTTTTGTCAATCATTTCTGCTTTCTTCTTTCAAAATGTCAGGTATACACAGAAATATACTAGTATCAAGCATGAAAACTGAATATGATGAAGTCCACGAATATCAAAACACTTGCTGGACAAATCGTTAAACAATGTGTTCAAATATTTCTATCTACTTTTATTCTCCATCTTCTTATATCCACAAACTCAACACAGTAATTTCCCTTTCTCAAGTGATATGGCTATAACAGCTGAAATCAATATCTAACCATTTCATCAAATGATATGAATATACCAGCCGAAATCAAAATCCACCCACAAAATACAAGAAATACTTCCTTGACCTCTCTTTTACATCCATTTTTGCCCACAAAACCTATCCAGACACAGCCAACTAATTTCCTATTCACCATACACTAAATATAAACCAAGTGAGATTCAAAGCTATTGACAGAAACCCAAAACAACCAAAACCTCATTTGTAATAGGACTCACTGGACCTTCTCAATCAACTATATATTGATTACAAAAAAAATCTTGATTATAGACACCACCCTTTTTTTTCACTCTGCATCACGCAAACTATCTAGTTATGTATTTATTCAATTCAAAACTATGAAGTTAAAACTCCCATCCAATCTTCTATCTGCTGTCACGGTACCAAATATTCCAGAAACAATCAAAATGATCTACAATAACACTGAAGTTTCAAAGCAATGACCATGACACCAATGGGTATGAACATTGTACCTTCTCAATGGCCAAAGGCTTATTTGCAAACCCCTTTGCAATCTCACCCACCACAAATCTCTCCACCGTTTTCCTCTCCCTCGTTGGTCTCTCACTCCCCGGCGTTCTCGGGGACGGTAACTCCGCAGACTCACTTTTCTTCTCTTTTCTTGCTCGCTTCTTCACACTCTTCTTCTCGGTCTTTTCCTCCTCCTTTCCTTTGCCCTCATCCTCTTCTTCCTCAGTCTTTCCTTCTTCGACATCTTCTTCATCTCCCTTTTCCTCTTCTTGTTCCTCTTTCACTTCTTCTTCTTCCCCTGCATTTCCCTCTTCGGGTTCTTCCTTCTCCTCATTTTCTCCCGCCTTTTCCGGCTCTACTTCGCCGGCATCTTCCTTAACTTCACCTTTCTCTTCAACTTCAGCTTTGTCCCCCACCTCCTCTTTCTTCTTGCTCCCGTACATGGTTTCCTTTTCTGAGGCCATGAAAACCGTCGAGATTTAGCAACACCCTTAAACCCTAAAACCACTGCGCGCGTATGTATATGTACGTGTAGCGAAACCAATGAATTATGGAGCAATTTGGATGAAGAATTGAATTGCGAGTATAATTGGAGAATTTTGCAGTGTAGATGTAGAGAATCTTGAGAGAGAAAGTGAATTGTAACGGGAGAATTTAGGGCAAAACATTTGGGGAAAAGGCGGGTATATTTGGAGCTACTAGTTTTGAAAATTTTCGCCCAATTGTTGAAACTCCAGTTTAGCGGGCACTTCGTCTCACTCCAGCCAAAACAATAATATATATATATCACCCCACGGTTTATTTGTTCACACTAATCTAATTGAATTTTAATCGTCGAATTTGAATATATTTATATCGAAAAGTATTTAAAAAAAATATTGTATTATCATATTTAATTCAATGGTTGAATTCACCAATTAAGCCCTACCCAATTTAACGAGGTGTACATTTGATGTGAAAATTAAAATTATCTTAATTGATTTTTATAAAACATAGTTCGTATTTAATTTGTATGTATAGAAATACCCCAAACTCACATCTTTGGTGCACTAGGAGCCAATCAACTCATAAAAAATCCACAATTAAGACAAGCATGCTTATGCATGTATCTCACGGAATATACATATTGAGCATGTCCTAAATCTTGAGATATGTTGTCATAATTGTTTGCGTATTAGCTACCTCTATATCCATAAGATATGAATGTTTTTATGAATTTGAATTTCCAAGTGAATTTTATTTTAGTCTTGAGTTTTTGTTATTAACATTAGACCGACGTTGTTACTTCTATAGATGGTCTAGTTAGAACGTGTTCGGTTAAATTTATTTGAAAAATTTTGTAAGTTCCTGCATATTATTAAATATTTTAGAAGACTATAAGATGTTGAATCTTATTTTAAAAGTAAGTTATTAAAGTATTTGGATAAATAAAACAGTGTAAAATGTTAATAATGACAATATTATAATTAATTTGATTAAAAACAAAGAAGTTTGGTAATATCTTACAAAATAAATATGTACCTCATTTCGTATTAAAAATAACTTATAAATTCACAAGCAACTTAATTTAAGCGCTTAAGCTTTTTCCTCCAAAATTTTGCCAAACAATTTACCATATCATTTGTTGTATTTGATATACATGTTAATGATCCATAAACAATCCCTTGAAGGGGATGGTATATGACACCCAATTGGGTACTATTCAATTGAATTTTTAACAATTGGATCGGGTATTATGAAGTAATATTTTTTTTTTAACACTTTTTAATATCATTATATTCAAATTCAACAGCTAAAAATAACAGTTGGGCCACTACCCAAGTGGATAGCATGAACAATTCCACCTTGATGATGCTAATAAGCAGAAGTGATAACTATGGGTTGTAAAACCCGCTTCATTTTTATTTGGATTGGGCCTAAAATGGATTAAATTCAAGAAAAACTTTAAATTTGTGATTTATTTTTATTCTATATACATTGATTTACGAACTTACATTTAAATTCCACAAATAACTTTCAAAAGTCATTGTTATCTCAAATACTTAAATCACTATGAGAAAGTACTCAATTCATTAACGATTTTTTTTTGCTAAAAATATTTTATCGCACATTTAAGGTATGTGTGATAAATTAGTGACACAATTCAATGTAAATAAAACTAAATAAGCAATAAGTGACAAAATATTTAATAACAAAATATTTATAAACTAAATCCATTACAATGATGGAATTTATAGCGTATTGATTCGTTGTCGAATGGTATGCATTATTAAAGTAAATTACGTTTATATCATTACAAACTTTAGGTTTTAATATAGGTTAGGCTCTTGTTTTGCCTCGTAAATTTGAAGCGAAGAGTAGCTAGTATAAATATGGGAAAAACATTCCATATTTGGACTGGTTTAGTTTCCTTTTCTCTCTCTCTCTCTCTCTTGTTTCTTCTCTCTTTTTTTTTCATTTAATAAGAGATAACAACGACGGTCTTTCACAATTGATTCTTCATTTTTATTAAAAAAAAAAAACAAGGCAAAATCATGTATGAATCATAGTTTCATAAGTTCTATATTGCCAATTTTAATATTTAGAGAAAACAACTGAAATTTTCTTATTTGGAATTATATGGATAATTTACAGTTCTATTAATTAAAAACCGGCCAGATGGAAAAATGCTACAAGTCAAGTGAATTGCAAATTAACCGACTCCAACTCGAGCTTCAAATTTATTGAATTGAAAATTGTATTCAAGTTTGATTTGTTATATAACTTAACGACCTGTTTATGATTGATCTCATCTCAAATCAAATATCAAATAACTTTATTTATTTTTAAGTTTAGGATCCACTTTGTTCTAATACAAATGACAATTAGACACACATCGAGAGAAAAAGGCGCATATACATATGCAGTTCAATAAGGCTTACATCATAACTGAGATATACTCAAACAGGGCACCACACACGGACATATATGTACAACTTTGTTATTCTCCCCCTCTCTCTCAAACACACACATACACTGAAATGCAGAGGAAATTAAACTAAAAAGAAAAAACAAAAGGAAAAAGGATGACGTCTACATTAAGGGGACGTGATTATTTATAAGTAGCTTTAATTTGCGGATTAATATTCGAGTTTACCTCGTTAAGCACCCCAACTTTTAAAATATTTTGCATTTTAGCACCAAACTTTGGCGGGGGATGCATGTGGCCGCAGTATTCAACTTTTATCATTTGTGTATCAATGCTCTTTTTTCCATTATTGATCTAGAATATTTCAGAGGATTCTTGAGGAATATTCTTCCGGAATAGCGACAAAAGACCATCAGTGCACAAATGATAAATATTGAATACCACGATCACATCTCCACAGAGATTGTACATCAAAGTACAAAATACTCTTAAATTTCCGAGTGCTCAACGTAATTTACCGTAATGGTTAACCCAAGCAGACACAGTACTTCCCTTTAGGACCATTTGCGCAGGTTGCACTAACAAACTTTTCCTCCAAAACCTTCTTGCATGCAGCAATGCATTCTGGGAGTGTGCATGGGTTCAAATTTATCCCAACTGCACACTCCACATTTTCTGGACCCAAAAACATGACCCCCATTATCATTGCCACCATTGCCACCAACAAGTATTTCTTCATTGCCATAGCTAAATAATTAATTTAGTATATATATAGAGAGAGAGGGTTTTTTTGTTTCTTTGCTCGTGTTACTTGATGAAATATATACTTGTGGAGTATGGTATTTATAGAGACTGATCGAGCGATGAGTCATGTGATTGCTGGTAAACTTTGGATTCGAATCTGGCATTGGTATTGTTAAAAAATTGCTTAGTGAGATTAATGGTGGCAATTACGCCAACCAAATTTGGGTTTTCCTCGTCTAATCCCATGATTAACATCCTCCTATGTTACGTATTATTTAATACCATTAATGGTTAATTTGTGCACAATTATAATTATATATGCGTCAATCGGGTATTAGTGACAGTTGTTACAAGCATTTTTGAATGTCATATACCCCCATGGTAATTAAACGTAAACAATTTATACCAATGATATGCATATACGTGGGTACATTGTTTTCTCTGTACGTTGGAAATTGATTTAATAACTGAGCTCCATTTTGCACCACAAATATTATGTAATGTTTTTTTTTTAAATATCAATACCAAATATTTTTAAAGACCAATTTGATTTAATTATTATTATCGTATTTTTAGGCTATTTATCATGCATTAGACATTACGTAGATTTTTTTTACTTCATTTTCTACTTATTTTTAAATCATAAGATTTAATTTTCCTTTAAATTTGGTTTTTAATCATTTCATTAGATTACATCTCGTTTTTATTTTACACACACACATATATATATATATATATATATCGAGTATTTCAATATACTAGTGTGTATTTATTGTCAGCCACTCAGCAACAATCAATATACATTTCAATATATCTTGTGTACAGGCTTGGCACTTTGCTTAAAATAATTATTGACATCATCTCATAATAATGCATAAATTAATATATCAAATTTAATTATGTTTGCATTCTAGAACTAGCGATAAAAAAAAAAAAAACTCCACTTTCTTTTTTACTATATTAAATCGACAAGCTGGATGGCCCTTAGATCCATTAAATGTTGGTCCTTCCATTTGATAAAATGTGTCCGTGTGTATTATAATATATTCGTGACCTGACTTTGCAGAGCTCGCCATTTCTTATTTTTATATTGTTTTTAGTTTTATTGAAATTGCGCAAAGTTGTGTTAAGAACAAATAAATAAATAAAAAAAAAAAAAACAAACACGTATGATAAGATTTATGTGGTTTGGGCAAATAAAAAATGCCGTAGGCCTCTTGTCGGTCGAATAACACATAGTTTTTAAAAGCTACTCCACAGTAGTTTAAATAAAAATATACTTTTAAAATATTTTAAATTATTGTAACCAAATATAAAATTATTTATTTAAAAAAAAGATAGTATAAAAAATAAAGTTAAATTTTTAAAATTTTTTGTGTTAAGCCTAATTAGCATAAAAACCCCTGTGTTATAAAAATTTGTCTTAAACCCTCATGTTTTTTTTTAAAATTAGTGCACCGCCCCTTCGAGCCATTTTTTGAAAATTTTAGCATGAAATATCAATTTTACCCCTCATTAAAATTTGAAGAATAACATCACATTTTCTCTCATTTCCTACCAAAATCTTCCTATGGAAAATAAAAGAGCAGAAAATCAATTTGGAAACAAATTTCTAACTTTCGAAATTTTCTAAATATTTACTGTCGATTTACAAGACACGTTACAAATAGATACAAAATAAAGGGTTCATCTTACTCATTTTTAAAAACATAGGATTCACCTTGTTAATTTTTAAAAATAGAAGATTCTCCTTGTTAAATTTTAAAAACAAAGGATTCTCCTTGCTAATTTTTAAAAATAGAGGGTTCACCCTTTTAATTTTTAAAAATAGAGGGTTCACCCTTTTAATTTTTAAAAATACAAGATTCAATTTCAAAAGATTAAAAGAGTAATTTTGCATGTTTAAAATATGATCCTACATGCAAAAACCGTGCATGTGATTTAAACCGTCGATAGAGGGTCTTTTTTGATAAATTTTATATTTCACAAGATCTTTTATATTAATTTTTATTTTACATAATTTTTTAATTTCATTAACGCTAATATAGAAGAGTCCCGTGACATTAATTCTAAAAAATATTATTCAAGAAACACTTTTTTCTTTTCAGATTATCAAAACGGATCCGAAGTAAATTTCATATTTTAAAAATAACATAGGTATTTTATATATTGAGGGACATACATATGTGTCGCCTTATAAGAATCTTAAAAAGTTATCGTGGTGGCTTGGCATAAAAGATGGGAGAATAATTAATTAATTAATGTTGTAGCCGCAATTTACTTTTAGCTTTAAATCCCACAATACTGATTTTGTTTAATTATAGGACAACATCTGGGAGACTCCATCCACGTGTTGGGACTCAATTCCAATATATTGCCCCCACAGCTCCACAAGGGATTGCTCAGCTATATGTGGATTGTGTTCAGCCCACTATACTCTCTCATAATTAGAATTGACAAATAAATTAAGTTATTCGATACAATTCGTTCAATTTCGATTTGTTAAGCTTAACCAATTAAATTTGAATACAATTTTTTATTAAATAAAATTTAAAATTTGGCTCGATCAATTAAGCTATGATAATATATGCGTAAAAATATAAAACCATTCGAACGCAGCTCGGATTTAGCTCGATTAAAGTTCGCTTAAGCTTGATTCATTTAATAATCAAATCAATTTCAAAAAAGATTCCAAACTCGATAAGGAATTCAAACTAAGCTTGAACAATATTTTATTCGGCTCGATTCGATTCGTTTACACCTCTACTCACAATTGTTTGATTTAATAGCTGCTGGGCATACTCGATGAGTACATGAAATAAATTAAATTATCTATTCAAATTTTGATAAAATTATAGATATCTATTGAAATTTTCACAAAGATATAAAATTTCAAACTATTTTGAATGTATTAATTAAAACGATGAATAAATAAAAGGAAGAATACACAAAACAAAGTATATTAAGAAAGATAAATGAAAAAAAGTAAGAAAATGGTCAATAGAGGGAGGATTGGGGGAAAAAAAAGATAAAGAAGAGTAAAGAAATAGATGAGGAGAGACGATAATAATGGAGACACTAAAAAATAGAAAGAATGTGGAAAGAGGAGAGAGAAAAATAAATATTTAAGGAAAGAGACGAGGAGGAAGAAATGAAAAAAAAAAAAAGGAGGAGAAAGAAGAAGATGACAGATAAAACAGACAAAGCCAATGAATATTTGAGCCTAATAGTATAGAAAACATAGATGATAAATATACTACAAACAAAATTAGTGGAGCTAACAAAATATACACGTAGTTCCCCTTTTTCCCTTAAATAACAATTAGTGTAGGCTAATATGTGGAAGAAGCAGTGTGAAATGGGTCGGTCACCCCATTTTGTTAGTGAATCAATTACGTAATTATTAACCATTACAATATTCAACAGTAAATCAACAAACATTGACCCTTGAATATATATATATATATAAAGGCCCAAACTTTTAGTACGAATTCAACCCACAACTCGATAATTTTTGGGTCTCAACTTCGGTAGTTCAGCTAGGCATTATTATACCATAAGAAAGAACAAAATTATTGATAAAATATTAAGTGGCAATGTATAATTCACCAAGGGACATTTATATAGTGATAAAAAATTTTTAATTTTGTCGAAAAAAAATGATGTTTATTAATTTGTACTTTTATTTTTTGTATAGCTTAGTCATTTTGAATATCATTCAATATGTTTTAAGAATTTTGTAAAGTGGAAAACAGTTATAGTTCATTATATATATATATATATATATTTTTTTTTTCACAATTATAATTAATATTTTTGAGTTCAACAATTTTGCTTCTAGAGTTCATCATTTAAAATTTTTAACAAACTTCTCAAATTACTCTCGCGTGTAATGTATGACGATGTTGGCATAAAGTCTTGATAAATTCAGTTAGTTATTATTAAATTCCAATGATATTTGTCCTAAATTAATGCTCAATTTTTTAAATTAAAGTCTCAAATTATGGTAAGTTCAAATTAGATTGATCTAAATTAAAGTCCATAACGCGCGATAGATGTGCAACTGATCTGTCTACTTTTCCGTGGTTGAATCTGCAAATCTCCTTTGAAACATTCAAGTTAATCAATATTTATCCATTATCAATCTCCTCATTTTCAGCTAATTTCCACAATTAACCAACTAAAAATTCCAAAATCCTGTCCCATATCATCAGATTAAACCAACATCAATGTCAGTTTTAATCTAATTATGGCTTCAACACAAAATGCATCATTGTGCCTTGAGCAAGTTTTGTGCAGTGCACAAAACAGAAACGATAATCATTTCAGACGCAATATTGTCAGATTCACACATCGAGGGGCTTTTCTTGCTGTTAATGGATCCAAAAAAATGATCGAGAGACCATGTCTGAAGATCATAAACGCTAAGAATATCAAAAAAATCGACCGCGAAACGGTTAACGGGAAGAAAGTGAACGGTAATCACGTTGATGGGATCACATTTTTGGAGAAATTGAACAACACCAGTACGGAATCAATGTTGAAATATCATAATTTGCTGAGCCATGGATACCTGCTCGGGCGATTCGTGGAGGATAGGTTCGTCTTCAGGCAATCTTTTGTTATAAGGTCGTATGAGATTGGACCCGACAAGACTGCCACAATGGAGACCCTTATGAATCTCCTCCAGGTATTTATTTAGTTTAAATGTTGTTGTTGTTGTTGTTGTTGTTTTTTTTTTTTTTTTAACAATTTGAGTAGTTTTTGGCTTTGAAAAAAGAACAACTTCGAAATGCAAATTGAAAAATTGTGCAGGAGACGGCTCTGAATCATGTGGCGAACTCCGGTGTGGCTGGTGACGGGTTCGGGGCCACCCGTGAGATGAGTATTCGGAAACTTATTTGGGTTGTGACTCGCATACAAGTACAGATCGAGAGATACAGCTCCTGGTGTTTATTTATATACCTCTAGTTATTGTTATTTCAATTTGATGAAACAATAATAAGAACTATACATGTTATATATAAATCTTGAGATTTTGTTAGATCCCATGTTTGATATATTGTGAAAAAATTTGCTGGGGGGTATTCAGGGGAGATGTTGTGGAGATAGACACTTGGGTGGATGCAGCGGGCAAGAACGGGATGCGTCGGGACTGGATCATTCGAGACTACAACACGCAGAAAATCATAACAAGAGCAACCAGGTGAATTAATTCCGTTTTCTAATTCACTACATGAAATGCATCTCCTTCAGTATCGAATCAACACACTACAAATTTAGTCTCTGTAAATGGATTTCACGTGTAACAATTCTGTTAGTGGTCAGGGGCTTCTTCCTTTAGTCTTGTCATGATCACGCATGCACTCGATGAAAGAGCTTTGCAAATGGCATTGCCCTTCCTCAATCACACGAATTGTTGGATCGGTCTTTCACCCATTGTCCAAGATTCCCTACTGCTGACCCTCATGGGAGCCAGCAGCTTGTTAGGAGTAGGTTTTGACTTGCCCCTTTCTTCTTATTAGTGAGATCGATTTTGAACCCTAAACTAGGGATTGTTGCTCTCGCCTATCTCTAAAGGGTCATTACTATTAAATGACAAAGTCAGGAGCAGAAGGTGTCACTGATTATTATTTTTTTAGCTACGCTCCCAGCGAATTCAGTCACTAGTTAATCACAAATATCTTAAATTTGTGCCAGAACATTTCCATTACGAATTTTTTATTAGTGAAAGAATACTTTCTTGCAGTGTAATATATATATATATCAAATGAATTAATAATGACGAAAAATTTAATTAATTATTGGTGGTTCAATTAATGCATGCAGTACGTGGGCGATCATGAACAGAGAAACGAGAAGGTTGAGTAAAATCCCTGATGAAGTGAGAAATGAGCTGCTGCAATTTTACGTCAACAGGGCAGCCATTGCTACAGAAAATACTGACAGAGAGAGGATTGAAAAGCTGACGGATCAAACTGCCGATACAATCCGGACAGGCCTCGCCGTAAGTCTCGATTAGTATTTGGATGAAAAAAAAAACATGTATATATTTTCTTGATCATACAAAAATTTGATGCAATGCAGCCCCGATGGAGCGATATGGATGCCAATCAGCACGTAAATAATGTCAAATACATCGGATGGATTTTGGAGGTATGTATAACGTGCATATGTCCACTACTGATACTATAACTTAAAACACAATTTTTTGTTTCCTATCACTAAATAATAGAGATCAATACACATCACTTACCATATAGAAATGGTGACCATTAGTTTCTTGTAATTTTTATTTGCAGAGTGTGCCCATAAATGTCCTTGAAGATTATAATATGTCGAGCATGACTCTGGAATACAGGCGCGAATGCCGTCAGTCCAACGTGCTGGAGTCATTAACAAGCATGAAATCTAGAAAATTAGTTGATCAACAGGAAGGCTGGCCACAATTTGCTGAAAATAACTGCGCGAAAGATTTAGAATGCACGCATTTGCTTCGCATGGAGGCTGATCATGCTGAGATCGTTCGCGCGAGATCAGTCTGGCAGTTCAAAAAACCAGCTCAGCCTATGGTCTGATCTCCTTCTTTCTTTGTTTATTTTATTTTTTTTAAATTTTTGTTAGGAGGGGAAGTTGATTTTATAGCATAGCTGTAAATGTAATCATGAATTAAGTCGCACTTTTGAAAAATTACGAGTTTGCTGTAAATAGCTTGCTATAGCTCAGTTCAAAAACTCTGAACGTCTTTTTTTTATATGTTTGGGCTCAAGGTGAGCTTTATTCATATATTCAAGTCTTGCAGTCTTGCTCAAGCTCAAACTTAGCATAATTCTTCAAACTTTGATGAAAGAAAATATAGTCAACATGTTCTGGCCCATGGTTCTTTAGGGATTTAATCTCGATTCCAGTTCGACCGAAACGTGCGTGGATTGTATGTTTAATTTGCGTATGTGAGTTGTTCCATCACGGTATTTTATATATATATATATATATATATATATACAATCAACTTAAAATGCCTTATAAATATAAACACTCACCCAAAGAAAAAATAAAAAAAAAAAGTTCGAAATCAAGGTCTCAATTGAGCCGATTTGAACCCCTACTATTGAGGTACAGACATAGTGACCATTATGATAATTTGTTAGTTATTATTTGATAATATTTGATGGATGAATTGAATGACTGTTAAAATGCAGGTCCTATATTATGCAATGATTGCTCTCCTATATATATATATATAGAGAGAGAGAGAAGAGGAGTATAGTAAACATTTTCTTGTTTTTATTGCTTTATAAAAAGATAATTAAAAAGGGTGTCAAATCCATTTTACCCCCAGGCCCCATAAATATAAATGTTCGGCTTTAAGTGCGACAGCTCTGCTACATAAGTGGGCTTGGACCACTTAACGGCCCAGTTTTGGGCCCGAAAGATGTCTCTTTCAATAATTTTTGAATACACTCTTGAGGTGCTCCCATGTTCAAAGTACACCTTTTCAAAAAGTAATATACAATATTATTTGATATTTTAACTATTGAAATTTCATATCAAACAAAACTAGATACGCAAAATCTGAGGAGGGAGTCCAGGTAAAAGCTGAGCAAGGGGAAACATATGGGTTCAATTACCATTAAATAACTAAAAAAAAAAAAAGAACAAAAAGGGAAAACAGTAGGGATTGAGGAATGAGGTGCCAAAGAGGGGTATTTCATTCTACACTCGGTACAATAGATTGAGTAATTAAATAAACGACATATATGTAAACGTGATGTAATACTTTTAATTTAATTAATTAAAATTTAATTTAAATGCACGCATTTTATATGTTAAATTAACTTAGTGTATTACACCAAGTGTAAAATTTACGAAACGGCCAAAGTGTAGTGGTCACGTGAGCGGGCCGGAAGTAATCCGAACGAATCGTTTTTTTTTTTTTTTTGCCGGGGGGGGTGGGGGCATCATCAGTCCAGTCATATTTCTATCGCACCCTACCATATTGCACTCCCACCATGGATGATAGAACCCTAAGCCTCTCTATGGATTGCCTTTTTCTTGATACTATGTTTGGACTTTTGGTATCTTTCAAGTGATAAACATTAATATTAACAAAAGTATTTGTCATTTATGTTATTTATTTTACAATGGAATCTTAATGGCCCTCTTGTCTTGTCAGGCACAAATATAGTATAGTATGAAATTGAGTTTAGGGATGAGTTGGAACGAGGGACGACGATGGTTGGCGGCGTACAGGCGGCGCTGAACCAAAGGTGACTCTTCGAAACTCGCACTATTATTATTATTATTGTTTAAACATCAAAATTCGAGCAAAAAAGCCAAAGCTGCCAGTTACTGTTAATGGACGCCCATTGGAATCAATTCATCTCAAATGAAATTTTTGAAAACCAATTTGCATTTTTCCTAAAAAACAAAGAAAAAAGTCAAAATTATCTACACCTTTCTTCTTGATTTTAGGATGTGGCATTATTTTCATTTCTTTTAGGGTTAATTATATCTGTTTATTCCTTTAAAATTATAAAACTACAGTTAATTTTTCAAAAAAATTTAATATTATCAATTTATATTTTAAAAAATTTCAAAATTACAAATACCTTGTAGTCAGTTAGTTCTCGATCATATTTTTTGAACTTTCGATTTTATCCCTATATTTTCTAATTTAAAAAAAAATTTGGATCGGGAACAACAAGGGTATTTTTTGAATTTCGTAAAAAAATTGATGACGTCAACAGAATATGACCGGAAACCGACTGACCAGAGGGTATTTGTAATTTTAAAATTTTTCACGGTATGGATTGGTAATATTGAAAATTTTTGGAGGGTCAACTATAATTTCGTATTTTTAGAGAGTAACCCTTTCTTTTAAATTATACTATCTATGTTTTATATTATTTATTGTTTAAATCTTTTATAAAAATTACAAATTTAATAGTATATCTTATTTGACAAAATCTGCCCCTGTTAGACTCATTGAAAATAAAAAGGGATAATAATTAGTTGTGTGAATGTTATAGTGGTATTTTATGTGTGGATAAATTTATAAAAATGATTAAATATTGCATTACATTTGTAAAATAATAGATATTTTGAAAAAAAAATAATATGCTAAAATAAAATATAATATGAAACGGAAATGATTACAAATAGAAGGTAACACTTACGTCATGCCCCAATTTTTAGGGAAATTTATGTTTTTTTTTGCATATATATTAAATTAATTTATTCTAGCTCACTACAAAAGAAAAAAACAATATTAACGGCAAAATATAGAAGTGAAAATATAAAAATGATCATCAATATTTATATTTTGTCACTGATTAAATTTATTTAGTAACAACCATTTTATTTTGTTACACGTCACTCAATGATGGCAACAATTTATATTTTAATGATCATCATTAATAATTATTAACATACGTATAATGACAATTTGATGATAAAAAAAAGAATTCACTATGATTTTGTAACAAAATCTCATGAAACACTTTACATATTGTCGCTAGCTAGATTTAACAAATTAAGACATTCAAGAATCAAGGGGTGATTGGCTATGGCTCCACTGGTATCTATGATCAACAATTTTGCAGTTTGAGTGCTCGTCCTAGTGGTGATTACTGCAACGAAAAAGTTCAGTGAAGTTTGTCTCTTTAAATCACATATGTAACGCTGATCAGAATGTTTAAATCTAAATTAAGTTTGGTTAATCCATTGACTTACACTTGGTGTAGGCACATATACGTTTTACATTGTTAGTGGTTTAAGACTATTTCACACAAATTATGAAGAATTTAATAATATATTGTGCTTGAGATTTTTATGCATATTTAATGTTTCAAACACACACACACACACACACATATATATATATTCACTGAAATGATCAGTTGCATGATAATTAAAAGACAATTTCCATTGTTTACTAAATGTGAGTGTAAATTAAAAGTAAAAATGTATTGGATATTGTTTTTTACTATATATATATATATAATACTAACAAATATTCTGAACCAAAAAATATAAGATACTTAAATGACCAATATTATAAGGACGGAGATACTAATAGTTTTCATACAAGAGTTTCGTTGTAATTAATAATTACATTACTCCATCCATTCCATTTTATTTGTCACTTTAGGAAAAAAAAATTGTTTCAATTCAAATATTTAACATTCTCACTTTCAAGACTGTATTTATTATTATTATTATTATTATTATTATTATTATTATTATTATTTTCAAATACAATATTTCATTTTAATAAAGTATCATTTGTAAATTCATAAAAACTTTTATTAACTCATTAGTTCGAGTAATTAACTAAAAAGATATTTTAATCTTATCAATTTAAAATTATAACCATTAATTCTCCTCTTTAATTTTTGTACAAAGACCCTAAATGACAAATAAAAAGAAAACAGAGGGGAGTGGTTAAGTTAAGTATAATTTGGTAATTTGATTTAAAAATAAATACAAAGTTCGAATATCAAGATAATTTTTACTGTTTGAAAATGTTAAAAAAGAGGCTAAAAACTTGTTATTGCAGTGGGTGTACAGTTATTGCGTGCATTGGAAGTTGGAAACCATAGTTTTTGCCAAGACCCTAATATCTATAAATCTAGTGATCTCTCAATGCGTCCACAGGTCATGTACAAATTCTATATTAAATTTTTTTTCATAAATCAGGTGTATATAATTTACGGTCAAAATTTAACTATATATTATATATTAATTTTTTTATAAAATATATATAACACGTGATTGAATTTAAAGTACATGGCGCCTCGATGGGGCCCATACACTCGTTCGATATAAGAATTTTCCAAATTCTCTGCATAATTGTGGACTACATAATTTCGAATGAACAAATTAAAACACTATTCATTTATTGCCTTTTATAATTTTTATTATTCTAAGCTAAATCCTAAATCTATGTCAGGAATATTACCTGACTCGATAATTAAAATATAGTAAATTATAAACATACATGTAACTGACTGGAATAAATACTGCTGTCGATAATGATATTATTATTAATGTTCTATGGTTTAAATGGTTAACGGGGTGCGAAGGCTAAAACCGTACGGAAAAAGAGGCCAATTCAAATTATGATGCTAAAATTATGGGCATAAGCTGACAATTCTCACGCTTTTCAACCATGCATTAATCATTATAATTTATATAATAAATGTATTACTATATTCCCTCCATTCCCATGTATTTATTGTTTAAGATTTTCATATAAAAATTAAGAAAATATAATTAATATTCATAGTTTCAGATTAATAAGATTGAAAAAAAATAATAATTAATACAGTCTTGAAATGTGAGGATAAAAAATATTTTGAAGCAATTTTTGCTCGCTAAAGTGATAAATGAAAGGGGAAGGAGGCAGTACGGGCTAATGAAGCCTTGCCACAATCGTAAGATGGAAGCTCTGTAAGACTGAAACTATTAGAATTGTGGTTTTGAAGTTCCGTGTATATTGATTTTTTTATTTTATTTTATTGTATTTTTTTTTTTGTTTTATATTTGTTTGATATTTAGTAATGATTGTTTGTTAATAGTTTATTTTTCAATTGAATCATTGAAAGTATTGATGTAATTAATTTTAATAGGTCGTCTTCTATAAAAAGAAGAATGTAATCCTAATTTATTGAGTTCTATTTTTTCGCAAATAGTAATTGTTGAAAAGGTTTTAATTTAAATCTTGTCAAATTTCTTCATCATGAGCTTAAACCATTAATTCCTCATATCATATTATTATAAATAACTTGGTAACCTTTTCTAAACCAGCAATAATTCGAATCTTTATATTATAAATTAAAGGATCTTATCTTAATTTGTTTCAAGTAGAAAAATGATTCAAGAGACATAAGACTGAATCAAATTATTTTTGTTATCTTTTTTTTGCAATTTACTATTCACGCTTAGCTTCGTAGCAAGGCAAAACCTAGGTTACATAGTTCTCCTATCACCTCCGTCCTCTTGCGCTCAATGCTCGAACTGTCAAATTGAGTGTTTAATTCTCGCTTTTAGATTGCTTAAGATTTATTTATCGTCGCATTAAATTTTATTGGTCGCACACTAAACAAATAATAAAATAAATACTAAAGGTTTGATATTCACTCAACAGATAAATTCTTCCTACAACCTTTTTGATTTAGCTTCTTAAGAAAATTTATTACATATCTTAATTAAAATACTACATAAATCTTCTGATGTAATTAGCATTTAGTAAATCTAATTGCTAATAAGCTAGTGTTTTTTTAAGACACTTATGCGACTAGCCTTTCGTGTATAAATTAAGCATTCGTATGAAAACAATTTTGGATTGTAAGAAAATTTGATAAATTTAGTCAATAACAATAAATTACCAACACTATAATTCAAGTGTAATATTTAACAAAATTATTTTTGCTTATGTTGTTTCTTCAAATGAATTTTACATTAAACATATATAATTTTGAATTATATGTAAAATAAATTTTCATTAGATGTTTTAAGGCGCTTCCACATTCAAAGTTTTTAAATTTTTACGTTTTTACACACCTGCACTTACTCACGCACTTACACGCGCACTCACTTTATCTGATTGATTGCACTACTCAAGTTGCAATTTGCAAATGTCAAGCCCAAATCCAAACCCTTTTACACGGATTGGGTCTTAAGCGCTGTCTCCCTCCCTCTCTCTCTCTCTCTCTCCCCCTCTCCCTCCCTCTCTCTCCCTCCCAAATTTTTTTTAGCTCCCTTTACCGAAAGGGGAAAAAAAACAGTATCCTGATTATCGGACAAAATTAATGGAGGTAATAAAAAGGAGATAGGCTTTTATTTCTTCACGTAAAATTTCAAATCATTCTAAATCATTCATAAATCAGTCTCCCTTTTATTTTAGTGTGCATTGACTACGACTGATTAAACTATTTTTTTCACGTAAAAAAATATCAGAGAATGGCATCTTTATTAGATTTATAACTTTGAAATATTTATTTATTAAACACGTTTATAAAATGAGGTGTAACCCAAATAAAAAAAAAATCCATGGCTAGCAAACTAAATCGTTATAAATTATTTCATGCTATTTAAATTACTAACTTGAGAATATTATGTTTATGTCGTGCTCATGTAAGGACAAGGCCCCAAAATGATGGTCCAAATTATACAAAATTTTTGATATATTGTAATAAATTTCCAAGTGGTATGGTCCAAATTGATTTATAATTGCAAAAAGTTCCCTAATAAAATGATTGAGCTGCTTTTTTTTATTTTTATTTTTATCAATAGTCCCATATCTAGGACGACCCTACTCTTTAAGAGATGTGGGCACCACGTGAAAGGGTGAAATTGCACTACTTTTCTCAAGTTAATAATAATAATAATAATAATAATAATAATAATAATAATAGTTTTTTTTTTGGAAAATACACAAGTTATTCATGCCAGCACATTGTCAGTATTCGAGCGTATCGCAATACTTTCTACGTCTCTAAAAGTGGAATATATATATCTATTAGATCAAAAACTGCAGTAAAAAAATTAATAGAATTAATTAGCACAGCTTCAAATATTTTGGCTCATTAATGTCATGCAATTCTATTGGATAAATACCTTAATAAACTATAAATAATAAAATTATACATAATATTATATTAATTAATGTATTTTTAATATATAAATGATTAACAATGGATTTGGGTGTGCATCAATCGGGTTTCATAAAATAGACGTTGTTTTTAGGAAGAATTGTTTTTTTTTTTTTCCTTTTTTCGATGCTATGCAAATTCAGGTACAATTTGTGATAGATAATAAATTATTTATTTATTTTTTTTTAATAATAAATAATCACATGCATTTAGATCAATTATATCAATATATCAAATCTGATGCCACATTGTAGCCATGTGCAGCTCGAATTCATTGCTAACCTTAAATAAATAGTTATATTTGTGAAATTCTAATCTTTCAAAAAAGGGACATCCATCTTTCCTATCGAAGCAAGATTTTATTGATAAATATATTATAAGAATTATGATTATGGGATATGTGCGTTTGGTAAAAATTCATAAAATATAATTGGGGGTGAAAAGAAGAATGTAGTGAATTAAAAATCGAAATACAAAACAAATTACAGATTTTTTCGCCATTTTTTGACAATAAAAAAAAAAAAAAGATTACATTGAAAAAAAAAAAAAAAAAAAACCCTTTCGTCCTGGCATTGTACACCTTCCACTAAGTGGAAAAGGTACGGACCAAGGTCCGAGATCCACTAAACAACGGGTCAAATGGGAGACCAGTGAACATTTTATATTTAATTATATTATTTTTTTAATTTGCTTAGAACAAAAGTTAAACAATATGATTCCCTAGCAACAGGGGTGGGGGCACAAACATGAGCAAAAAGCACATGATGTGGTACAAAATAAGTGCCTTTCATAATACCATTATTAATGCAAAATGAGTGAATAAAAATTAATATGAGTGACTCTATTATATCACAATAATTCTGAAACCGAATGAATCAATTATACATGTGAATGAGTGAATGAATGAGAGCTAATCAACAAAAGTTGGCCAAGAAAATGTTTTGCTTGTGATCCTCAACACCAATGACAGAGACTCGGAAGGCATCATTTCTCCCCTCGAATTTATGTCGAGTTAAAATTTTATACACTTTAAAAAAAAAAAATTTATATTGTCTCCCCCTTTCTATAGTAACGTCTTTAATATTTTGTAACTATTTGAGGTGCGTATTCAAATAAAAATTTCTTACTACACTCCTGATTGACACCCCTTTTCGACCGGCTCATAAAATCATAACGGCTTTAGTAATATTCAAATGGTGTTCTTAACCAATGTTTTGAAACCCAACTCGGACCGGCCGGTTCGACCGGTCGGACCGCCACCTGAACCAGAAAACGGTTTGGTCAGACCAGCAAAGCCGAAAGGCCTTCAAAAGTGGTGTATTTTGAGAGAACCGGTTGACCCGGTCGAACCGGTGCCAGGTCAATAAAACTGGCCGGGTCCATTACACTATAAATTAAATTCCACACCAATCAAATCTTAGTTTTTTTTCTCTCTCCTCCTATTACTGACTTGCTGTTAGTGTTATTATTGTTATTAATGTATGGTATCAACAAAAAAAAAATGAAGAAAAATGTTATATTTATTAAAAGTATGGAAGATTGTTATTATATGAACTAATCATAGAGAATATAATTGTTATATGCTAATTATGTTAATTCACCAAATCCTTTTAATTAAAAATTCACTGACATTAATTATTTTTAATGAATAAAACTACATTAGAACAATATGACATTATATTGTTAATAGATACTAAACTGACACATTACATTGCAAAAAGTAATACAAGTTGGTAGAGCATGTAAATTGCTAGTTTTATTAATGGTTAGTGTCAATAATTTGTGCACATGTTTTGTTTTGTTTTGTTTTTGTTTTTTTCATGTTATTTTTTTTTTCTAATAATCTCTTTAAATACAATTCTATTTACCATATTTCAAATCTTTATTATTAGAAGGAAGCGTATTTCATTTGAGAAATAAATGATTGTGTATGTTGAAAAGTTAGAACTATATTATTTGCATTTTTTTGCTTAAAATAATAATTGTAAACAAGAAAAATATTTGAGTTTTTTTAATTATTTATTATTTTTGAAAATTTTTATATATTAAATATTATTTATGAGATAATTATGACGCTACCTGTTCAACCGCGGTTAACCCGGCGGTTGGTGCGGTGACACTTAACCTAGTTGATTTTTTGATTCGATAAACGGTCTGAGTTTTAAAACATTGTTCTTAACCATTAAATTGATTATGATTACATTAGTAAATCAAAGGATTAAAAGCATGAATTGAATATTATCCAATCGAGTAACATGAAATTTTTTGGTAATGTTCCTTTAACTACTAATTGTCCCCTGTATACATGTATATATTGTAGTTAGGTTTCAGCTGGGATTTGAAAAATAGCTCCTAAGAAACATAAGAGACTACGTACCAACCTTGACATGACACACAACCAGAAGATCTTTCTTTCTAGGACATATAATATTCCTTTACAGTTCCTTTAATTTTTCGGTACTATTGTATTTTTTTGATATAATTTTGCAATTTTTCATCCTGTGCCTATCAACGAGGATGATCACAAAGAAACATTAAATATTTAACATTTTTTTAAATCTAAAACACTAGATTTTTGGATGAAATAATTATTTAATATGGTACTAATCCAAACAAGAATTCATAATAATATTAATATTTTTTAATCTAAAAATCTAAAGTTTCGATATTGAATACGACACTAGAACCAAACCAAACCAAACGAGAGTTCTAGATTCCACTACGTAAATAGTTATAATTATGACAAAATCATAAACTTAGGAACTTCATTGGAATAATCCCCACAAAGTTTACTTCCTAAAAATCATTTCTCCACCACCATACCAGCCCCAACTAAATCCACATAGTAAAGCATCTTTCTTTAATTTTTACTCCATCATTGTTAGTTTTACTTCTCCACTTCAACATTTTTTCAAGATTATGTCACAACAAATGCAAGACCAACTTTAACCACATCTACACTATCACTACATATGGACTAATTACATAATGCGTGTATTATACTAGTCAAATTTAATCATACTAAAACTAATCACATGACGAGTGTATTATACTGACCATCACACTAGAACTAAACACACGGTGAGTATATAATACTGACCATGCGATTAGTGTATATTTAAAAAAAAAATGAATCATATAACAAATATAATTATACTTGTGATTTGTTGCCGAGTAGTGCATATTTAGAGATAAATTATAATTTGTTGAGTAATGTTGCCGAGTTCGATTAGTGCATATTTGTAGAAAAATTATAATTTGTTGAGTAAGATCAAACTTGATTCGACTAATGCAACTTAAACTCCGATTAGTGTATATTTATAGAAAAATTATAATTTGTTGGGTAAGATCGAACTAGACACGGATAATGTGACTTAAACGCCTCCCATTTTCTTGCAATGCAATTTCCTATTTCCGTCTATCACCAACTAATAAGATGCTATCCCTTATGTAATATAAGTTTTCACATTTATTTGATATTGATGACAAGCATTAAATTCTCAACTCACAACTTCACCCACCATTTCTACTACTCAAAGCAATGCACTACATCACATTTCTTCTTCCGGGGGTGGGTAGCGGGGTTACCCATGGTTGTCTCCATGTAGCAACTATATAAGCCCTTGAAACCATTTAATAAAAACAAACCTATATATGCCCCATCAAAACAGACAAAATGCAACTTCAAAGTACCATACAAGAATTAAATTATTTACACCATAGGTTAGTATATATTATAGTATTATTCATGGGTATGTAACAGAGATTATAATAAAAACACAAAAGAAAAGAAAAGAAAAGGAAAAAAAAAGTACAAAGGCTCACAAAACTCTACAGCTCCCCCTGTAGATTCATACCATGAGACCCCAGACAGGACAATATGTAGAGCACCACAACTTGTTCAAGAGTGAGAGAAAAAGCCTCAATGGTACAATTACGCATGTGACCCCCATCTCCCCTCTGAAATCCCCATTCTACCCCCCATGTTCTCGAACATTCACATTACAGTACATGCATTTGGATTCTCATCACTAAAGATCTGGGGAGGATATGCATAATATTCTTGGACAAACCGTTGAGGATAAACTTGCAAATTCTGTGGGTAGTAATTGTAGAACTCATTCCTTCTCAACTCCATTTTAGGGTCCTCCACCTCCACCACCTCCAGTTTAGCCAGCGGATCACCGCCGCCACCGCCGGGGGCAGCAGCAGCATCGCCGCCGCCGCCACCTTCCTTGTTTTCTTTGCCGGCTCCTTCCTCTTTCTTGGCTTCTTTTTCTCCTTCCTCAGCTTTCTTCTCTTCTTTCCCTTCTGCTTTAGGTTTCTCCTCCTCTTTCTTCTCCGGCTCGACCTTAACGATCACCGCGTGTTTTCCGGATCTCTTGTAGACGTAATCGGTTAGTTTATCCGGTTCGAACACGCCCTTGACAGTCACTTGTGAACTCTTGAGGTCCGGTTCTGCATTTTGAACTCCTATACCAAAATAGACAAAAGTGTGAATTGACCTAAGTCTTTAGGAATTAAAAACAGAATGTTTGATGATGAATTGAATATTAATGTGTTTGCAATCATGAAGAATGTTAACAGGTTGTCAAACGTTAATAATATAGTAGAATGATATATTAAACAAAGCTTCACTATTTTAGAGATGAAAGAGGAGAAAGCAATCATCTTTGCAAATACAGCTGAAAAGTGTGTTAACAAAAGCATAAAAGACCACAGAAACTATATGAAAGTACATGGAATACAAGAAAAAAGATGATTGAAAATAAAAGTCCAGACCTTTCATCCTGAGAATGCGCTTTTTAATTTCTTGAGCACAAGCTTCACAATGCATGTACACACCCAACACCACTGTAATCACAGGAGGAGGCTGCAACCAAAACACAAATAATATGAATTAATTACACAACCCAACAATTTCAAATAGCATTAATTGAAAAAAAGTTACATTTACACACAGCCCACCAAAAAACTAAAAGGAAATTAACACACACATCAAGAGAGAGAGAGAGATCAAACCTCCTCCTTTTTCTCTTCAGGTTTAGGTTCTTTTTCTTCAGGCTTCTTGGGCTTCTCCGCCGGAGGCTTCGGGACAGGGGAGATGAGCTCCACTTGGCGGTGGCTCTTCCTCTGAACCCTCTCCAAAACCTTCAGTGGATCTGCTTTTTCACCTTTCACAACCACTTTACTTGTCCTGCAATCTGTTATCACATCCTCTACTCCTGAAGAAACCCAAGACAATAAAGAAAAAAACAAATTAATCTCATAAATTTACATGCACTGGTAATTACAACTAGATTCATTTCAAGAAATAGGCAAAATGAAAGAGCAGAAGAAAAACGAGGAAAAACGGAGTTAAATGGCAAGAAAAGAGAAAAGCCCAGAAAAAGGGAAACAAGGGATCTCATTTACTTTACCTTCAAAGCCTTTGAGGCACCGCCGGACTTTTCTAGCACAGCCCTCACAATGCATGTAAACCTTGAGAACGATTTCTTGCGGAGGAGGAGGCTGCTCCGCCTTGGCGTTCTCAGATTTGGCCTCCTCCTTCTTTCCATCTTCCGCCGGCGGCTTCTCCTCCTTCTTCTCTTCCTTCTGCGGTTCCTCCGGCTTCTTCTCCTCCGGTTTCTTCTCTTCCTGCTTCAAACACAAGCCATATACATACACAAAATGAGCAACACCCTAATCAAAGAGAGAACAAGAAAATAACTCTAAAATGGTGGTGTAGAGAGAGAGAAACAAAACCTCTCCCATTGCTTTTCTTTTTCTTTTCTTCTGGTGAGAGAATGGATATGGATAGCTTTGCTGGAGCGAACAAATACACGTTCAGTGTGTGTGTTTATCTTGGGATAAACAGAGAAGTGAGCACGCAGTTAATAGAAATGAGTTGTGGGGGTGGGGGTGGGGGTGGGGGTGATAGATCTAGAGCCTAGAGGCAGGCAGTGAGTAGAGCGTCATCATAAGGAGTGACGTGGCGATTATATAATAGGTGGCACGTGCATAGAGAAGGCGTTACTTGGACTGGACACGTTAAACCGACGTCGTTTGAGGTCTGCGTTATGGGCTTACGGTTTTTGCGCATAATTTCGGGAGCCCGTTTTTGGCACTCTTTGCAGATACTTTTTCTTACGTTACCTGGTATTTATCAATTCTTTTCTACAAACCACTTTTCACAACAAAAAAAAAAAAAAAAAAAAAAAGAAAGAAAGAAAGAAAGAAAAAAAAGAAAAGAAATATTTGGTGTATATGACTTTGTGGTTTATCCTTTTTGGAAAATAATTTTATTTATAAAATATGACAAATTGCTTTTACATAATATAATTATACATTAGTCCTCACAATTTTAAAATTTAAAAATACCCCATGAGATATATATTGATTTGATAATATTTATCTTTCATCAAGACAAGATATAATTTTAAGTTGTATTTCTATTATTTTCAACATGATTCGAAGATGCTATTTGCATAATTTTGAACGGTCAAAAATCATAAATTATATATTAAGTTAATTTTAAAAAAATAATTATTGAATGTGTCGGGTCATCAATGATGATGCTCAATAGTAATTATAGTTGTATAAAGTGAAATTACTTCGTAAATATTAGTTGAATAATAAAATTAATTGGGAAAATTTTTCAATCTTAACGAGACATATCTCTTAGTGGTTAGGTTAATTACTATTATTGTAAGAAACTCATCTTTATTGGACATCACTATTAATGTTAATAAGAAGGTTCCAAAACTTAAGAGAAATTTGTAATTTTAAAATAAGTAAAATTTCAAAAATCCTCCATGTGTTATGTTTTAATAGCTAAAAACCCCATATATTTCAAACATAGGCTAAAAACCCTCTCTGATTTATTAGACATGACATACTCTCCTATGTCGTTAATGAGACTAACTTCGTTAACTTTTTACTTGAAGTGCCCATTATACCCTTTCAATAGCAGTCATAGGATCTTTAAGGCATGAAATAGATGGTCAAGATCAAATGCATATATACTACTTTTTTTTTTTGTGATTTAATGTGTATAATACAAGCTATTCATGCATAAGACATAAAAAGTACATACATATATATATTTACATGTAAAATACGCAAATACATACACACATGTAGAGAGAGATACATATGTATATAAACATACATAGAAATATATGTATGCATATATCCAAAGACCTAAATATCAATCTTGTGCCTTGTGGTACTGGACATCTGCAGAAACCATGTAGCTCAAGAAAATATGAAATTAGAGGCGTTGGAGAGGTGCAATTTCTTCAAAGGCAGTTGCCCATTTCTTTTGCCAATGATTTTCCTCTCAAACAAATAAAAAAGCCATCAATTTTTTTTAAAAGAAAAACTATAAAAAAAAATCTTGCGGTGCTTGTAATTGTGAAAGAAAGAAGGAAAAAAATGAGATTTGTTGCGGCGATTGATGATGGAGAGGAAGATTTGTGGGTGGTGATGTTGCCGGATCCGGGATGGTGTCGGTCGAATTGGGTTCAATTCAGCGGGAATAAAGGACGATGGTCGCTGGTGTTGGAAGGAAGGGCGATATTAGGTTGTGGGTAGTGACTAGAAGGGTGTCGGCTAGGCAGGCTAACGAGGCTATGGAGGCGGCGATTCTGGGTTGGCGGTGCGGTGGCGCTGTGTGGGTTTAGGGTCATATGGATTGTAAAGGTTGGGGTTGGGGGTGGGGGGGTTGTGGGGTGAACGGCCAAGAAGATGAACATGAGAAAAGAAAGAAAAAAGAAAACAAAAATGAAGAAAGCACAAAAAAAAATTATCAAATAAACAATAATAAAAAATATAAAATGTATTTGATAATATTAATAAATAATCAAATGTAAATTAAAAAATAATAATATTTATATAGTTTTAACTTGTTAATGAAGTGTAATTAGTTGCATTAGTTAAATATAAAAAAATATAAATATTAGTAATAATATACAATATATTTATATTGCAAAAATGATTAAAAAAATATTATTATTATTATTATTATTATTATTATTATTATTATTATTATTATTGCATTTTATGGCAACTTAGCATAAGTTAGGAAATTAAAAGGGGATATAAGGGATATTTCGGTCAAAGAATTGATCAACTAATGGTCAAAAACATATCAAAGACGCAACAAATGCACGTAAAGCATGTCTACCGACAACACTGTCAATTTTGGACGGAATGGGAGTTTTATGCTATTTATAATCTTTCACAAGGTACTTTTTTATCTATTTTCAAATCATAGGGGATTTTCAGTGATTTTACCAAAATACAAGGAGTGTATTTAGAATTTAACCTTTAAAATAAGAGAGATTAATTTATAATTAGACCATAATTGATGCAAACATAATTTGCCTTTGCGTCTTCTGAAAAAAGCTACTATTAAAGGAATTATTAATTGTTTTCTTGGTTTTCTTTTAAATTTGGTCTGTACATAATATCATTTTCTTTAATGCTTATTAATTAAGGTGATAAAACAGAGTAAGACTGAGACAAGAAATCTCATAAATATTTTCAGCATTTAAGGAGATAAATCACGGTCATATTCTCTACTAAATATCATAAATCTAGGACAATTAATGTAATTTTACAACTATGATTTAGTGTGAAAATACATGAAAACATTGAATGTTGATGACCTTGCAATAAATGTCTCCAGTGAGGGAAAAGATGCCTTTTTTTTCTCTACGTGCAAGTAGAAGAATATATTTACACATTTGTAGAACGCATGTATCTAACCATTCTTTTAATACTACATTCATTTCATATTATTTATCGTTTTAGCTTCAAATATTATGGCATAATATGTGTTGTTTTATAGAAAGAAAAAAATGTATTTTGTTTTCAAATTTACTTTAAAATTAAATAACATTTATACAAACTTCTAATTATTAACACTAACATGCATTTAATGAGGGCAAAGTAGTCGAGTAAAAATTTTCCTTAATACGTGTGTGGTAACCTTAAATGATTATTATTATGAAACAAAAGGTAGTATTTTAACCTCAAGACTATCAAAGTAAACATATATGTGGTAGGTAGTCTCATTTAATTTTATTTTACCATGTAGGAAATTCAAATATTTTTTTTATATGAATTTAAATAAGTATATTTGTGATTCATGTTTATCCAAAAAAATTCAATAATTATCAAGTATATAAAATAAGATTGATTAAATTTTAATTCAAATAAAATAAAAATGAATATTTTATATTTGCCATTTATTTTAATAATAATAATAATTTTTGATTTTACATAAATGTTTAAAAACTTCCATGCTTTAATTATACCAAAATAATATTGAGATCAAATTAACATATTCCATTATGTAATTTTTTTAATATATTTATTTATCAATTTATGTTATGAAAAATGCTAATGTATTTTTATCAATTTATTTTTATAATAAAAATTTATGAAAATATATACATAAAGATATTTTTTTTCTCTGCATTGGCACGGGGCTAAATACAATTCAAAGGAAACATGATTAAAGGACCAAAATTAATTCAAATGATTAGTACATAACTCTAAATCAAGCAGACAATTCAATGAATATATTGGATTAGACAAAATATTCGTACCCGAGGACAACTCCAACCTAAAATCAATTGTCTTATTATAGAATTTTACGACTTCAATCTTACAACTTGGCTTTTTCTGATTGGCATTTTTTTTCATGATTTCAGATACCAAAAAAGGTCCCCAAAAACTTTTGTTGAAAGTACACAGTATCATTTTCTTCCTTTTCCCTTTTAATTTTGGAGTGAACCTTTTTTTTTTTTTTTGATAAAGAGTGTACATAATTTCAATCTTTTAAAAACGAAAAGTGAAATTACGAACCAAATAAGTTATGGACAAATATTAAATTCGAATGTATTTTCAAGGTATGGATGTATTCAACTAATTCATAGATACATTTAGTTAAATTTTGTGTAGATTATGAGTATCTCCCCTTATACATCTGACAATTCTAAACGAATTAACAAAATCTTCCAAGTGAGATTGAGTGTGAATATACATCGAAATATTAAATATTGACGAGCTTGTTATTTATGTCTCCACTAAGCGAAAAGGGAGAAATTTTATATGTTGGGAGAGTGTACTTTTGTCGTGTATTTTATATTGCACTGGTTATACTATAATGAAAGATTGGAGGCAGGAGTGATGTTTAGAGGAAGTTGAAGGGTGCGATTGCGCCCTTCAAATTTATATGTACTGTGGGATAAACTCATAATTTCAGTGGAATGATTTTTATTTTTTTTTATGAAAAAAAGAAAGAAAGAAACTAAACAAAATGAGCACATATCATGAATCCAATTATTCAATGCATTATACTATATGACAAAATACAAAAGACCATGTATAAATAATTTAACAATCTCTTGCTGTTGAAGCCTAATTCAAATAGTAAAATTGAAGTCTAAAAGCTACAAGGTTCAAAGTTTGATTTGTAATATACGAATTATTGACTTCACTGATTGAATATACTATAATGTTTACACACACACACACAAAAGAAACATCTCTTTGTCACACTGCATCTTTTGTTGTGTACAGAAGTAGATTCTCCAACTTGTTATCTTTCTTTTCTTGTTCAAAATTAGTAAAATAAATAGGCCCTGTTTGATTTCATTGTCTCGGTAGAGTAATCTCACCATCATTTATTGAAATGTAATCTTTTGGCAATTTGCATCATCTATACTTTAAGATATCAATGATTGAGACTAATTCCAAAAGAACTTTAAAAAAATCGTTAAAATAATAAGAATATATAGGGGGAAGTTGCATAGATCTTCCTCAAATTTGGGGGTTTAATAACATCCACCTCCCATTACATTTGGTTTCTGATATTGACCCCCCTTGTGTATATATATATATATATATATATATATATTATTTTTAGGTACATTCATATATATTATTGTTGGCATGTAATTGTCATGATTTCTGATACGAAAGGTCCTAAAAAGACTTTTGCATTGTTGCAGTGCAGTCACTTTCAACCTCTTTTCTGAAGTACACTACATTTTGTTTTATAGAAATGTACTTAGATTTTACGTTAATTATCTAATAATAATTTTTTCATATGCTAAAACAGTTTTTGGTTTTACGAAGTCACTTTTATTTTATTTGGTTAACACATTACTAAATTTAAAATATATAATACATACTTTATTTTCCTTAATTAGTCAGATTATTTTATTTTATTTTATTGTTGCAACACACCTTAGAATAAAATTTTATACTTGAAATACTTTTTAAAAGTTATAAATTTATCAATTAAAGTGACAATGACATACCATTAAATTTGAACTAGCAATTAAATTAAGGATTAAAGTACGTACAAAAAAATTATTAGCTTAGCAACTTTTTCAGTCGTGATCTAACGTTTACCCAAATGAATTCAACATTATGCGGCGAAATGAAACGATAATTAAAAAAAAAAAAAAAAAAACCAGTGACAACCTATTAAGTGGCAACATAAAAATTATAACTAATTTAAATAATATTAAGTAAGAAAAAAAAATATACTAATTTAAATAATATTAAATAAGAAAAATAGAACAACAAATATTATCGCTCTTAAATGTTATTCTAATAATATAAAAATATTATTCGTTAATAAATATATATCGTCAACGATAAAAACAAAAAAGTATTATCACTCAATCTATATTATTATTGTCGTCTTCTTTTTATTTTTTTTATCTTCTTGCTACAACTCGAATTCATGCACTGACTAACCCTATTCGTCTGTGGCAACAGAAGCCAGGTTAGCCCAAATATAAATATATGCAATTAATTTTGCAGGTGCATTTGTGGTGGTCCATCATAAAAAGTTAAAAAAACATAAATTCTAGGCAAAAGTAATTAATAATGCAATAATTTATGATGGGTACTTGGAGCTGACCCTATTCATTAATGCCGGGTTTCTTGTGAATAATGCCGGATTTCGTTTACAAGGAACACCCCCCCCCCCAACCCCCCACCACACCAATAGCCTCCCACAGGAGGGCCATCCAAATAATTACTATTCTGGATATGTATCGATTTTATAAAATTCATCATTCATTAAAATGAAATATAATTATGAATTGTATTAGTATTTGTTTGTGGCGGAATTTTGAGATGAAATTCGTATGATTCTGATAAGTTTATGATGCAGAAGCTTGTATATGAAGCTATATATATATATATATATATATATATATATATATTTAAAGTAGAGGTTGTCGAATTATAGATAGTTATGTCCTACAACGATTGTAGTGGTATAAAGTGAAATTATTTGATGAATGTTGGTGGGATAATAAAATTGATTGATGAATTTTTACCAGTCTGACGAAATACATTTTTTTAGCGGTCATTAACTACTATGGCTCTATTAAAATTAGTTTTGGACAACTCTATTAATGTTTATAAGAAAGTTTAAATCTTGAGGGGGTACTAATAATTTTTAAACTAAGGAGAATTAATTTATAATTACTCCATATCTTGTGGAGTGTAGACATAATTTGGCCAATATTAAAGGACAATAATCATATTTTTTCTTGTTATCGTAATTAATTTTATGGATTCATTAATGAATTATTATATTTAAATCGACATTACTGACCACAGGGGTGACAATGATTTTGTCGAATAAATTTTTCATTGTTAATTCATATTATCATGATAAAATTAGAATTATTCTGCACTGAGTAAATCTAATTAGTGATAAGAAGAAAGGTATCGCAGTTTAATACACATAACTTATGACAATTTTTTTATTAATATTATTAATATTCTTGCTGGGCATTTAGTAATCATTATTTAATTTTTTTTATTGTTATAGGAATAATTTAATCACCTTAAAATACTAGAAGTTGTGTTCTTAACTAGAAATTGGTGATGCAGTTAATGTATAGCGATAATTTAATAAAATGACTATCAATAATACGATTTCGTCGCGATATACGTGTGCAGTTGTATTATAATCGTTATTTGTCAATAATGATATTTTAATTATTATTATTTTTCACTATTTAAGTCCTCAGGCTATAGGAAACATTCTTATACGTGATCTTTTGGTCTAATTTTCATTTTGAAGATAACAATTAAGAAACACACTGTATATTATTCTTGCATATCCTCCGAAATGAATTAGCTATTTTTTTTAAACGCATACAATCACACTACTAGGATACAGATACGGCGAGGGAGGGGGCAGTCGCCCCCCTTAAGTCCATAAATAATTAAAATTTACATATATTTTTATGAAAATTTTGAACTTTGTCCCCCTTAAATAATAAAAAATTATTTAATATTTTATAGAAATTTGACCCCCTCAAAAAAAAAAAAAAACAAAGAAGTATTTCGGGCTCTGTTCATGGTAGGATTCGAATCCTATCCTTACGTTTCCCACGTATCTAAAAATTGAATACATGTCCATTACGTTAAAAACTCCAGACCCTCCAATTTCATCTTTGATGTTGCGATTTCCTGCCTTAATTGATCATATCAATGGCTCAAATTTTGGCTATTTGAATATCTTAAATTAAGAAATAGAGACGTTAAGTAATCTTGTGATTTAGGCGTTGTACATTCAAATATTATCTCTGTCTGTATAAACAAAAATAAAATAAAAATAAAAGATTGATTGAGACAGACCTATAGTATTCTCACTGTCTTCTTATGCTATACAGTCTTTTTTTTCTGCAAGTAATTTACTGAGAATTCAAAAGAGTCGAAACTCAATGGGTTTTATGTTGAATTATTCGGTTGGAACATGTAAATTAAGTTAATTTCCTTCACGCTAACAAAACGGAAAATTCTTGTCCAAACTCAATAATCACAATGTTGGTGTAATAACACGTGCCACATAATCGATCATTCTCTCAAAATATACACCATTACACGATGATAAGTAAAAAACACTTGTCATGTGATTAATTTCGGTGTAACCGAGCTTGACTGGGGTAAGAATTGCCTAAAACGTCAATGGTAATTTAGTCAAAAAAAAAAGAAGAAAAAACTAAATATTTATTTTTAACAGCCAAAAATGATAAAATAAATTTCTTGAATGAACAAAAAACTAGAGAAATATTTTAAAGAATTGTTAGTAATTTCACAACTACCATCTTCTTTCACATTTTTTTAGTACCCCTAAAACCAGAAAGTAATTAAAGTTGTAGGTGTGGACATTATGACTAATTATCTGATCTGTGTATATTGCGTTGTTGCCCACCACCATTGTCAGTCAAAATTGATGTGGTAGGCCCATAAATTTCAGTATCTTTTTCTTAAATATAATTATCACAAACAAATAACAATTGGTACAATAAGAAAGACAATTGCTTGATCACATGAAATTGTTCGCAATGCAGCACTCGACGATAAGATGAACACGAGCCATCATAAATAGAAGTCCACGAATGCCTCAATTAAAAGTTAGGGGAAACTAATGAAAATTCCATTAAAGTAAAATATATAGTATTCAAACACTTAACAACTGAAAAATTCATTCTTTCGAATTTCCATCTAAAAACAATTCTTAATTTTTTTTTTTGTTAAACTACAAAATTAAGAGATTAATTTACTTTATGATGTATTCTTCTGCTAAGCTGTTCAAATTAGTTTTCCATAAATCTAACTAATTTAATCAAAGATAATTTCTCAAATCGAAATTTGAATAAATCAAATTATAGTTCTTGATATGAAGATAAAAATCAAATTATAAAGAATATTTCAATTTGTTGAATCTTAGATATTAACTTTTGAGTGTGTATGGGAAAACACGTAATTAAAAATCAAATCTTTAGCACTTTTTTGTGTGTGATGGAGAGTTAAGTAAGGAATGTGATTGGTGCTTTTGGTAGGTAAGACAAAAACTTTATATTTTATTCAACAAACGCAATCAAATTGGGTAAGAATGCTTATGTACCATTCCATAATTTATTAATACATAATTCATCGAGGAAGATAAAATACAATAAATAGAGTTATATATATATGTGTGTGTGTGTGTGTTTGGGGTGGTGGTGGTGGTGGTTGGAATTACGTCTCCACCCCTTAAAGTTTAGTATAATTACAAATTAATTCTTATAATTTTAAAAATTATAAATATTCTCTAAATTAGGTATTACCCGAACAAAATTTATCCTTCTTGAAAAATAGATGATAACTCTTATCTTTGGAACATTCTTGCATATATTATAGCTATTTTGGGTTTATGTGGTCATGCGCTCGATAAGCATGTTCGTAGCACAGGTAATATGGTAGTACAATGTTTAGCTAGACATGCAACCTCTTCCGGGGAAGGGGTGATAAGATATTACGTTTGTTTCTGCCTCGTTTGTATTTGTGGACATTTGTCATTAATAATACTTCCTATGTTTTTTTTATAAAAAAAAAAGATAATCCTTCATCACTAAAACATAATTGTGAGTTGTATTTTTGTTGTTTTTGCATAACTTTGAGATGAGATTCGTATGATCTTGAACAACCCAAGATAAAGAAGCTACATATAAAGTCACTTTTAATCGTTTTTTTTTTAAAGTAATGGTAGTATGAGATTATAGATAGTGATGCCCAACGGTGTTAATGATACAAAGTGAAATTACTTTGCAAAAACTGGTGGCATAATAAAATTTATTGATGAATTTTGTCAGGCTCAACGAGGTGCATCTTTAAGGGGTCGGGTTAAATATTATAGCTAAAAAAAGTTATCTTTTGAACGTCTTTTTTAATGTTTACAAAAAAATTCTAAATTTTGAGGGAATATTTATAATTTTTAAAATAAAAAAATTAATTTATTATTACATCATACTTTAAAGGGTATTGACATAATTTGCTATTTAAAATATAGAATTATTAATCCATTACTTATTTCTATAGAATTTTGCGAGTTTTCAACACTGTTAGGGCGTTTATGCGAAAAAGCATCCAAGGGAGGAGCATCCCATATGCTTTTAAGAATCTCCCAGTACCAAAATCACCGGAATCCACACCCAATAATTGAACTTCTCAATTTCGAACCAATCAAAATGTTGTTTAAGAGGTGGTTTTAAAAAAAAAAAAAAAAAAAAATAGTACCACAAGGGTGGTATTGGGAATTTGACAGACGTCAAAGTAGGCCTGTCAATGGGTAGGGTTTTACCCTACCCTGGCCCTAATCCTAAAAATACCCGATTAAATATACCCTATACCCTACCCTATCCGATTTAAATATTTACCCACTGGGTATGCGTATTGGGTCTACCCTATTTTTAGGGTAGGGTATGGACCCTACCCAATCATATATTTTTTTTTATTTATCTTTTTTGATATTGTGTTTTTTTTTAGCTCACACACATAATTTTCATGCACACACACACACACACACACACACACTGCACACATATTTTTCCACAGACACCGCATTGCACACACACACAGTGCACACACTACACACACTACACATTTTTTCACACACACACTGCACACATATTTTTCCACACACTACACACACTGCACACACACACAGTGTGTGTGAAAAAACACACTGCCACACTACACACACTGCTTCACACACACTGTACACACAGTTTTCACACACACTGCACACACTACACACACTGCTTCACACACACTGTACACACACAGTGTGTGTGGTGGAAAAACACACACAGTGTGTGTGTGGAAAAACACACACTGTACTGTGTGTGTTTTTCCACACACACTGCACACACACACAGTGTGTGTGTGAAAAAACACACACTGCACACACACACAGTGTGTGTATGAAAAAACACACACTTCACAGTGTGTGTTTTTCACACACACTGTGTGTGAAACTGTGTGTGTGTGTGCAGTGTGTGTGCGTGTGAAACTATGTGTGCAGTGTGTGTGCGTGTGAAACTGTGTGTGCACTGTGTGTGTGTGTGTGAAACTGTGTGTGTGTGCAGTGTGTGTGCGTGTGAAACTGTGTGTGTGTGTGCAGTGTGTGTGTGTGTGAAAACACACAGTGTGAGTGAGTGTGTGTGTGTGTGTTTGTTTTGTTGTGTGTGTGTGTATGAAATTGTGTGCTGTGTGTGTACGTTACACACAATGTATGCGTGAAAAATGTGTGCGTTTTAGTATGTGTGTTGTGGGTGTGGTGTGTGTGAAAAATGTGTGTGCAATATGTGCGTTTGTGTGTGTGCAAAATATGTGTGCAATATGTGTGTTTGTGTGTGTGTGTGTGAAAAATGTGTGTGTGTGTGTGTGTGAAAAATGTGTGTGGTGTGTGAATACCCATGGGTAATGATGTGTGTGGTGTGTGAATACCCATGGGTAATGATGTGTGTAGTGTGTGAATACCCATTGGGTATCATTACCCAATGGGTAAGGACGGGTAAGGCCCCTACCTAACCCATTCATTTGTAGTAGTATGGGTTAGGTTAGGGTATGGGTAAATTTTAAAATTTAGAGTAAGGGTAGGATACGGGTATAAAAAAAATGGGTACGTCAAAGTTAAATTCATTTTTCACTTTGTAAAATTGAAGCCACGTACCAATGACGTGGCTCTTCAAATTATTCTGATAATTCATAGATGACATTGTTGAATCATGCGTATAACAATCTTAATTCACTACAAGACTCATCCAACCCTTAAATAATAATGAAACATTCGTAACGAATAGATTTTGTAACAAATAAAAGTCATTTATGATGTATTTGTAATATAATTTTACTAAAATTTAATTAAAATTATAATTAGTAATAAAATATTTATTAACGGATTTGTGTCCGTCATAATTTATTACAGATTTATATTCTATAATGAATCTTTTCGTTAGTAAAGAGGGTGCATATGTGCCTTTTCTTTCTTTTCTTTTTTCTTTTTCGATTTCGGAGGAGGTGCATTTCTATAGTGATCACTAACATATGCGAAAACTCAGAATATAAGTATATAACCATATGCAATTACAAATATTATACTGGAAACTTGTCTCTTAATAATGGATTAGATTTATGAGCAGTTTTCGAAATACCACATCCAGTACATTGTAGTTGGTAGTTGAATGAAAATCACGTATTTCATTTATAGATAATCCTTTTAGTTCATAAAATAATAAAATTAATTGTATCACGGTTGAATACATGTCATTAATCAAATTATTAATTGTATCGTGATTGAATAAATGTTACTATTAATCAAATTATTAATTGTATCACGGCTGAATACATGTCATTAATCAAATTATTTAATACAATGTACGGAATATGATATAAAATACACCCATACAAACTCTTAGACATACACATGTATACACATGGTGGTTTATGAGAATATCAACACTTGAATCTCCAAATTCTTTTCTTATCGCTTCTTGCTTTCTCAATCAAAGGCCACTCATCCATATATACTAACAAAAATTAGGAATAAATCACATCCTAATTCAAAGAAATCGTCCTAGCTAGGGTTCTGAATAATTTTTATAATATGTATATACACACACACGCACAAATATATATTATCAAATAGGTCAATTTCAAGAGTGGCGTACACATACGATGGGCGCGCAAAGTGGGGCTTGTAGAAGAGACATGATTGGTTGCCATGCATGCAAGATAAGAGAAAAGACTTGATGGCTTTTGCTCATGACATGATACATGACGTAAATGTACACCAACTGTGGAGATGAAAAGCCATTACTAAGGGATAATATATAACAATACTTCAATCAAGACTTTTAAACTTTGGAGGATTTATAAATGGAATCTGATTATTACATTTCACAACTAAAAAGGGAACATCACCTATTTGTCACTCAACTAGCTATCAACTCATGGATCCTCAATTTTTCTTTTTGAAAGATCTGTTTTTGTGACCAATTTTCAATTTAATAACTCGATTTATGATCTAACTTGCAATTTTTGAGAGCAAATCATTTTGGATTGTACCAACTACCAGTTGGTTTAACGAAATGAGATGTCAGATCTTTTAAACAACGTTTAGGGTTTGAATCTAAAAGTCGTAAATAGAGTAATTGGGTTGGGAGGATCGTTCCAATAGTGAGTCTATGTGATATCCGAGCCGAATTAGTCAACCAATAAGTTGGAATTAGATGGCTAAGATAATATATATATATATATATATATATATATATATAAAATAAGTTTAGATTTAATGAATCCAGAAAGCATTAATTAAAGGATCTTAAATGCATGTCGTCCTTTATACTTTCACGTTTAAACAAATTAACCCCGCCAACTAGGCGGAGAGGTGGCTTTTGGTTTGCATCTAATTAGTTCAAAATTTTATGACATATCCCTATAACCATACGGACTTTCATGTGATTTAGTTTACCATCCATCTTATTTCTTGGGATTAGTTTTAAAGCATGTGATCGAATATATTTATTAATTAATGAGAATTTTCAAGTAATGACAAAGTTAATTAATGACCCTAAACTATAAGATTTTAATGCATATATCTCACCTAAAGCACAAACAAAGCCAAACTCGACTCCTTGTGGAATTAATTATGAAAATTGAGGCAATCCCACCACAAAACTTAGGTCATTTTTCGTGAGCATACCCACTTAATTGTTTGACATAATGATACAATCATATATAATTCGATGGTTCACAAATCAGTTGAAAAAATTTATTTATTTATTTTAATGATGATTTATCGACGGAATGTTGTGGTTGAAAATCCGTTGGTATTATGTTGAATTTTGAGTTTCCGACGGTTTCTCGACGAACCTTTCCTTACACAATTGGCGAATTTTCTTTTCTTTTCTTTTTTTTTTTTTTCCCGTGTGGTGGAATGGAATAAATAATGGAGTCCTATATCTTTACCAAACAACGTACCTACATTAAAAATCAATTATCCAAAATATTACTTAATTATAGAGAAGATAAATGCTTTTGACTTCCCCCCTTTGTACTAACAATAGTTTTTAATACAATCTTATCAGGTTTTTAATTAATCAGACAAACAAGAAAAATATATTGTTAATACCGGAACGTAGAAGTGCGGTTGGACAAGGAAGCCATCATTAATCTTTTCCATCAACGTTAACATCGGTTGCCAATATCGCTTTCCTATTGGGTAAGATAAGGATCAAATTCAGGCCTTGTTTGGTTGGACAAATTATGAAATGAGATCAAAGCTTAGTTCATAAAGCTCTTAACTTATAATCATTTAATTATTTCAAGTCTAATCACTTGATTTTTTTGAGTAATTATGGATTAGTAAGTATTATAGTACTGCCGAGCTCATATCAAATTATTGGCGGTACATATAGGCATTATTAATTTAAGATTCCATGGAATAAAGGCCTATGTTTGGATCTTGAATGTGGTTATTGATTTAAGTAATTCTAATTTCTTAATTTGGAACTTCATTAAATTATAATACGTCCGAGAACAGTTAAAATTACTTGATTGACTCCTGTTGTTTAAATTTTCATTACAAGAAAGCACTTCGTTCATTGACAAGTCCTTGTTCAAGTGGCAAAACTGAGGACTTAGGACTCTTAAGGTTTTGGGTTCGATTTCCTACCAATGCATGTGTGGGTAATAGTTTGATTAGTATTCTCGGAGTTATTGATGTAATTGAATGATATGTACTTAAAAAAAAAAAAGAAAACACTTCGTTCGCCAATGAAAAATTTGTGTTAGACTTATTCTGTTAAAATTTAAGTTATTTGTGATGGATTAGTGATAAAATATAATGCAGACAAAACTAAAGAAATAATTAGTAACAAAGCATTTATTTACTAACGGATTTGTTATGGATAAAATCCCATCATGAAAACTAAATTTATAATATTGATTTGTCACTAAAGTGATGCATTCTTGTATATACACTAAATAATAATAATAACACTAATAATAATAATTGTATCAAAAGAATAGCACTATGCTAAGGATTAATCAATATTTGGGCTAGCTGTTTACGTATTTGATATGTTCACGATTAACATTATACCCTAAATATGATGTAGTAAAAAGAAACGTATTTCATATGTTCATGATTAACATTGCACCCTAAATATGATGTAGTAGAAAAAAACAAAGATTGCCATTATTACTTTCTTTGTTTTTATTTAAAAATTTTGAAAACTTTTAACATTACACCTAAATATGATGTAGTAGAAAGAAACGTATTTGATATGTTCACTATTAACATTACACCCTAAATATGATGTAGTAGAAAGAAACAAAGTTCGTCATTATTACTTTCTTTGTTTTTATTTAAAAATTTTGAAAACTTTTGTGTATGTATGTATATATATAGGCGCACACACACACACACACACACACACACACCAGACGCACAGGTGGACACACAAGTCAATAAACTATGCATTGAAGTGTAGAAGAATAAGCATGATTGTGATGGAGTAAAACTCTGTTAAAGAACATGGAAAATGCAGGCGAGACTGTTAAGGTTGCAAATCCTATGCAAGAGTGTCACAGGTGCACTAGAGGACACTATATCCTCTTGCCCATCCACGTGACACTGTCGATATATATATACATACATATATATATATATATATATATCCAATATATATCCCTTGAGAAAAAAAACCTAACAATCAATTACATTTCGACAAATGTACATTTTTTTTCAAAAAAAAAAAAAAAAATCCTAAACTCAAAACCAACTTTTTGTAAACGAACTCAGCATACTTATGACTAATGTGAATTTATGCTGATTTCAAAATATTTCAGGTAGTGAATGGGTCAGGATCCGAAAATTAGGAAGTGCACTTAATTAATTATAAATTATTTATTAATAAGGCAAAAAATTAAATTAAAAAAAAAAAATCAAGAATCAAAAGCACTAACGGATAATGAGAGCATGTCCTAAAGGACAATTAAGATAGTTATTTAAATTTAACGATACATATATATCGCGCAATTTTAAAATGAAGAGGTGCACGTGCACCATCCGAATCAGACGTGGTTTCGCCGCTCATTTCAAGAATAATAAACAATCATAAAACAAATTAAATTCAGTTGCAACGACATTGATTATGATACAAACATGACGCTTGATACGTGATAATGTTAGAAATTTAGCTAAATTAGATTTATAAAAAATAATTGATTAGTTTTTTTTTGGTTTTCCCTTGTACTTCTTAAAAATGATAATAGATCAGTTAATTTTATAAATTAATCTATTTATGACGGCCGGATTGGGAACCCGATTTTTCTCATTTTGCGTAACTTGTCGGGTTATATAAAGTTTATGTTAATGTCCACAACTTTGGAGATCATTTTGGCAGGTGTAACTTATGTCTGGCTTTCTGCATGAATTGTTAAATCAAATGAAAAATTTATGCCTGTAAATCGCACACTTGGCGGGTTCAATTTCGATTTGTTCCAACATATGCTTCACTTTATTTGTCCTAAAAGATTTATTAGTAGTTCTGAGAAATTTGGGTCCTACAATTGCTTTTTGTAAAGTGATTTTCCTGTTCTTGTGAGGATGAGAGGAGATTACGTGAAATGTCCAGATGACACATAAACAATCTTAATGGGCATCATTAAATTGTTAGTGCACAAATGATTATGATGTTTTTTTTCCCCTTTTTTTCGAAGGGTCATGCAAGAACTGAAGAACAATTGGACACCACCCTCAGACCGTATGAATTGGGTAATTAATGATTCGATTTGGGCAAAGATAATCTGATTTAGCGTAGGGGGATTGTGAGAAATAATGTCTGCATGCGTGGCGGGTGGGCAAGAGAAAATGATGTGTAAAGTATGATATAATCAATCTTAATGATATAATTAAACATTGCTTTTTAGTGGTTGAGTATATTCATAATGATTACTTCGATTTAAATATGATTCATTATTTCGTCATCTGCGTCTACGTGTGCAAGTATTTTCTCTAATTTAGATCTTAAGAGAATCCCAAGCAAAAACTTTTATTTTCTCTTATTCGTGTTACATATAAATTATAGTCCACATATATTACATGCAAGGAAATTCCAAAAATATTTATATTGCCAACCCCATTTCATAGCACAAATGTCCTAATTGTATCACTAAAGCCCGACATATCATGGGAAAATTATTTTATAATCCGTATTTTATAAGTGGAAAAAAAAGACCCACAAAATGTACATTCCAACATAAAAACACATGAAATTAAAGAATCCTATATAGACATTTGTTTTGTGGCTGATATTGATGCCCTAATTTGTTACACCCTCACATGGCAAAAACTAAAAAGATGTGCCTTTTTATTCAATCATTCATATACTTTCTCGAGTGTAATTTTATATATATTGGAAAAAAAATAAATCTAATATACGTATGCATCAATAAATACATTTTCAAATTATATTTGTGTATATATCTATATATATATATATATAGTTATCTTCTTTTTGTTTGTATTTTTTACTGAGATATATTTCGTTTCAAATCGAAAATTTTTAGCTCAAATTCAGTTTGACTTAACTCAACAAATCATATGACAAGCGTAATATACTCATCATGTGATTAGTGTATATTCGAACAAGTCCGGGCATGAACTAGAATTGGTCGTTTCAAGTATTCGTTGTACCAAACAAATTATAACCCTAGAGAACTTAATTTAAAAGTTGGCAGGTACAAGATGCCAATTGTTTGTCCATTTGTAATGACAAGATTGATCCCATGCATGAATCTCTTTAATCTTCATGATCGATATATCATATATATATATATATATATATATAAAGTGGCCGAAAGATTAGTATACACCAAAGTAAGCAATTACGTCCAACAATCAATCATGCAAAAATTATTCTTACTCTATGATTAGTTGTTCAAAGGCCCTCTCAAGGTGTGGGCTGTTATAAAAGAAAAAGGAACTTTTTAAAGTTTTTTAGTTTGTTTGCTTAGTAAGTAACAATGCTGATAATAATTAGGAATTTATTTACATTTTTTTTAGAATAATTAAAATTTGAATTTACAAAAATGATAATTTATTTAATTTGAAATCTTTCATTAGTTCCGGGATGTACTAAAAAAGCCAGAATTTTTAAATTCCCAATTTAAAACAAAACTACGACCACAAGTTTTCAATTTGAAGATCCTAACAAGTATAAAGAAACTCAAGTAATCAATTTCCTACTTTAAGAAGCTAAGGATATTCAAAGAGTTACTATAACTCAACGATGCTAGTGCCAAAAAAAAAAAGAAAAAATAAAAATATCAACGTTTTAAGTAAGCGCAGAGCCAGATATTTTTGTTTGGGGTCGGATCAAATGTATCTGTAAAAAATGTTAAAGGTATTGATATCATTTATGAGGTGTAAAATTTAAAATTTTAAAAAAATATATGTTAAATTAAGCTCGATCTAAACTTGAGGCCAGCCCGCAAAAAAAAGATATTGTCATGATTTTTTTAGTTTAATTTTATTGTATTCGGGTTGTATTCTCATCCAGAAAATTGATACTTAGAGAGGTCCCATAAACCCAAGAAAGGTCCAAACACGGCCCATATCAATAGGGCTCAATAGCATTGGAAATGAGCTCAGATTTAATTAGAGTTGTTTCGAGTTTGAATGGCCCATTTCTTATCCAGCCCAATATAATTGCCCAAAGGAATGTTTGAAATCGTAAAAATTTCAATCTTGTAAACTTTCAATTATTTAAGTTTTCATGTAAAAGTTTTTCAAATTAATCCAAAGTTTTCATAATTGAATTTCAATCTTCAATGATTTATGTAGTAAGCATTATCCCGGTGCTACGCACGGAATCTTAAAAGATGCTATATAATGACTTATTGTAACATATGTAGACTTAATACCAACCACAGCGAAATGAGGCGCTAGATCTTTTAAGCAACGTCCAAAGTTCGAATCCTGATGTTGTGCATGAAGCAATTGGATTTGGAGGGTTGCCCCCATAATGGGCGTCTGCTGTGCCCGATCCGGATTAGTAGGTCAATGAGTTGGAATCTGGTGGTTAAGACAAAAAAAAAAAAAAGAAAATGTAGACTTAATAATTCAAAACCTAAATTATGTAAAGAGACCAAAAGATAAAAAATTTATTTTTACATGTCGTTCAGAAAAAGGAAACTGTGAAATTATTTTGAGGGATTGAAGGAATACAAAACAGATATAGTGCGACAATTCAAATAAGAAGTAAATAACGTCAAAGTTTATTAATTTTTAAACAAAAAACAGATTAAAATCCACAAATCCTTCCATATGTAGAGTAATTGAGAAAATTACACAAATACAAATCAAATTTGAAAAACAAATCAACAAATCAAGCAAGTAAAAAATATCTTTCAAAATAACAGAAAACAAAAAATAAAATAAAGAATTACAATGAGAGATAGCGAATTTATAATAACATTGAAATTTATTGAAAAGAAATAAGAACGAGAAGTTTATATATGTTTTATTTCAATACACCCTGTAACAAGTCCAAAATCGCAAGATAATTTATTAGATACGAATAATAGGTAATTTAAATCGAATGTTTCCTAAATTTATGGATTCAATCAATTCATCTAGTGATTTATTTACAATCTAATTATTTAAAAGTTTTTAAACTTGTGGATGAGTGATCAACAAAAAGAAATAGTATTGAGTTGAAATGACACAATTTAGTCAATAGATCTCCTTGAATGCATGACAAATAACGACAACTACATAAATTATATAGCATGGAATCCCTCGAATTGAATGCATGACAAATAACCACGACTACATAAATTGTTTCTTGTACGCATATCAAGTGCCAAGATAGTCAAATATGAAGAATGGAACATAGAATTTAATTTGGTAATTAAATGCTACATCCGTTCCATAATACATCTCGTCTAAAATTTTTCCACACAGATTAAGGAGAATTTAAGAGTGTTTCATGGTTGACAACTTTACTTCTAAAGATTTATTGAAATTTTAATAATTCCAAACACATGTATTAAATGTTTGACTTAAACAAACTATATAAGCGTTATTCATGTGCGGATAAATTTTCAAAAAATACATTAATTATTGCAGTGTTTTTTTTGTTTCAAAATAACAAAACTGAAATGATAAAAATGACAAGTATTGCGAAACGGAGATAATATATAGAATGTGACAAAATTGACTGCAATTTAATTGATTGCACTAAACTCAAGCTGTATTTATTTCATCGTCACCTAGACATATTACATGAACAACACTTTAAATTCTTTCGTCTTCAACCATCAGAAAACATATTACATGAATCCCAACACAAATCTTTCCCCTCACAACCTTATCACAAACCTGTCACACTAATCCCTTTATATTTATTTCTCCTATAAGAAACCCCATCACCACCACCACTTCTCCTCCACCCCATTTTTACTACTCTCTCAGGAAGAAAAAAAAAAAAGCATGGCAGCGACATCATCGGTGGTGGCGCTGCCGCTCGCGGCGGAGGTTGACATCGTGATCCCGACGATACGGAGCCTGGATTTCTTGGAATCGTGGCGGCCGTTCTTCGAGCCCTACCATTTGATCATCATACAGGATGGTGATCCGAGCAGAACCATCAGAGTGCCCGACGGGTTCGACTACGAGCTTCATAACCGGAACGATATCGAACGGATACTCGGGCCTAAGGCCTCATGCATATCGTTCAAGGAGGCCGCGTGCCGGTGCTTCGGGTTCTTGATCTCCAAGAAGAAGTATATCTTCACAATTGATGACGATTGCTTTGTAAGTTGATTGATCTTTCTATTTTTCTTTTGTTTTTGTGTGTGTATGTGTGTGTTTTGATTTAGGTGTATAACGGAATGCGTATTTACTAGATGGGGATTTGATATACTTATTACATTGATTCTATATGTTTTAGACAGAAAGAATGATTAATCATTCGGCGGTATGTATAATAATGCTTATTGTATTTGGATTCACATTAGAATAATTTTCGTCAAAGTAGTAGTGGATCACGTCCTGGATTACGATACAGGAAATTCTAATTTAAATTTGATTCAGTCAAATGGATATTTGACAAGCCATTGATATTTGTTATGCAATTGTTGTACAGTTTAAAAAGCGTGACCAATCACATGATAAATACATTAATTGTTAACACTTAGAGGGTGTTTGGCTAAGCTTATTTAAAACATCTTATAAGCTTCTACATCTTATAAGATGTTTTAGGAGCTTATAAGATGTTAGATCTTATTTTAAAAATAAGTTATTAAAGTGTTTGGATAAATAAGAAGGGGTATAGTTTATAAGATGTTAGTAATGACAATACTGTAATTAGTTTGGTTAAAAATAAAGGAGCTTGGTAGATTTTAAAAAATAAGTTGTTACCTTCTTACTTTTTTAAAAAGAGCTTATAAGCTCTTAAACATCTTATTTGAGGAGCTTATAAGCTCCACCTTCAAAATTTTTGCCAAACATTTTGCACCATCTTATAAGCTCTCAAACATCTTATAAGATGTTTTGAGGAGCTTATAAGCTTAGGGTAGGGTCGGGTTGGGATTTTTTCATATTATACCTCTAGCTCAACCTGATTCGAATCAACCCGACTTACACGAATTGACACCCCAAACAAAAATAATAGTTGGTCTTACTATAACATGATTGACCTAATTTAAAATAGGTGGCAAAAGATCCAAGCGGGAGAGATATCGATGCATTGGCGCAACACATAGAGAACTTGCGGACTCCATCAACACCCTTGTTTTTCAACACACTGTACGATCCTTATAGGGATGGTGCTGATTTCGTGCGTGGGTACCCTTTCAGCCTGAGGGAAGGCGTCCCCACCGCAGTCTCCCATGGTCTTTGGCTCAACGTCCCCGACTACGACGCGCCCACCCAGCTCGTCAAGCCTCGCGAGCGTAGCACAAGGTTACGTAAATGAATAAATAAACAAACAAACATATGTGTCACGTTTAAGTTTTATTGTTTTTTATATAATACGTATATATATCACCCATACACGGATACAATTAAGATTTAAATTCTGATGACAAATTCTTTGTGCCTTTAAAGGTGAAGTACATGTCCATTAGACGAAAGGCCTGTGGACTTAATTTTTATTGATTTAATGGTTTGGATTAATAATATTAACTCTTAAGTGTTATATATATATATATATAGGTATGTGGACGCTGTGTTGACGATTCCTAAAGGGAGCCTGTTCCCTATGTGCGCCATGAACCTTGCTTTTGACAGAGAGTTAATTGGGCCGGCTATGTATTTTGGGCTCTTTGGTCAAGGCCAGCCTATAGGCCAATACGATGATATGTGGGCTGGATGGTGCGTTAAGGTTAGTGTCTTATTCAATTGTTTGAAATATAAATTTCAATAGTATACGTCAAAGTGTATTATTAATTGAATTCTCATTAAAATATCATTAAAAGAGTATTTAAATTTAGATTACATGTACTTTATAGAAATTTGTAAAATATAATAAATAATAAAATAGACAATGCTAAAATATAAGTTTTGAGGTATATTACTTAGCACAATTATAAATTACCCTAAAAAAAATAAGTAAAGAAGGCCTTCCATCACAAACTACAAATTACCTTAATTTTGAATCTTTCAAATAGTGACAAATTCCTTCTTGTGGGAGAGAGAGGACAAATAATGGTTTCCTAAAACCTTTTTTTTCTTTTTTGTTTTCTAGAGTTTTCTAAAAACTGAAATGTTTGATTTTGTATTACAAATCCCACTTACATTACAGTTAGACAGATATTCATAACTTGGAACCTAACGAAAGGGAATTTTACGTAACTTTTCATATTGCTGGCATTTTGTGAAAGCGGGCCGAACCTGGAGGGGTATTTCCGTAATTAACCCTAAAAATATTCGCAGGTAGTATGTGACCACTTGGGTCTTGGGGTGAAGACAGGGCTGCCATATATCTGGCACAGCAAGGCCAGCAATCCATTTGTGAATCTTCAGAAGGAATACAACGGCTTGTTCTGGCAAGAGGAGATCATCCCATTCTTCCAATCCATTGCCCTCCCAAGAGAATGCACAACTCCTCAACAATGCTATCTCGAGCTCGCCAAGCTCGTCAAGGTCAAGCTTCGCCATATAGATCCTGTTTACTTCGAGAGGCTGGCCGATGGTATGGTCACGTGGATCGAAGCTTGGGAAGAGATCAATAACTCACGTGCTCGCTGTACTAATGGCAACAAGGAATCGTCTTCCTCCGGGAAGTAGAGCGGAGTTGATTTTCTTGTAGAGTTCGGTATTTTTACTTTATTATTTCATAACAAAATGAAATTTTACATTGGCATCGTTATAATTCAAATTCAAATATTCTGTTAGTGTGACGTTGAAATAATGAAAGAGAAAACAATATAATACGAAAAAGGACAATAGAGATTTTCTTTCATATATAATCTCAATGCATTAGCAAAACTTAACAGAAATATAACGAAATTGCATTACAGAAAGTCTGGGTTGTGATAGTTCATGTAGAGAAATTAAATTCATGTAAGCAATTAGTACTAACATCATTTGTGGTCACTGGGTCATTCAATTGATGAACTCAAAAAGCTCTGCCATTAAACAGAAAAGTGTGTGTGTATATATATATATATATAGAGAGAGAGAGAGAGAGAGAGAGCACAAGTACATAACATAAATTCTATGTTAACAGAAACAAGACAGATGAAGGAAAACAGAAATCATCTACTTCGAAAAGAAAATGCTAAAGTTTAGCACAGGCGCACCGGAAATCAATCATGTCGGAACAAGGATCAAACCGTTTTCATTCACCGATTTGCCATTGCCGCTCATTGTAATAAGCCCAAGAATAACCAAAATCAACGACGAACCCAAAGAAGCCATCGCGGCCCAAATGCACCTCCCTCCGCCACCATCATTGGTGCCACCGCCTCTGTCTCCTCTCTTCTCCGCGACATCCACCACCGTCGTCTCCTCCTCCTCCTTCGCCTCCACCACCACCACCTCCTTCTCTTCACACACAGATGCATCCGAAAACGAATTACAAGATTGCCTAAAAGCATGATCAGATATTAATTCATCTTCTCCTCTGCATTTCATCATACGCATTTCATCATCATCATCGCAGCCGCCATCATCATAATTCAAATCCAAGACCTCACTTGCGCCGCCCTCCGCCGCCACGAAAAGCCGCCGCCCCCTGAGTTTGCCGCTCATTATCGCCGCTCTTCTGTCCCTGAGAATCTCTTCAACCGCCGCATCGCAGTGCTTTTTCACCCTCAAAAACCCATCAGAAGGAGACCTGGTCATCTTTTTTTTTTTCCAAAAGAATACATACAATTTTCGAGTATCTGATCAAAATTTTCTAGCAACTTTTTAAAGGATTCCCATTCATTTTTCAATGTAATTTCTTCAGCTCCAGCTTTTAATGATCTTTTTCATGGTGGGGTTAGCTTCTAAAGCTTCTTCTTCTCCTTTTTCCTGATTAATCACTGGTTTTATTGATTTGTGTATGGTGGGGTTCTTGAAATAATTTGAACTGCCCATGTCCTCATTTTTTCTGTTTTTGAAATTTAAATCAAGAATCTTTGATTACAAACATAGATTGCTAAGCATATGATTTCTAAAAACTTATTATAAACTATGATTGCCCTTTAATTTGCTTTCTAATTTGATTAGCTCTTTATGTGTTTGCTTTTATCCTCTACAATGATTTTGTTCGTTCTTTCATCATTTTTTTTCAATTAATTTGGCATTTGGATCGAGAAAAAAAGAGAAAAGGTTAATCTTTTAGTCAATCATTTTTTTTCCAGCTTCTATATTGTGTTTCGTGTCACGTTCTGTTTCACGGCCCATAGAAGACGTACAGTGTCGGTCACAGAAATGTTCCACATGACTGGAAACATTTTTTTTAAGCGTATTTACGTTTGTTGCCAACTCAATCCTAAGACTGATGTATTGTTTTTGGGATTTATTTTTGTTAGATTCACATAGATTTCGAGATGCTAACATAGCGAAAATATAAAAAAATTTATTGCATAACTAGTATGCAAAAGCATATTCTATTGCTATTGCGATGAGAATCTTATACTAACGATAAATACTTTATTAAAGTTCAAACGAAATTATAATTTATAAGCCTTTCGTTTGATGTAGGGAATCGTCGTATTCAAATACGAATCATCATTGAGTTCCCAACTCGATCTCGATCATTTGAACCGCATCCACGAACTCGAACCTCTTCAACCCGAGCATATCCACGCGAATAGGTGCCCAAGCGTCCTCCCTCTAAAGATAGTCCACATGAGCGAATCTTCTCGAGATCTCGATTCTATGTTGGAATCGAATTGAAAACTATATAGGTGCATATGAAACTATATTTATTCTAACTTTTAAAATAATTCCTAAACTCCTCTTAAAAATAAATTGAGAATGGTGGATTTATTTTCTAATTGTAAGAATACAAATTTCAGAATCTTCAGACAACTTACTAGCAAGGAGGATGAAAAAATTAGGCAAAATTACAATTTTAGGACACTATGTTGCATGTTCTGCAATTTTAGGACACTTAGTTACCTAATTTCAATTTTAGGACAGGAATTTGCAAATTTTTACACATTTAGGACAATTTACCTCGTAATTGTAAATGTTGCCGGAAATTGGATGGAATTCGACTACTTAAGCAATCGGCGGTTGTAAAATTGATAAAGTTTGACAGGTAATATATGAGGTGTACAATATGAATAATTTTTTGCCATGTCATCATGCCATGTGTACAATAAATATATACATATTATACATACACAGATACACACACACAATACATATATACAAATTATATACACACACACACAAACACGCCGTCCACCTCCACCGCCACCGCCGCCGCCGACCAAACCACCCCCGCCGGCCAAACCCGTCGCCCGCTAGGGAAGAGAGAGAGAGAGAGGCACAGAGAGAGAGAGAAATTGAGAGCGAGGGAGGGAAGAGAGAGAGAGAGAGAGATCGAGAAGGAGCGATGGTGGGAGAGAGAGATCGAGAAGGAGCGAGGGTGGGAGAGAGAGAGAGAAACCAGGTAGGAGAAGGCGACGGCGGTGAAGGAGGGGGTGGAAAGAGAAGGCGGCGACGCTAGGGGGTGGGGGGCGGCGGTAAAGGAGGGGTTAGAGATTAGGGCTTTGTGAGGGTGGGGTGAGGTGGCGGTGAAGGAAGCGGTGGGGATAAGGGCTTTGTGAGGGTAGGGTGGGGTGGGGTGGGGTGGGGGAGCGGTGGCGCTGGGTGGGGGCGCGGTGAAGGAGTGGGTGGGGATGAGAGCTTTGTGAGGGTGGGTGGGGGGGGGGGGCGGCGGTGAAGGAGGGTGTGGGAATGAGGGCTTAGTGATGCGGCGATGAAGAGCGGCAGCGGGCGACGGCGGCGGCGGCGTTGGGGACCGGGGGAGATGGGCGCTGGGGACTGGGGGAGATGGTGAGGAGGGGGGTTTGGGTGGGGTGGGGGGGGTGGGTGGGTGGGTGAATTAGGTGATTTTTCATTATTTTTTTACATGAAAATTTAATAAAAAAAATTAAAAAAATAAAAATTTATAAAAATATAAAAGATTTTTTTATTATAAAAAGTATGTTGTATATTTTAATAAGAAAATAAATTGTTTTGAGTTTTTTTTGTATTCTATTATTGCATTTTTATTTTATATTAAATCAAAATATTTCCACCTAAGCTTGTAATTTTATATTAAATTAAAATGTTTCCACCTAAGCTTGCTAACAGTGTATTAATATGCCACGTGTATTTTTCCGATCATTGAACGCGAATTGTCCTAAATGTGTAAAAATTTTGTAAATTCCCGTCCTAAAATTGAAATTAGATAACTAAGTATCTCCAAAATCGCAAAACGTGCAACATAGTGTCCTAAAATTGTAATTTTGCCAAAAAATTAATATAAGCACAACATGCATGCACTTGCCCCCAAAAATTCCGAATCTCATATTCTTCGCAAGAGTTGATATTATAACTCTTGTTCAAGTTTGATTCCTGTAAAATTTATGCGCGTGCGGACACACCCACACATGTATATGTATATCGATCCTTTTGATATTATAAATATATACACACATATGTTAATACCTCTATATATACATACATATATTGACACCCACTTGATTTCTAATTTGATAACTGATAAGAATCTCCACTATTATGTTAATCATAAATCAATTAATTAAATCTCAATTTAATTGATTTAATCAATTAATTCTAAACTAATTGATTTTTCTATTAATTTAAATAAATTAATTTTATCCATCAAATTAATTAATGGACTTGAACCTTGAGGTCCAATTAAATTAACTTAATTTTACTCAACTAAATTAACTATTTAATCTAGTTGAGCCCGCCAATTAATTTAACTAATTCTATTTGATTAATTAATATTCAATTAATTAATAGATTGGATTCACTATTTAATTTAACTTAATTAAATCAACTCATTGATTCAATTAAATCTATCAATTAATTAATTTACTTAATCAATCGAATATATTCCATCTTAATCGATTAAATCAATACTTTGATTTAATCCAATTAAACATTACATGTACGTTTAGGAGTTTATTCATTTATTTGTGTGTGATCCTTTTGGTTTACCAATCGATTAGAAATGGGTTTGCAGTTCGCTACGATATTTTAGATGGCAAATTCATGAATTGATTGATTAAACTTATTGTAATTGATCACTTTGGAATTAAAACTCTTTCTAATCCAATAGTACTCATCTATCATGGTCGATATTCAATAACAAGCCCACAACGCCTAGTCAATAGGTGAAGTATAATGTGTGAACTTGTCCGCTTATGATATTCGTGCAAATACATTTCATCTATTATCTAATCTCCCCGATTAAGGTTTAGGATATGGGATTTATCAAAAATCCTTTTAACCTCAAGTCTATGATTTTTATTTATAATTAGTCTTTTCGACAATCGATTTAAAAAATTCATTTCTAATCATTGCCTGTTGTGGTCATGAATTTTCGTAGATTAATTAAAATAGAACATATAGGAGATTCACTCGCCTTATGGGATGAGTAAATAGATTCTTTACCGACTCTCACAAACTTTCATACTCGAAAGATTTATACCCAACATAGACGTCTTAAAATCCCCCATGGGGTCAGTACCTATATCAAAGTATAAATGTACATGCAAAAGATTATTATGGAGCCTCAAGTTTAAGGACTAATTAATACACACTATAAGTTGAGAAACAATCCTAATTCAATGTGCCACTAATGCTCCCATTTAGGTGTTTCTTGGTGGGGTTCTCAGTGAGCTCATTTTCTATTGAGCACCTACTTATGCATATGAATGTCCTGCATTTTATGTCTATGAAACAAGACATCCTCACATTTGAGATATGTCATAAGTACGAGTCTTAATCCGAGTTATGTTAATGACTCTGGTATTTGTTAGACACTTCGACTTGAAATAATTTAGATCACGTCTTAAAGACTTGTTTCAAGACTCCGATATCTATGCAAGGCCAAATCCTATAGTCTTTTGTAATCAAGGAGCTTCAACGATATGTGTATAGATTATACTTGAGTATAACTTACACATTATGATGAAGGTGGTCAAAACGCATAAATTTTCATTTCTATTATTAATTTGAAATGATTGTTTGTTACGAAAAGTATGTAAAAGCATTCCCAATCTCATTGGCTATCCGAACACTACTCTAACAAGTTTAATTTCATGACAAATTACAAAAATTAAATAATGAATCATATTTTAGGTAGTGGAAAGTAGGGACGAAGCCATGGGGGGCTGGAGGGCTAGTTTCCTCTCCTCTTCCCAAGTTTATATCGAACTAAAATTTATATGTATTTTTATAAAAATTTTGAATCTTGTACCCTTAAATCATAAAATTTCTTTTAATATTTTATAAAAATTTGACACCGTCCCCTTAAATAAGAATTTCTGACTCTGTTCTGGGTGGAGAGGAGAACATAATTGGAAAAGAAAAGAAGATGAAATTCTTTTGACATATCAATCTTGTGAGAGGATATTAGCGGAAAATTCTTATATAAATTTGGTACTTGAGCCTCACATATATATCAAATGTTTTATATTATAGTATATTTTTTATGTTGATTTTTTTCTTATATAAATTAATAATATAACGATATTTGAATTATTTTATACACATACGAGATCAAATCCAGTGCGTGAAAGATTTTTCCGACACTCATCCGTAAACCGCTACTAAATCATTGAAAGTTACTGACAAAAGTATTGATGGGTTTTAACCTAAAAAAAAAAAAGTACTGATGGGTTAAAAGTGATAAGTTTACAACTTCTTCCCCTTTTATTATCAAAATCAAAAGAACCTCGCCAAAATTGCCGTATGATATTTAAATGTACCATGTTCGTACAAAATGACCTAAATCTGACAATTTAGTGGCATAGCATAATCAGCCAGAAATGGTGTATTTTAAAATTAGATTTTTTTTAATAGTTTTTATCAACTTTCTCTATTTTATTTTTTTCGTTTTTGTTATCTTATTTTTTATTCATTAAATTTTCTATTAACCTTGTTTTATTCAGATTTTCTATTGTTTATTTTGTTCACTTTAGTGTTTTTTTTTTTCCATTTAATTTGTAGCACTATAATAGGAATAATTTTCTTGAACTTCAATGCATACATATATGTTAGTTTGTTGCTGAGAGAATTTTTTGAAACAAAAGAATCAGTCGGATAAGTTTCTTAGATTAAAAAAAGAACACTTTTATGGATTCTCTATATTTAAAAGCTTTTTTTGTTCTTTTTTTTTTATTACGTAAAAAGATTGGAATAGATTAAAAAAAGAACACTTTTATGGATTCTCTGTATTTAAAAGCTTTTTTTGTTCTTTTTTTTTATTACATAAAAAGATCGGAATAGATTAAAAAAAGAACACTTTTATGGATTCTCTATATTTAAAATCTTTTTTTGTTCTTTTTTTTATTACATAAAAAGATTGGAAGATAAATGAAATCGTTGCCTGAGAGATTCGAACTCTCGCGGGGAAACCCCATGTACTTAGCAGGCACACGCCTTAACCACTCGGCCAAAGCAACAACTTATATAATTAAAAGTTTATTTCTATAGAACTATAGAAAAAAAAAAGAAAAGAAAAGATAACTATCCATTTTTATTAGTTTCTTTCAAACTTCTTATATATAAGAACATGCTTGATTGATTTTAAATTGCACAACATATCATATCATATAGTGTATTTAAGAGCTTATAAAGTATTAGAGAGTACTTTGTAATGAAAATGTGGAAGGAGAGCTCACAAGTTTCAAGAATAAAATACAACATTTTAATAAGCTACTTAAAAAAAAGAAAAAGAAAAAATGACTCTCAAACTTAATTATATGGAAAAGATGGTATACTATTTAAAACAAATATCATTCCAATAAAAGGAAAAATGTCACATATTAACTTTGCATGTGTGTAAGGTTAAGATATTTAATAAAGTTATTCCCTAAACCTTGTAGTGTATATTTGCATTGAGTCAATCAATAGAATTTCTTTTTTTTTAATTTCGACGTTCCAAAAGAAAATTTTAAAATATAGTGGAAATTCTTACATATTATAGATTATAATTTTTGGTTTCATATAATTTCAACTAAAAATTCATATAAGTTTGTTCATATATAAGGTTTTTTACTTCAACTTTGCTACAAAAAATATTTAATAAATAATTGCCCACCAATCTTTAAATTAGTTTTGTTCAAAAACTTATATATTTTAAATTTATCATTTATTTTCATTATATTCTGTTACTATAATATATATTATTTATTTTGTTTTAAAACAGTAGTATCTTGTGTGTAGGCACGAGGTTAGGACTGAGATATACTGAAATTACAAAAAGTACCATCACGTATGAGAAGTTATTATTACCACTATCTCTTAACATTATGTGTTGCCTAACAATTTGCATCTACTTTTAGATTTGACTAACAGTCGTTGTAAATCAACTTGTATAAACTTCTTTTTTTTTTTTTTGAATACATATCATCGAATTACATCAATAACTCTTCAAGTACAAATCAAACTATTACATCATATTTCAAATTAAATCATTCACAAACTATAAACAAACTATTACAATAAACTACTATTAAAGTAGGATAATAAACTACCATGAAGGTAGGAATAAAGTCTACACATTCATCGGTGGAAATCGAACCCAAGACCTTTAGCGTCTTGGGGCCTCAGCTTCGCCGACTGAGCTAGGCCTCATCGGCAACTTGTATAAACTTCTAAAAGTACTATTTTTGGAGGCAGGAATTGTATTTTGGGCCGGATGAAATGATTGTTATGCCCTCAACGGCTTTATTCTTATTATATGGCGTAGTTTGGGGTCAAACCTACATGGGGTTAAATATAATAGTCATGTTATTTTTATATAAGCAATTGTATATATATTGTATATACTTTGTTCACAACGTATATAATAAAATATAAACAATTACATACACATTTGTTGTTACAATGTTTATTTTCAAATATATTTACTGTGAAATTTCAAGTATAATAATTTAAAATATTTTTTTAAGAAAAGAATAAAGAAGAAAAATATAATTTACTAAATTGTAAAATAAATTACAAATAAAAGAATTTTGAATGTAATTTACTAAATTATAAATAAAAGACAATATTTATACTTACATTTATATATTAAAGATTTTACATACATAATATCTATATATAGATTTAGAGAAAGAGCACACCAGCAGCGTGATGGAGCTGTTAGATAACAATTCAACCCCAAAATCGAAACCAAACCCAAATGTCGAAAATTTTAAATAAATTACCGAATGCCAAACCAAAAAATTTGGTTCAGTATCTGATTTGTACCAAAATTTTAATTTCGCACCATTCAGTCGATTTACCAAACTATACACGCCTCTAAATTTTTCTATATGTAAAAATCCTAGGAAACTGACCCAAATTAGTGTGCGCGGCTCATTGTTCAATTCCCCTAAGGTGCTTTTTATATTTTTCAAAAAGCATATGGTGATATTTATTTTTTATTTTCAAAATAGAGTGATATAATGTATTATATTTTGAGTGATTATTTTAACTGTCCTTTTGTATAGTCTCTCATTATCTTTTAGTACGCCTTTAATTTTTTTTTTAGATTTAATTATTTGAATGATTGTAGTCTTAATTTGTAGATGCACCTCCTAACTCCTAAATCCTTACTCCTTTGCTAAGTGAGGAGTCATTATGTAATGTGTCCCCCCCTCCCCCCCCCCCCCCCCCCCCTTTTCAATTTCTTAAATCTTTTTCTCTACTTTCTCTTTTATCAATTGTTGAAACTTGCCCAATCGACCTTGTACTTTAGCAACTATAAGACTATGTTTGGAACAAGGATTTTAATAAGCAAAAATAGAAAGAAAATGAAAAGGATCTAAAATGAAAGTAAAGAATACTATCGTTTAAAGTAAAAAAAAAAAATTCTTTCCTACTTTCCTTACCAAATGGAGGGTAAGTGCATATTATTAAAAAGAATGAGCTAGTTTGCAGGTGGCATTTCAAACAATTGCCCCATTGATGTACTTTTCCTAAGCTTGTGCACGCTATGAAAAAGAATGAGTGAATTAAATGTAGGGCAAATTTCGTCTACTCTTTTTCAAGTATGATATAATTAAAATTAATTTTTCTTATTTTAAAAATTATAAATACCCCATCCAAGGTTAGGATCTTTTTTTAAATATTAACATAGATATCTAAAAAATAATTTTTCTGCAACCATAATAGTCAACCTAGCCACTGAAATTTGCGTTTCGTTGAACCTGACAAAATTTCTCAAACAATTTTGTTATTGCATCAATTTTTGCAGAATAATTTAACTTTCAGGATGAATTTAGTTAAACTAACACATACCTCAGCGGGTGTTTTTAATTTTTGAAACACAAATGACTAATTTGTAATCAACTCATACTTCAAAGAGTGTAGATGTAATATGCCCTTAAATATAAACAAGAACAATACGCAATTATGTCTATAATTTCAACTAAATAAATATTACAAAATAAAATATAGATTAGCAAAAGTAAAAAATTAATATTTTAATCAAGAATATTTTCGATGCATGCATTAAAATTTAAAATACTTTTAAGTTGTGTTTTGAATTGTTGAATTTGATGTTGAGGATGTCAAATCCACAACAACTCATTGAACTTGTTAGAATAGGTTTATATTAAAATTGATTTTAAATCATTAAAATTCTATTTTAAATTATTTTCAGAGTTATTACAGTGTATTAGATTTGAAATCTACCTGACTAATATGTCATCTTGAAATTATTCATCTTTAATCCAAACACAGCTTAAATAGTCCGGATTCTCTGTTACATAATAGTGCTACATCTCCTCCTCCACTCATCAATACATGCCACGTGTATTAATAAGCGGTTAAGATCAGAAAGAAAAGAATTTATGATATGGAAATTTTTTTAAATATTCTCTTTCTTGATCTCAACTTCTCGCCAATACACATGGTATGTATTGATGAGTGAAAGAGGAGATGTAGCACTATTTTATAGCAAAGGATCCGAACTGCAGCCTAAAACGCATGTTGCGGGACGTTTGCAATTGCTTCACTTGAAAGAATAGAAGTGAGGTTTTAAAAGAAGTGACTAATAATAAAAGCATGAAATATTTGCAAATTTATTTGAATAGTTGTAAAAAAAATAATAAAAATGAATGTTTGGTAGTAAAATAACTTGTTCTTGAATTTTATGAAATAAAATACTAAATGCCATTATTAACTAGAAAAAATAACTTTTCTTGCTGAATTATTACAAATAAATATTATTAGCTTGAAAACAAATTCATAATGCAATTATGTAGCTATTAAAAACAGTCCCTTGTTTCACGTTTTGCCCTTTATGATGAGACCTTTCGTTAAACACAAACTAACAAAGGGAAGAGAAATATGCTTGATACATCACAATTTACGACTGGAATATATATATATATTGAAGTTTTTCTTATATATGTGTGTGTGTGTGTGTTTGGGGGGGGGTGGGGGGGATCATGGGATGTTATTTGAAAACATCACTTAATTATTATATGATATGCATCAAGTTCATCATGTGTGCACTGTTCGATGCATTGACACTATTCAATATTTCCAGAAGATTTAAGATTAACCTAATCAGAACTTAACAAGCCTTGTAAGATTTCACAATAACGGCATGAACAACCAGAATCAAGCTTCTAATTACACCAAACGGACAACTAATGCTCTATCTTAATCTTTCCAAGCTCAAAAACATAATTAGAAATCAATTGTACCATAACGTATGATATCACAACCGGACACATATCGCCTGAAAAGCTCACGACAACATAACTCCTGTCAGATTGTCTTTCTTTAATTTGATTGATATACTGGTGTATATATATATATGTATATATATATTCATTCTTGCAACCTTAAGTGTATATATAATTGACGAGCTAGAAATATATATAAAGTAAACGTGTTACCTGAATTAGTAGGAGGTAGCATCTCTCTCTCTCTCTCTCTCTCTCTCTCTCTCGACACACAGATATATAAGTGATCAAATTGTAGAGAAATCGGTTTTCGACGTATTAATTTAGCACAAAAAAGCTGCCTAATAAGCTATTCAGTTTTCCGTTCTTCTTCTCGGATCTTAATTTCATGACTTGGATAAGCAACATAGCATCCTTGCACCATCAATCAATATTTCAATCCTGTTTTTCTAAATATTGTCCAGAAACTGCTTAAATTCCCTAGATTTTCCAAGAACGACCATTTGCACAAACTAATATATAACAACCAAGGATCATAAAACCTTCTTAAGAGTAACATGGCAAAAGCGTAACATGATATTGGCACGGCTCAATCAAACTAAAGGACCCAATTCTTGGGAGATTTGATTTGATTGAGCCGATCCAACATCATAATTACTAGCCAGCTGCTACACTAGACTGAGTAAAAATTCGAAATTACCTTTATTGCATCTCCATACGAATCGAAAGTTTGAAGAAGGAATCATGCTTGAAGTGTTCGTAATATTACTTCATACGATCTTTCTCTATCGCAGTTTATGTGATTTAGACATGGATAAAAAACTTCAAAAGAACCTACACACACACACACACACGTACGTATATATGGCAAGAAAACTATTGACAAAGTGAAAAAGATAAAACAGAGAGAAATTTCTTGCTGAAAATATTGAGTCATTGCCTGATTTGTAAAGTTGGAATTTATATAAAAAAAATTCTTGATCAGGCCTTCCAATTGGAGAGGTAGTGGTTGATGACATTTTTGCAATGACAAAAAGGATGTCACTGTCTCCAAAATATCACAATTAATTAGAACCCAATGACTACTTTAATTAGGTGAAATGCCAGCTTGGATAACCTAATTTTGATGCCAAAGTTGATCATCATTGGCATCATCATTATGTCATGGACTAAAAGGGTTTTTAGAAGCACGAAGAACTTTTGGACAAAATGCTTGTCTAGGAATATTAATCAAAGTCACATTTTTCTTGTTTCCCTTTCCTTATTTCTCTACTATTATTACTTTTTTAATTTTTCTAGAGAAACACTTTTATTTTTTCAAATTGAAATTTTCTTTTGTTAGCTTTAAATAAATATTGGTGGAAAATTGTACGTTTTCTATGGCTGATTAGGAATTTCTTATCACTATTTTTGTTCATAGTTGAACACCCTAGTAAACTTTTTCTATTCATGTTTATTAACATAATTAGAAAATTAATTAAAATAATTTCTTAAAAAGTGTAACAAAAGAAGAGAAAGATACGGGAAAAGAGAGCTGGATTGACAAGTTGGGATAGAGGTGACAACAATATTATAAATTAGGGATAATTGCAATTTTCGGCCTCTATGTTTAATGCTTTTTTTTATTTTGCCCGTTTGGTTTTAATATTATCAATTTTGTCCTCTCCGTTTATGAATTTTTCGATTTTAATCATATTTTGGACCAAACTATTCGCCGACACTGACGTGGCATAGAATTTGGCGAAATCCGGTGATCAATGTTGACATTGCATACACATCTTGAAATTTTTGTATTTTTTTCCTCTAATTTTAAACAAATGGATGCCTAGTTGATGCTTATAGTTGGCAAGTGCATAAATTTAATTTTATAGAATATATATTTGTACATATTATACACACACATACACATATATGTGTATATACACAAGTGTGTGTGTATATATATATATATAACTGGAAAGAGAAGTTGAGAGATAGAAATCAAGGGAGGGAGAGGGACAGAAGAGGGACAAAGAGATCTAGAGAGAAATCGGGCAGGAGATTAGGGAGAGCGATGGGGAGAGAGAGGGACGGGGAGACAAAGAAGGAGAGGGGGTGCAATTGGGAGTGGGGGGCGACAATGGGGGCGGCGGGTGGTGGGGGCGGCTGGGCCCGGTTGAGGTGGGGGGTGGTGCTAAGGTTTCTTTTTTTTTTGGGGAGAAGATGATGAAATTTTTTCCTTATGTTTTTATTTTTTAATTAATTTTTCTAAAATTATATATATAAAATATAAATATTAATTTTTTATATATTTTTTTTGTTTTTCATTTGTAATTAACTTTTGTAGTTATTTATATATGTGTGTGTATATATATATATATTTAAATTTTAAAATTATAATGTTTATATAAATTAATATTTTTAAATAGGGTTAATTGTAATGTCATTTGGATGTCCACCTTCCCAGTCTACTTTACCATAAAAATGCCTATTGGATATCCACTTTACCACAACTGGTAGGAAAATCACCAAATTAGCGCCGCGAATAGTTTGGTCCAAAATAGGACTAAAATTGACAAATTCATAAACAGAGAAGACAAAATCAATAAGATTAAATCGAAACAGGACAAAATCAAAAATACGTTAAACATAGAGGACAACAATTGTAGTCATCCCTATAAATTACTTTAAGAAGAAGTATTGAAAAGTTTTGACAATCATTATAATCATATCATAATATATATATATATATATATATATTATTACACAGATATCTAACTCGAGAAAGAAAATAATTGCTACAAGTTTTAGATTCTAAAGGACTATAGCTCAGTAGTTTACAATCATTGTATTATTTTTCTGGTGAGATGTTCCCTCCAAATGCCTTAGTGGTTGGCCAATTGACATTTAAGAAGAAAACATAGATTCCTATTATCATATAATAACACTGGTTTATGCATTTTATTTCGTTGTCCCATTTGCCTCATAAGCATGGCCTAATGTTTGGAATCGAATATATAAGTATATCCACACGGATGCATTTTGAATTATTAATTGTAGACTTTAGGTCTACACGTAATGGGAAAACTAGCTAACCTTTGAGATACGCCAGAGGCTAACCACGGGGGGGGGGGGGGGGGGGGGAGGAGAGAGACCTAATTCAACACAAGTTTGCTAGACAAGGGTCAAATGCCCGAGCAAAAGGGTCGTGCAGACTATGATTATTTTACATTTTGATCGTGATTCGAGATTGATATGTTACTAAAAAGTCAAATAAGTGATGGGGAGTTGAGATTGATTTGTTGTTAGAAAGTCAAAAATTTAAAAGGGTTTAAGCGGTAACTAGTTAAGAGCTAAGCGGAGTATCAAGTATGTTATAAGTCCCAGATTCAAAAAAGAAAATATTTTAAGCTGTAGCAACAATGGCCGACAGAAACTCCACAAAAGGATAATATATATAATATCTTTCTAATGAAGTTATTTCAGACCCATTTTTAATGGATTAGACAACAATGATTCTACATATAAGTAAATTAAAAAATATATATATGGGTTTTATTCGATTGCCACTATGAAAAAGGAAAAAAAAAACAAGAAAAGAAAAGAAAAGGCTATAGCCACATTCCTAACCGGCTCATGAGATCCCACCCACTTTGGTAATATCCAATATTCAAGTGGTATTCTCAATCGTTGGATTAAATATAATATTGCCATAATTTCACTTTTTTAATACTTTTTGGTATTATCATATTCAAATCCAACGACTAAAAATATTAATCGGACCAAGTAGTATGAAATTTTCCGCACGAAAACTAAGGTACAATATTCTTGTAGGAGTATCTGCATCAATAATAGAGCACATGTACCTCCCACCAGCGATTGACAATTTATACTTTGAGTTCTACATGCATTTCCAGCTAATATTTACATGGCAATGCAGTTGCAGTTGCAGTTGCATCTAGGCAAGAGATTAAAAAAAAACCACATGAAACATTATGCAACTCATAATGCTCATGCATCACAAGCACCAATTTTAACAAAACAAGACCATAATGCAACAAAAGTTACAAAACTAGTAAAGTCCAAGTGTAGCCAAAATGAAAGGATTCAAGAAAAACATTTACTTTTAATATTGCGTCATAAATCAAAAGTTAAAAACTTGACATGCAAACTAAGTAGTCTGGGGGCTGGTATTAGTCTTCTTTCGAGCCCCTTATTTCTATTCAGCCAAAAGAACAATAAAAACACAGCAACATGAGTATTATCCTAAAGTTCAGATCGAAATACCGAGAGATGACTTCATCTTCTCGACTTCCAAATATATGGTTGAATAAGGCAAAAACTCCGAGAAGTGGCTTCTGCTGAGATCATTTATCGCAACAGCAAGTTTTGGGATCTCCACAGTCTCCTCATGTGTCAAAGTCCTCACAAACTTCGCCGGATTTCCAGCCCAAAGCTCACCGCTTGGTATTCTCCTCCCGGGAGCTACGACTGAGCCAGCTTCGAGGATAGAATGTGTCTCAACCAGCGAACCTTCCATCAGGATGGAGTGCTGCCCAATAATGCATTCTGGCTCGATCGTGCAGGATCGCAAGAGACTGTATGCACCAATCGTAACAAACCTATCGATAGATGTTTCTGCTGGCAGCCCTGTAAAACAATAAGGTATAACGTCAAATGATGTGCTATCATCGCTTGATTAATCTTTTATCCCTAACAATCTGAAAAAATGATTGTATTTGTTTTTCTCAAACAAGAGTTCTTTCTCTTGCCCACACTTTTCTCCAATAAGAGTTTTATCGTAAATATTTTTAACGTGGTGATAAGATATTTATTAGTGATATCCAAAGTATTTTTGGATCTACAATCCCCTTTTTTATGACGTGAATTGTAAAATAAAGCTCAACGTGAAGAAATTAAAACTTATTATATATGTGGCCATATTTTTTTATTATTATTGGTATGTTAACAGATGTAATGTTTCTTATTTGACCCCAATAGCATTTTATAAGGTGTTTTCTAAGGGCTTGTTTACTTCTATGGTTAAGTTTGAGTTATTTGGTTATTAATGGTTTGAGTGTGAATATAAGATACAAGCCGTTAGTGTTTTCTGATGTAGACTATGACATCCTAAATTCTATTTATAATTAGCTGCAAATAAAAACATATGGAATAAATTCCTTCTAGATATAATAATTTATTGGTTAATATGATAAATGAATTATTGTTAAGTTCCTACAGGATTGAGTTTAATTTAGTTAGAGTTATTAAACTATGGAGTTGAGAAAATTTAAACTTCTAAATATAAGATTTTTTTCTTCTCTTATGATAATAATTTGAATTTTTCTTGCTCAATTACACATGCTCCTCTCCATATTTAATTTAATTTAATATCTATTCATGTGCATTTAGATAATGACATAAGTCTTTAGCTTTATTTAGTATTTTGACCGAATGACTCAATGTCTTGCCACAAATCCTAGCCTAATGACAACTAAACCCTAAAATAATATCATATGTCTAGTTCTCATGGAAATGATATATATATACAACCTTGACACTTAATACCACGAGGCATGTTTTCTTACTTTTCTTTTGCATCATTAATATGTTTCCTGCTCCTTTTTTTTTTTAAATTTTATGTAGTTAACTAATAGATCAGTTTGAGTACATGTGGTTCATATATATATATATATATATATATGTGTGTGTGTGTGTGTGTGTCTCGCATATATATATATATATATATATATAATTATTTGGTATTGATCTAGGTTATATATCCAAGAGACGTTTAACTTAGCTCTCATACCACCTTTGCGGCATCCCTCTCACTAGGTTCTTCCTACACAATCGAGGTCCACTGACGATCATTACAAGTACTTATCTTGCGATCACTACTCAATACGAACGCCCTAATAAGTCCTATCCAGTAGTCAACAATAATTAAATGGAACCGAGATAGTAATATAAGTACGAGTAATATATAGATATATCAATTTAAAAGGTAACTACATGATACATATAAAATCTAATATCACATATAAATAATAAATGAAGAAACATATATATGATGTAAAGAAAAGTTAAAAAAATACCTCCTGCACGTGAGGTTTATTAAGTGTCAAGGTTGTGTGTGTGTGTGTGTGTGTGTGTGTATCATTTTCATAACAAATAAACATATAATATTATTTTAAGATTTAGCTACCACTAGGGTTTGTGGCAAGAAATGAGACATTAAATAAAGTTAGGGACTTGTGGCATTAACTAAATGAATAAGAAGAGACATTAAATCAAGTTAAATATGGAAAGGGCACATGTAATTGAGCAAGAAAAAATCAAATTCTCTTCTTTTCACGTTATTTATTTATATATTTATTATAGTTATTATTATAAGAGAAGAAAGATAAATTTAGAAGTCTAGACTTCCCCAACTCTATAGCTTAATAACTTCAACTAAATTAAACTTAATCCTAATAGGAACGTGCAATAATTTATTAATCATATCAACCAATAAATTATTATGTCTAGGAGGAAATTATTCCATATATTTTTATTTGTAGTTAGTTGTAAGTAGAATTTAGGATGTTTAACCAAAATATTTGGGCATGTGAGGGTGGATGCCCACAAGATCTAAATAAAACCATGTTTCCAGAACTCTTATGATCCATCATCCAATCATCTAAATTGGGTTACCCCGCTACTTCATGCTCATCAATCTTAATTTTCACTCACATACTTTTGCCAACACTTGCACCCTTTTAGCTAAACTATTTTTCATTTTTCAGAATCCCCAGCACGCAAAAACTACCAGATAGAGCTTGTTGATTGAACAGTCTCCAAATTATCTCAAAATATTCAACAAGCATTTCTCATGCAAAAGGGCTTCATCTCACTCCCTTTTTCTCCTTGGCACTAAGGGAGGCAAATGAACCGAAGGTTAATACCAACCAAAGTTGAAGTTAGAGCTCAAGATTAAGTTTTAAGGTGGACTTAACTGCCCAAATTCATAAGTAGCAAGAATTCATAAGAGCAACCGGATTGCCTAGTTCGTTTGAAAGACTACCAATCTTCATTCTGTCTTCAGTGCAAAATCAAACAAACGGAAGTTAGTTATGAAAAGTTGAAACCATGCAGGGGACTCTGGTATTAGAGCTTCATGAATTCCTCATAAGCGCTATACTAAAGAAAACTGAAGTTAGTTGATAGTGCTTGTAGAGACTAGAGTCCAAATATCTGCTGATATGTCTAAAAGTTAATGGAAAAGTAAAATAAATGCTCTTCGAGTCCTTGAAGTAGTTCAAATCCTATAGGAAGTCCTTACAAGCTTCTCAGTCTCTTCTCATCCACAAACATGAAGCGTATTAGTTACATATACTATGTTTCTGGCACAGCCTAAATTTCATAGTTGAATAGGGAAACATAATATGAATGCTTGATTAGAAACTCTTATCGGTTAACACCCACTTACTTTCCACCCTTTCAAGTTTTACACCGAACCCATATATCAGATAGTAATTTGACTCATTTTTTATTGGTGAAGAACAGCAATCAAGCGTAGCCACAAACAAAGACATAGCGTACTTCATAGGATCATCGCAATAAAAATCAAGGTACATTTGCACGTACAGAACCAGGGCCTGGAAAAATTAGAACCTAAAAGGGATACCTTCAAGTTTAAATTGATTTTACCAATAAAATTCCATCACAAAACCCATACTATACCGTAATCTATTTCACCACAGAGATAAGCAGAACCCACATACGCCTGTTTTTTAGTATAGGAAGAACAACTTAATCTAACTTCTCCTAAATCTTCAAAACTAGATAAACAAGCAAACTGAATAAGTTCTTCCACGAAAAATAGATTCTTGGAACAACCCAAGCTGTAAAATGTAGTACTTAAAAAAGTTGACGCAATGTGCCCATCTTAGTACATCGAAATCCTGATTTTCAAGAGGGAACACACACACACATACACACACACACACACAAAATAGCAATCTACACGTATACTTGAATACCCGAAAAGATTTTAAATATAGCTCAGCTCAAATTATAATACCCTAATCCAAACATAAACCAGAAAAATATAGAAATTAAACCCAAGGTTCACATCCTCAAGCGTACAGTACAAAGGCGAAATCCAAAAAAAAAAAAAAAAAAACTGACCTGTGGGTGAAGACCAAGCGGCGTGAATGACACATCGCTCCTGCACGTTTGAGCAGAACCCGACGGAGATCTTATTAAGGTCGCCTCTGAGAACGGCACCGTTCCAGACGGAGGCGCCGTCGTAGACCACCACCTGCCCCGCCAAGACGACGTTCGGCGCCACGTAAGCATCGACGGCGATCTTGGGAGCCCACTGTCCCAACGGTATGATCCTCCTTTGTCCCCTGTAGTCCCATTTCACCCGATCCGCCGCCTCCGCAGTGGTCCGTGGTAGTGGCGCCGGCTGTTCCGTAGATTGAGCTGCTTCAGCTGAGAAGGCCCGGCCCGTAAGAGGGCTTCAGAGGGTTTGGGTTCGGGGTAGGATCCTTCTGGATATTCGGGCTAGTGTTGCCATTTTTGCTTTGATTTTCCCCTTTTTGTCTTTCTCGATCTTCTGGTTTCAGAGAGGGTGGACTTGAAATTAGGAGTGAAGACGGAGCCGACTGTGCGTTGTGGAGTGGGTCGGGTCACAAAATGGATTTGGGCCTCAATGCTATGCTATCGATGGGAGCGCCGGAGAGGTTTGAGATGTCAAGCCCATTAGCCCATTAACAGTCTTCATACATTTTTTTTTTTTTGATATGAACTGGCGGATTTAGCACATTTTATACATGGGGTGAGTAAGATTATCAATTAGTCTAGCGGGATAAGGTGTTAAATTTCTTAAACAATATTCAGAATTCGAATTATGGTATTGTAAATGGAACAACTTAATTTGGAGGATCGCCTCCATAATAGGCATCTACAGTACCTGATCCGAATTAATCGATTAATGGGTCGGAACCGGATGGCTAAGACGTAAAAAAAAGAGTAAGATAAGATATAATCTAAATGCATGTTTTGAATTAAAATAGTAATTTATAGAAATATATATATTTTTAATTATTTTTGACATATTTATTAAATTTCTAAAAGAAAGATATAAAATTAAATTAAAATGTATGATTTTAAAAAAATTAATAAAAAAGATCAAGTTAACTAAATATTTAAGATAAAGATACAACAGAGTAACAATAGAAAGAAAAATAATATATAACGTTGTAAAGAGGAAAGAGAAAAAAGTAAGCCGAATGAGAAAAGAGGAAAACATAGTTGCGATATCAACAACACCTAAAAATTATTAGATGGGTCAATTAATCTAAATAAAATAGATAAATATTTCTTAAGACAGAATGAACGTTGTCTGCCAAATGGATATAAATGTTGATACCTGATGTCGTATATGATTGATTGAGAGACGTGTGTGCGTATCTCTGTGTGGCCTAAGGAGTATAGATATTAGATGACTGGAGCATCTATATTATTAATTAAGTGGCAAGCTTTTGACTTTTTATTTTGATATATATAATTATTTAATTCTTAAAATACTCTTCAATTATTATTATTTTTTTTAGAGGTGGATTGCGGTTTAGTTTTGATTTTTTTAAAATATATTTAAAATTAAATTGTCATGTGAGATTTATTCTAAAATATATTTTGAATTGTGATTTTTTAAAATAAATTCAAATATGCGGTAAAATGATTTGGTTCGGTGCGGTTTGATAGTTTTAAACAAGAAAATGAAATGACTAGACAAAAGTAAGAAAAATATTATAGTCTAATATCAGTAAAATATTTAAATTAATTTTAAAAATTCAATACATGAAAATAATTTTTTTATAAATAAAAAGTATAAAGATTAAATGTGTAAAGGCCATAAAATTAGTAGATATAATGTGACTTTACATATTAAAAGCAAGTTCAAGTAATAATATTTAGTTTACTACGCAACTTCGTAAGATTTTGTCTAATATAATATACTTAAATTTTAGTCCATGCAAAAATTAATAATGAATGGTTAAATGTATTTGAAATATTGAATGATTAAAGTAATAATTAATGAAATTTGAAACAATTTAAAAAGTGATTAGTGAATTCATCTTATACATTGAAGAGTTTAAGTTGAAAAATGGATATATATATATATATATATATATATATTTAATATATGTGAATAGTTCGGTTCGGTGCCATTTGAGAATAAAATTAGAACCGAACAATTTTTTTTGGTGCGATTTTGAACTTAGTTGTTAAACCACAATTTTTTTCGAAAAAATTGACAAAAACGGTGCCGTTCGGTGCAGTGCGGACGATTTTTAAAAATTTATATTCACCCCTAATTTTCTCTCCTCCATACTTTATCTGCTTTCAACAACATGATTGTTTTCATTTTTTCATTCTCATATCTCTCTTTTACTCCTTTCCAAATTTCATTATATTTTATCTTACTATTTATATTTTAAATTAGAAAATTATTTATTTTAATATTTTTTTAACTTATTATAAATCTAATAAGTATATTATAAATGATTAAAAAGATAATATAAATAATAAAATAGTTAAAAGTGAAATATTTGCATAGAATTTAAAAAAATTTAATCATTTGATTAAATTATCTCTAAGTTTTATTTTACACACACATCGAGTATATCAACACGCTAGTATTTAATTAAAAGCCTAATTGCAAAGTAATATAGGCAATAATCTTGTTCAAAATTCTCAAATTGAATAATCAAACTATGATTGTATGTTCATTGAACCACAACCTTTTGATTCGAAGTCAACCGGAGCTAATCCACTGCATTATGCGGTTCAATAATTTTTAATTAAACATCCCTTTGGTTAAGTGTAGGCTTATACCAACTACTAGTTGATATAGCGATATGAAGCACGATATCCCTTAAACAATGTTTGACATTCGAATTGTGGATTTGTGAATGAAGTAATTGGGTTGGGAGGGTCGTCCCAACAATGGACCTTTACAATATCAAATTCAGATTAATTAGCCAATGTATCAAAATCGGATGGCTAAAGAAAAAAATGCAGACTGATGCTTGTCTTTTTTGGTAGTTTTTTACAAAAATAAAAATTAACCTCATAAATTAATTTTTGGTATTAGTGTAGGCTGATACTTTCCTTTTTTTGGTAATTTTTTTTTTAAAGCTCATAAATTAATTTTTTTAACGACCACAATGAAAGTTGAACCCACGACTTTTTGGTCCAAAATCAAACGCACTAATCCACTGCATTTTGCACTCATAATAGTTTGAAACTTCCTAAATGTAGTACTCGCTAACATTGAATTTGGGCTAAAACGACATCCTTCCCAAGGGGCACTTTTTCTCATGACTGCTTTCAATGTTCTTAGTGATACAACTAGTAATGGTTACAGAGTTTTCTTTCTTTCTTTTTTTTTTTTCAAAATATTACTCCCGTGAAAAATAATTTTAAATTATTACTACCTAATTACATTATTTATCTATGTATACTTCCAATATATAATTTACCCCCTTAAACTATTCTTCTCGTATCAAATACATTCTCAGATAGAACCTTTTATCATTTACTCCAAATTATATTACATAACACTTGTTGCCTTTTATATTTAATTAATCTCTTTATCTAAAACATGAGAATTTAAATAATTTTTAAAACTTAAAAAGTATAATAAAATTTTTTGTTCAAGTTGATTTTTAAAATATATAAATAAAAAAATATTAATTAAAAACTTAAGATCATTCTCCATATTTTATAAATTTTTAGTCATCTTTAAAATATATATAGTGATATTGAGAAGTTTCATTTATCTAAACGTATATTAACAATCAATTCTAAAATCATAAATTAACATGAAAATAAATTTTATACTTAAACTATAATTTAAAATACTAAATATGCTTTTTCATTACAATTAAGTATTAATCTTAAAAATCAAATATACTTGCATAATTTATTAACAAAATTATGTTGATAATCACTCGCTATATTAAAGTAAAAAAAAGGTCTGAAAATTGAAGTAGTTCTCATATCATTATTTTGAAAGAATAAAATCAATTATTAATATTAAGTTCAAATTAGTAATACTTTAATAAGAAACTCATATTCTAATGACGTCAAACAATAAAAGAAAAAGAATAAAGAAATAAAGAAAAAAAAAATGGGTGAAAAAGAGTGAAAAGATGAGGACAAAAGGACATAAAAAATAAAAAAATAAAAAAAGTTGAAGGATGATAGTGACCGCTCATTGAATATAAAAGGGTAAGTTGTACGTGGAAGAATTTAAGAAGTTAAATGGTATAAAAATCTATTAATGAGGGTGTTTGATTTAAATAGTGTAATTTAAGGGGGCATAATGTATTTTATCAATTTAATTTTGTTTGCATTGTAATATATAGACAACAAAAGAAATAGTATGGAAAAATATTTTTGAGAAAGTTATATTTTGGAGAAAAACTTTAGATTACAGGCAAATATAATTTTATTGCAAACAAATATATATATTTATTTACAAACACGTTATTAAGAATAATTCATCTATACAATTATAAAATATATAAATATAAATATTGTTGATGTGTATATTAAGTTATATATAAATTCATATATTCTCCACAACATAATTTTCATATATTTTTATTTGTTATCTTCAAATTGTTACATATATTCGATTATTCAATCATCAAAAAACTAATTTATGATTTATATTAAATTATTTCGATGCTTCTAATCAAATAAAAAAAATTAATATCAAACACCGATTACTACAAATATCTTCAAACACTTTTCTATTATTTTTCAAAAATGGAAAACACACTACAAGAAAATGATTAAGTTGGTGATAATATAACAACTGATAATGAAAAAATTGTCATTAATTATATAAATTTACGTACTGACAACAAAAATTATGTTGTTACAAAATATAATTTGCACAATGCCAATGGTGACAACATATATAGTGTCAAAAGGTGACAATATTGTGCATGATTGGTAATTATATATACATTTATGGTGATAATTTAGTGACAACAAATTATTTATTCACAAAATTCTGATGACAAATTTTTTTATTGTCAAGTTGTCACTAATTGTCAATTGTGACAATTAAAATATTAATTATTGTCACCATTGAATGATATTTTGACAATATAAAAGTTATCGACAAAAAAGCTTAATTAGCGACAAAATAAAAGTTATTGTCACTTAATACAATTGATGATAATTTTTATATTGTCATTTGTATATTGAGGTTTTCTAATAGATAACCTTTTCAAGTTTTTTTTAAGCGAATGACCCACAAGTTTTAATTTTTAGGTAGATGACCCTTTTATTAATTATACATAATTAATTATAAATTAAATCTAAATATCATTAAATAAAAATATTTATTCATTTTCTAAAAATTATATTTTAACCCCAAAGAAAGAATATACTACAAAAAATAACTTATCAATACTCAACCAAAAAAATAAAACAAAACAAAACCAAATAAAAAGAAGACAAATACATGCAAACACCATTACACAATTAAAATTAACCATTCAAACTTTATGGGATTCCAAAATTGATCAAATAATCTATTTGCCCATAATAAGGAGAGCTTATTTATGGCAAAAAATTGATAAATTTTAACTGGAGGAGATAGAATGGTGGCAACGAAGTGCGCGCTCCATTGTCACCGTTCCACCTCCTCCGGCCAAAACTTTTCAAATTTCTGTATATAAATCAACTTCTTTCATCATGGGTTAATAAATCATGTATTCAATTTAACATTTTAACCAATTTGTATTGTTTAATTTGATGATATGCGTGTTTTTTTTTTTTTTTCCTTCTCTTCCTGTTTCTTGTTTGTTTCCTGGGTTGGGGTTGGGTGGGGTATTTTTCTATTTTGGTTATTTTTTCTATTTTTTTTAAGAAAAAACTTTGTATTATTTTTGTTTATAGTAATTTTAAAAAATTCGTATTACCTTATCTCTTACTCAATTTGTTTATTATGTTTTCAATCATTTGATCTTAAGAATAAATTTATATTGTTTTAAATAAAGATGATTTAATATATATAAGATCATTATGATTATTACATAGAATTATTATGATAAGATGAATTGATATCTATATAACTATACATATATATAATAGATAGTTCAAAATGGATTTATATCAATATTTTCCAAAAAAATAATAGAATCACTTAAATGATTGAATGATTGATAAAGAGATTATTTTAAAAATAAGAGAATTGTTTAAACAATTAAGTGGTCGTTGAAGAGATTATGCTAAAAAAAAAAAACTAGATAATAGAATCTCTAAGCAATAGATTGATCGCTTAGTAGAAAAAAAGAATATCTCTTAAAAGATAGATTGGTCGCTTAGGAGATTGACCCGAACGGTCATCCATTTTTTGATGGCCCGACCGTTTAAGAGATCATGCTATATAGTAAAATAAATAATCTCTTAAACAATCGAGTGGCCGTTTAAGCGGTTTAGTTAGAAAAAAGAATATCTTTTAAGAGATAGATTGTTCGCTTAGAAGATTGGCCCGAACGGCCGTCCTTTTTTTGACGGCCCGACCGTTTAAGAGATCATGCTATATAGTAGAATAATATAATCTCTTAAACGATCGAGTGACCGTTTAAGCTTGTTTTGTTGAAAAAAATAATATCTCTTAAGAGATAGATTGATCGCTTAGGAGATTACATTATGATCTTAAGAGATTATTCTAAAATAAGAGAATTATACTAAAATATATAGACAATATTAGTATATTATAAGAGTATATATTACATAACTCTATCTTTTATAATAATCTTTTGTAGTATAGATATCATAGATACATTATAATGAGCATTATAATAATATATTCATGATAAGATCATTATGATTATATTACATAGAATCATTATAATAGGATGAATTGATATCTTTTGTAGTATAGATATCATAGATATATTATAATGAGCATTATAATAATATATTCATGATAAGATCATTATGATTATTACATAGAATCATTATGATAGGATGAATTGATATCTATATTTTCATAAACTATACATATATATATATATATTCTCTACAAATTAAAGATCTCTAAAATTATAATGATTATAACTATCATTTATAGTATAAATTAGCATCATAAATATAATTATATATAATGATATTTACCATGATCATTATAATAAAGAAGTCATGAGTATATTATAATAGTGATAATAATACTCATAATGATTCAATATAATAGTCATAACGATATTTTATAATATAGATATAGACATCATGAATATATTATAATGGATTTGATCTATTATTTTCTAAAAGTATTATAATAGATAGTTCAAAATGGATTTATATCAAAATTTTTCAAAAAAAATAATAAAATTACTTAAACGATTGAGTGATTGATAAAGAGATTATTTTAAAATAAGAGAATTGTTTAAACGATCGAGTGGTCATTTAAGCAATTTAGTAAGAAAAGAAAAATATTTTTTAAGAGATAGATTGATCGCTTAGGAGATTAGGCCGAACGGCCGTACATTTTTTGACGGACCGACCGTTTAAGAGATCATATTACAAAGTAGAATAACATAATCTATTAAACGATCGAGTGTTCATTTAAGCGATTTAGTAAGAAAAGAAGAATATTTTTTAAGAGATAGATTGATCGCTTAGGAGATTAGGCCGAACGGCCGTACATTTTTTTACGGGCCGACCGTTTAAGAGATCATATTACAAAGTAGAATAATATAATCTATTAAACGATCGAGTGTTCATTTAAGCGATTTAGTAAGAAAAGAAGAATATTTTTTAAGAGATAGATTGATCGCTTAGGAGATTAGGCCGAACGGCCGTACATTTTTTGATGGGCCGACCAGTTTAAGAGATCATATTACAAAGTAGAATAACATAATCTATTAAACTATCGAGTGGTCATTTAAGCGATTTAGTAAGAAAAGAAGAATATTTCATAAGAGATAGATTCATTGCTTAGAAGATTAGGCCGAACGGCCGTACATTTTTTGACGGGCCGACCGTTTAAGAGATCATATTACAAAGTAGAATAACATAATCTATTAAACGATCGAGTGGTCATTTAAGCGATTTAGTAAGAAAAGAAGAATATTTCTTAAGAGATAGATTGATCGCTTAGGAGATTAGACCGAACGGCCGTACATTTTTTGATGGGCCGACCGTTTAAGAGATCATATTATAAAGTAGAATAACATAATCTATTAAACGATCGAGTGGTCGATTAAGCGAGTTAGTAAGAAAAGAAGAATATTTTTTAAGAGATAGATTCATCGCTTAGGAGATTAGGCCGAACGGCAGTATATTTTTTGACGGGCCGACCGTTTAAGAGATCATATTACAAAGTAGAATAACATAATCTATTAAACGATCGAGTGGTCGCTTAAGCGATTTAGTAAGAAAAGAAGAATATTTCTTAAGAGATAGATTGATCGCTTAGGAGATTAGGCCGAACGGCCGTACATTTTTTGACGGGCCGACCGTTTAAGAGATCATATTACAAAGTAGAATAACATAATCTATTAAACAATCGAGTGGCCGTTTAAGCGATTTAGTTAGAAAAAAAAAGAATATATCTTAAGAGATCATTTTATAGCTTAAGAGATTAGCTTGAACGGCCATTTATTTTGTCACGGCCTTGGTGTTTTGTTGTTTTTGTAAGTTAATTTATTTTCAATTTGACCCCCGAACATAAGTTAAGTTATTTATAATTCGACCCCATTCAAATTTTTGGATAAATAAGTACATTTATTTGCCCTAATTAGTGCCACATCATAAATTCAACCCAAAAGAAAATGAAAATATAATTTGAGGGTTAGTTTCTTAAATAAAAACTTGAACGGTCTTATGGGCTAAATTTTCTCTTTGTATATTTTATCACTAATATTATGTTTTCTTCTAACGACACTTCAATTGAGCACTTTTTCTATAAAAACAAATAACATATACATTTTGCAACATTTCAATCAAACAAAATTTTCATTTTTATGGCATTTTTGCAATACGCATCTCAAAATGCATTTTCTAGAAATACAAAACACTGAAAATAACACCCGACGTTCCGTAAATTTCAGCAATAAAAAGGTTAAAAAGTAAAAGAAAAGGAGTAATTAATGTACTTAACAGTGGCATGTAAACAACTACTCATAAATCCTGATACAGGAACTTTACAGTTCGAATAGATATGGTGCTGACGGATACATGTTCATTCATCAAATTAAAGGGACCAAATATAAAAAAAAAACAAAATGAAGCAGGAATTAATTGTAGCCAATTCGCTCCAGCTTTCATGCAAGCCTTCATACATTTATAGGGTCTCTCACAGATCGAAGCTACAACAACGCCTGCTGCATGATGATTCAAATTTCATTCAAAATTGATAATCTCGTTCATAATAATATCAGTTTGGAAAAGAAACTATATATTCTAAATGCCAATAGAATAGTATTACTCACCCTTGGAATACCCTGTTTGCATCTGATTTAAGAATGATTATATTGAGCTTGTGCTGGCGTCTTGAAGTTCGTTCAGCTTGATCTCAAAAAAAAAAAAAAAAAAAAACACAAAGCACCTTTGTATAAATAAATAAATGGAATAATTAAACATAGGAAAAAAAAATATATTTTTTATGAAAAATGAGAGCAGTCTTTAAATAGAATGCTCACCTTCTTTTGGAGATTGTTGTTCTCTTCTTGAAGGTCTTTGTGCTGCATTAATTAGCATATAAACACAAAGTAGTACTTTGATCATTTTATAATTTGTTCATGGACTTAAACTAAATGTGAAAGGATATATAATTAATTTTCAGAAATTACCTTTTTCTTTAGATAATTTATGTGTTCCATGATGATACGCCTCTGTGGAAGATTAATGGAAATATGTGTGTGAGTTAATCTACTCAATGATAATAATAAAAATCATAATTCTTGAAAAATTAGAGAATTATGAGGTTGTAAGTTTCTCGATCAAAACATTTTTCATGAATTAAAGGCTTATGCATTATAGTCTTAATTATCTACTTTATAGTAGTTTATTTTTCAATTATATATGACGGCTAGCCAACGAATGTGATAAAATTTTATCATTTATGAATTTTAAATAATGTTGGATAAGTTTGGGCTAGAATTTCCCTAGTTTCAAGAAGTACCTTCTTGGAGCGAACGCGTTCGACCCCAACTCTTAATTGGCGTTCTAATTGTTTCAACTCTTTCATGCCTAGCCCAGATAGATTTTCTCCAGCGAAATGCCTACAAAATAAGGTATAGAAATTATTAATTAAGATGATGTTTAAAACGGTGACAAATTAATATTAATTAGTGGTTATAATTATATATAACCATAATGGTTAATTGGAATTTTTTTTTTTACTTCTCTTTTGCTTCCAGAGCCTCAACTGTTCTCCTCAAGTCCTCAATTTCATTTCTCCACACCTGCACACAATTTCCTTACTTCAAGAATTGTTTTATTTTTTCTTTTATACCTTAAATAAAACAAAAAAAAATTGGGATCAAGAAGGGCAAAATAAAAAAAAAATCATGAATTTACAACACTCATAAGTTGAAAAGTTGTCAATTTCTTTGAGCTTTAGTACAACCTAATACATAGTATCCAACTTTTATAAAACAGATAAAATAGGCCAGTACCTCCATGGTTGTGAGGCCTTGTTGATGATCATCCGGTTTGGTTATTCCCACTTCAATCTTGTACCTTGTAATGATCCTATTCATCCTGCAATAGCATATATAATAAACCAAATGTGTCACAATCTTTACATATAATATATTAATTCTCAATTTTTGCATAAACCGCGATTTCGTTATCTTTCACATAGTACCCCTCAAATGTTGTCATATTCCAAATAAGCCCTTCTGCGACGACCAAAAACACACACATTCCTATGTTAGGAACAATTAAATTATTGAAATAAAAAACACTTACTCATGACTACAAAATTGGTAAGCCTTTCCAGAAGGCGAGAAAATGATGACAGCAACCTCGGCGTCGCATAGTACAGACAGTTCAAAAGCTTTCTTAAGCAGCCCATTTCTTCTCTTTGAGAACGTCACTTGCCTGTTCGTGGGATTCTCAATTCTCTTCAACTCGACTTTCCCTCTCCCCATTTTTGAACGTATATATTTATCTATATATATCGGAAACCTAGTCGAAATTCGAGATAAACTATGAAGATGTTCTGATGTAAAGCAATTAGCAGCTTGTAAGAAGAGTACTAAAAGAATAGAGAAAGCAAAACAAAGGTTCTTTGAAGGCTACACATGTAACACCATGCAGTTTATATAGAGCCCCTTTTTTAAATTAGCCTGTGATGCAACTTATCAAGATCACTTTTGCAAGAAAATTAAGATAGGGTTTTAACATTATTCTTTTTTTGAAATGACATGCCTACCATAATCTTGCATCATTGTACAAGTTTTCTTGTCGAAAAATGCTGCCACAAATGATTATCTAAGTAGAGATTTTTATTCCTTTTTTAATTTCCTAATGATTAATTGCTGTTGTAGTGTTCCATTATAATTAAGACATGTATAATTAATTAATTAATTAATGAGAGCATATACATCTCAATTGGTATATATTGTCATTTCAAAGTTTGTTGTCCTCTTTAGTACTTTATGACTTAGCCAAGTTGAGATGCCCGGTAATAATTTGTTGACGCATATATTCATATGTCACACTCCAAAGGCTAAGGTGATAAATTTACATGAAAAAAATTCTATTTGTTGTCCTTTCATGACAACCCACCAACTATTAATATGTGTTACTTTTTTAAGTTTAGGGTTTACTACAGTGGACCTTAAATCAAGAACTTATGTATTCATCAAAAAAGAAAAGAAAAGAAAAGAAAAATTTGTGTTTTGTCCCCCACCTCACGAAGGTGTGATGGAACCATAAGTGATATATTCTTCTGTGATTCTAGCATTTTAATTATTGAGAAATTAAAGTAATCTTTACAAAAATATATACCGTTAAATAACAAATCAATCTACTATTAATTTAATGTATGTGATAGATTTTGTCTATAATGAATCCATTAGTAAATGCTTTAACACTATTTATTTTTTTAATTTTGTTTGTATTGAATTTGATCATTAATCCATTAAAAACATATTAAACTTGTGATTGAAACTCTTCGTTACAAGTTTTCTGCTATAGTGAGACGATATTTTCTTAGAAAACTAAAATTGATCATATATTAGGATCAAGTACTATTATTTTGTCAGAACTAATATAGGTATTGTTTTTGTAAAGCTTGCAAGTTTATTTCATAAATACACTTGTCACATTACAAGAAAATGAGTAAATTTATAACAATATAATAAGTGATAGTGGAAATTTTGTCATTTATAATAGGATAAATTGTATCTACCTTCCCTGAGGTTTAGCGAAATTACAATTTAACCCACGTTTTTTTGACATACAACTTGGGCACTTTGGAGAAGAAATGAGTGAGTTATGATGAATTAAAAATGTAGGATTTCTCAATTTTCATGTGTATATACATTGCATATGTATGTATCTAGATCTCTCTCTTCTCCTACTTATCCGTCATTTTCAACTCTTAAAAAGACAGATTTTTTTTAATAATATTACTCTTAGCCCCACAAAGATGTACTATATAACATACAACCCAAATATTTTATATATATTACAAAAAAATCCCTCAAGGGTACTATCGGAACTTTACATACAAAAACCAACGAAACCGTAACGGTCCTAAACAGCTGGGGTAAATTGTTAGACGGAATATACCTCAGGGGGTTTATTGTAATTTACAAAAAAACGTGGGTTGAATTATAATTTCGCCAAACCTCAGGGGAGGTAGATGTAATTCGCCCTTTATAATATACATGTAGTGACAATAAATTTATAATGTCACAAAAGAAGTTCGCAAAATATCAATAGTAACAACATATTGTATAAAGGTGACAATATAATACAAAATTAACAATTAATGACATATCTATTGTGACAACTTAATGACAATAGAATCTTATTACAAAATACTAATGGCAATTTTTGTTGTCATCAAATTGTCACTTTAGACATATCATTAATTGTCATGGTGATAATTAAAGCATTAATTCTTGTTACATTTGAGTGATATTTGACAACATAAAAATTATTGTTACAAAAAATAACTTAATTTGTGACAAAATAGAAGGTATTATCACTTAATATAATAATTGGTAACAACTTTTATATTGTCACTTTTAGATCTTGTCAATAATATTATTTTTTCTTATAGTATCGATAATATACATGATGATGAGGTATCGTGCTAACAACAAAGGCCAAATAAGGTGATTTGCAAATGAGAAAAGAGGATTTGTATATATATATATATATATATATATATATAATGAGTCAAACTATAAACAAAGTTCAACGATGATCATCATTTGAGGAGCAAAGCTTTTATCCCATTTAATCACATGAAAATCCCAATATTAAAAGTTTTTGTTAGCCATTTTCACAATTTTCTACACGATGTAATATATGCGCCCAAGCCATTCTCGTTTATGATCGTTGTTGTCCCCTTATTTTATCTATAATCTCAAATTTTTTTAGTATATTAAAATATAGATTTTGCTTTGTTACGTTCAATTTTAGTATTGTCTTCTCTTTATATCGATTAAAAATACTTATCTGTTTTTTTTCCTTTTGATATTATATTCTCATCTTGCTCCTATGGAAATGGTTTTTCCTTTTACACTTTGTGAGGAATTCGGGGTACGAAATCGAGAAGTCATACAAATTAAAATAAGAAAATAAATAAAAACAACATATCAATACATGAAATATTAATATGGTTCACCCAAATTACGGGTTACATGACTACATCCACGAGCCAACAGGAGAAATTCATTATAGTGAAAGAGGTATATGTACGATAAATACATGATCAAAGTTCTCTCAATCAAACCCTCAAATTAGGTTTTTTTATGGTATCATATTACAAAACTCCTGCACCATAAACAAAGAAGAGTCTTTATAGGACTCAAAATATGTTGAGAGAATCACATAGAAACTACCCACAAAATAATGATATAGTGGAGTTCAAATTTTACAACCGCTAAAAAATCATTTGTGTGCATGTTAATAAGATTTTTGCGAACTTGCGCAGAGTATTCTATTAAAACAGAATGTTCTATGCAATTGTACAGAAAAGTGCGGGCAGATGCACAAATGCATTTGCTCACATTTGAACTTTTAAAGCCACACTCAACACACTTGATTTGAGCCACATATATAGTAATATTATTAAAGACTGTTCGATTTATATATAGAATCAATCACCTCACTCATATAAAAAAATTTCTTACCAATAGGAAAGGAAAATTCTTTTATATATATGACTTAAATGATGCATATGCATTAAATGGCTCAACTTGTATCATATTATTAATTCATTTAAAAAATATATATCAACATGCAAGCAATAATAAATTTAAATTATTTGATTCATATATAGATCAAGTGTTTGGATTCAAATTATGTATTCAATAATCTACATTTAACCAAGTATTACATACATTTTATAAAAAAAAATAATATATAATATATGACCGAATCTGAATCATTGTTACATATATTCGATCTATAAAAAAAATTTCTCGCAACCAATTTCTTTGGAAAATCAATATTTTTAATAATAATTTGTTGGCTTGGGACGAGAAAACCAGCAATGGCAAGACGAAACGTAGAGCATCGAGAAAATCTGATCCCCCTGATGAGACGTCGACACGTGTCCCCAACTTGATTAATTATGATTGATTGATGGATTGATGGGAGGGATTGGACATATTGGGTTCCAACAAAACTGAAGAAGGAGAAATAAAGACAAAGAAATTGGGAAATCATGACTTTTTGAATATGGGGATTTACTGGGGGTTCAAAATTACCTTAGCATGATCTTTGCCCTTTAATTATATGAGCTTTTATGAAAACGTATCTTAATTCTTTCCTTTATTTTGGGTTTGGTTTAGTTGATATTGGTGGCAAAATTAATGTGGTCTTCTATTATATAATTGTATTATATTTTTTATTATACTTGTTCATGTATACCGCGTGTGTTGATGGACATTAAATTAAGGAAAGATAATTTTTAAAAAAATTTCTATATCACAAGTGTTTTGTTTTTACTTATCTCAAATACACATAATGCGCATCAATGGGTACAATAGAAGATGTCATACAACTATGTAGGAAAAGATTCTAAGTGACAAAGCAAGGGTGAAATATCTGTATTTTACATGGAATGTTGCTTTCTCAGGCATCCGAATTTTTAATAATATTTTCGTGTAGCATATTATATATGTTACAATTATTAATATAGGCCACGTGTATTGATGGACAATTGAAATTAGGAAAGAGAATTTTTTTATTCCTTCTTATATTTTTTTCTCTTTCATAATCTCAATCCCTCATCTCAATTACTCGTCAATACACATAGTATGTATTGATAAATGTAATAAAAAGTGTTACGCGAAAAATGGTATAGAAAATTTGGAATTTACATGAGAAAGTTAGAATAATGTTGTATCAATAATACAATTTATGCCGTGTTCATGTAGAAGACCCTTAATTATTAATTATTTGATGTGAAAATTAATAATTCTGATACAATGGAAACCCTAGTTGGTCCTTTAATTCAATTTTTAGTAGTATCATTTTATATGTAAAAGGGCCACGACAACCTTTATCAACACCTTTATATATGCATTTGTTAACTTTATAGATATGTATGAATAAGCTTGAGACCCCTATGTGTCATTCCCCCTTGAGCCTCTCTCTCCCTTTGGGTCCATTCCTTAGAGAATATATGTATATACACACACACACACACATACACATATATAAACAAGTTTAGTTAATGTGACAATTAGCAATAACCTAATCGGAGAGATTTTAGTGTTTTTAATTATACCAAGTGATATAATCTATAAATATTTTAATTAACTTTGATGTGTTAAATTAATTGTTTTTTTTTTCTTTTCATTAATGGAGATTGGTTGGAGTTTGGGTTTGAACTCAAAATCTCTTATCAAATAAAGGAGTAGCGATGTTACGTCGATTAAGAGGTAGTTACATCTATAGAATTAATTTGGCAACGATACTTTTTCTTTCATTTTATCTTTTTTGCAAAATTAGGCACACAAAAACATTGTAACGGATACCATGCAATTTGGTTTCCTAACATTAATGTTGATGATTATGCCGTGTAGAAAGCATCAAACTTTTTTGGTAGCCCTCTCTCTCTCTCTCTCTCTCTCTATATATATATATATATATATATATATATATATATATATCAATCAAGAACTATGTGACAAATTGCTCATGAGATGCTAGTCAATCGAGTAATATATGTTGAAGTGGTTGTTTTAATCATTGGATTAAATATAATAATATTACAATTTAATTTTTTTTTTAACACTTTTCACGTTATCATATTCAAATTTAATAGTTAAAAACACTATTAAGCAATATCCAAGTGGACAATATGAAGTTTTTCGTAATGTTATAATATAGAATGAGACTTTCCCCTATATGACTACTTAAAGCATTTAATTTTTGAGTGGGTGGTGGACACATTTATTTGTACTTAGACCCACTGGAACTTTTGTTTTAATTGAGCAAACAAGATAGAGCATTATTACTGGAGTAAAAATGAAACGCAGAGTTCACTTAAAAGGTTCCCATTTTAATAACTCAAACTTGAAATAAAACTTAACTAATCAAATATAGCTTAAATCGCCCGCTTCAATGATAAGGTGGATTCGATTTCTCGTGAATGCATATATCTTTTTAGTTTTATATTAATTTTTTATATTGTATAACAGTTTGTGTTTCTTTATTATTTGATTATAAATGATTGTAATAATTTATTCTTCATATGAAGTATTGATATATAGTTGATTGATTGTAATAAACCGTGCATGTAATAGACCGATTTATTTGAAACCCTAAATTCAACTTAATTAATTCATGAGAAGAAAACGAAACCCTAAATTCAACTTAATTAATTCATAAGAAGAAAATGAAACCCTAAATTCAAAATTGTACTCCTGTTGCCTTACAACTTTTGTTCATGAGAAAAGACATTGGTGGTCCATTTTAGTCTGTTTTGCCCAAGCAAAACCATTCACGTTGTTGGAAAACAAGTTTGTGCTCTTATCCCAATTACTTTTCTAAAGGTGATGAATTTTTTTCTTCCTGTCGCTATGGTATTCGACATTCCAACGTGCTAGATGATAACAAAAATAGAATACTAGACCTATTAATGGCAAGAGAAGAATGTACACACAAAGAAAATATTATTGAAATTTACTTGAGAATAAATTGAATGATATTAATTCAAAATATGGTTGATTAAAGTAATATAGGAGCTTTTTTATAAGTCAAAAATCAATTACCACTTACAAGATTCAGAAATTGTGGTTGAGTCTAACAAAATTTGTAGCACTGCAATTTATGATTTTATACTAGAGTTGGAGTCAGATGAAATTATATTAAATCATGTTTTATATATACTTTTACTAAAATTTAAATTTTCATTCTTCAGAATAATAAAAAAAACTATCCTTTACATTTCATGAAAATTCATAATTCGCCCTAATCCTCAAGTTAAATTTTGTCTTCGTTGTATATAGGGATGGCAACGGGGCACGTTTGGCCAAATTCGGGACTTGCCTTGCTAACTTCTTTAGGGATCCGGACCTACTCCAGACCCGCTAAACGCGATTTATATTTTTAAAAAAATTTAAAAAATATTTTTTTTTAAAAAAAATTGTATTATCATAAATTTCTAAATATAAAAAATAACAGTATTATCAAAAAGGTTAATTATTTACAATTTTCTATGAGACTGGTTTAATTTTTAAAAAATTAAATATCGTGATCGCATATTTATTTACATATATTTTGAAATAATAACTTATTTGCTAATGTTATATAGTTATTTTAATAAACAAAAATATTATTTTTATATTTTTATGTACCTATTTATGAAATATATACATTTTGTTTATGAAGTATAAGTATAAATTATATAAATTTATATATACTAATAAATAAAAACTCTATATAAAATTCTATTGGTGCGGGTTTGGGTTTTAAAATGCAAACCCGGCACCCGCCACTTACGACTCTAAAGAGGGTAACAACTTCCTCTACCCTTATGCATAAGGTAGTGGACCTCAAAGGTAAAGAGTAATCAACATTTTCATACTCTACACGATGATTTTCTACTAATGATTTTTGCAATTTTTACTATTTTTTTCTTGCTTTCTTTATTATCAAATAAATACTGACTCAATTCAGTGGAAGAGAAACATCTTTTTGGCAAATTTTCTTCCCTAGGTTGCATATTTTTTATTTGGGGCGCTCAACCTCAATTCCTCGTTTTACAAGTTTGAGGTGCTCAAAAAAATCGAAAAGGAACAATAATAATAGTATTTGTTGATATTGTTTTTTATTTTTTATTTTTTATTTTTTATTTTTGTGCGTGTTGTTCCTTTGATGATAAATGAAGTTATTATTGCCACGGCCTAATTAAGCCGCGATCAAATTCAATTTATCACACAGTGGCAAATAAATTAAGTAGAGTTACCCTCCTCTGAGGGCTTGGTTTCATGGAGAATGGATGTAGCATTCCACACCAGATACGCAAACTAATTAAAATTGATTTGTTTATAAGTTTGGTCAAAAAAAAACTCAAATGCAAATCATTGGTTATGCCTTTTTAAATAAGTTGTTTATGGCTTAATTTTGAAATGCACTCGATTGATTCGGAGGCAACTCTCACGTTCAATGGGCTAGCAAGCCTGGGAAGTCATTTGCCAATTAGAATATCGAGAGTAAAGTATTATGTGGGACAAAATGGTATGCACATACAAATCATCTCTTGAATCTGCACAATAAAAGACTACATGTCGAGAGCGACCTTTTGAACCCAAACGAGCCACCTCTAGTGTTTCAACATTTGACGATTGATCTTCGATTCTGTCACATTTTTTCAAGTAACACTTTGTTCGATTTACGCTGAGTGATCAGGCATAATGATAGTATATACATATATATTAACATTCATATACAAGCACAACAGCAAAATGATCAATTGTTAAATGAAAGCAAGTGAACAAAAATTCCAATCAAAATCGAACCATCAATTAAACATAGATGATAGAACTAAATTAAAGGAGATCATCATGTCTAAATTATTTTCCTAATGAATGAAATTAAGATGATAGCAATTCATTACATCATGTTTCAATGAAGAGCAAGCCGTTCTCAAATTGGGCTTGATCGCACACGATCACTAAAATAAAACCAGCGAACAAACAAACAAAATATCAAGAATAAATATACAAAAAAATCAATTAAAGAAAAGGATAAATTACACTTACCACCCCTAAGTTATGGAAAAATTATAAAATTAAAAAAAAAAAAAAAAACACCCTCACGTAGGGAAATTTACTATTACCCCTAACTTGAGGAGGTCAATGTCAGTGTGGCCCTTACTTAAACAGAGAAAAATTACAATTATCACCCTAAAGTATGATAAAATTACAAAAAACACTCCATACATGAAAAATTATAACAAATTGAGCTTAATCGGACATGGTTGCTGAAATAAAAAGAACGAACAAACAAACAAAATATCAAGAAACAAAAATACAAAAAAAAAATTAATTAAAGAAAATTAGCAAATTAAACACAAGCAGCGAGCTTAGCCAGAGTATATCCGAATGCGCACAGCCATAATGAGAATTGTGAAAGCCCCAAAGAAAAGTATAGTGTGAACAATCACAGCTTTCCCATTGGTGGTGAAGCTCCCGAATTCCACGGGGCGGGTATTACCCGGTATCTGAAACAGCACGCCCGGTGATAGCAGCACGAATAGGAGCAACCCGACCACAACCGGGCCCCAGTCCAACATTTCCAGGTATTTATATTCGGGTCAAAGGATTTGGAAATGGATTGGAGATGTTGTAATTAAACAGTTTTGTCTGAGATGGATTATCAATAGTAGTGTTAGTGTGTGTCTCTCTGTGTGTGGTATATAGTGATGTTTGTGATCTGAGTGTGTGTTTTTTTAAATAGGCTTTCTTTGCTTCTTTTTAAAGAAATGTAAAGGGATTATTTAACTTTGGTTGGAGGGAATGAATTTTTTTGTTTGCTTTTGATCTTGGCTTCCTAAGATGCCCATTATGCCTTTGTTAGCCTTTTTTTTGTTTCACTTATGATACAACCACCCCTTTTTAGCAAGTGATAAGCAAAATTAGTAATTATGTGATTCTCTAGTTAGATGCTCCGCTCCATACTAATCATGGAAATACTTACGGTCCGAGTTTTTGTATTTCACTTTGTATTTTAATGTTTAAATGCGTGTGTACAAAATAAATTACACACCAACACTACATGAAAGTACCGTCTTAAATAATGAAATAATTTAACGTATATAATAAATTTTATTCGTTACAAATTCGCCAACAAATGCATTGTTAAGAATCCATATTTTAATTGTATTTTAATAGAATTTCATCACAAATCCATCGCATATGTACTTCATATATCATTGAAATATCATCATAAATTTCCTATTAAAGGTGCATTTTTGTGTGTTGATATATATATATATATATATATATATATATATATATATAGATGTTAGAATATCTCTAGATTATTAGTTCTTTCAATTATGTGTTGTGTATTAGGAAGGTACGTTATTTCCTTATACATATGTTTAGCTAAATCTCTATATAATGAGATTAGCTTAGTGTAAATGAGACGGAACAATTACTCCAATATTTCTCTCTTGACAATATATATATATACGTGGGTCCATAAGGAAGTGGATCAGATGTAAAACCAGTTGGCCGAAGGGGCTAGGCTTTATGGGTTTATATGGGCTGGTGATGACTCCTAGGTCCAATAGACCTTTATTCATTTATCAAAATAAAAAATAGACCTTCATTCTAACATTTAGAATGGGCCAGATTTGTGGATCTAATTGAAAATGGCCGAGCGAGCTAGACTTCATTAGACAAAGTTGTATTTTTTGTCCATTACATTAATTTCATTTCACTTTAAAGGCACTTTTTGTATTAACTTACAAATACGGTACATATTTTTCCAAACAATTTGCAATATTAGAGCAAATACCTGAATTTAGCTAGAAAATACCATAGCATAACGGAAAAGTTCCGGTTCGATCAACCTTTCTTATTTTTTAATTGAATGTTATTATTTCTGACAAATCAAAAATAAATTTAAGAAAAAATATATAAAAACCTTACGTATGCCAAAAAGAGTGTATTCCTCGATAACAATAGGTAAAAATCGGTATCTACAAAAATTTTATTATTATTATTATTGTTATTATTATTTTGGTAATTCAGCATAAATTAAGGGCTGGTCATCGTGATTTTTCCGTTGATATAAATGTGAGTAACAACATTTAAGAATTATGTGATGTTGGTATGTTAAAAACTTATCATAGAGAGTGAAAAGCATGAAAAGAAAATTAATTATATTTTTAAAATTATGAATCAAAGTCCATAATATTAATTATATTGGGGCTGCAAACATGCAAACATTACTACTATTTTTTGCAGGATCAACCGTCGATTTGCTAAAAATGGAAACAACAAAATCGTGAGCCCTCGTCCCTCCATATCTCCAGCATGCATTGTCCTTTGCCCTCTCTTTCTCCTCCCAATAAAGAAACCAATCCAAATTATCCAATTATTCCCTGACAAAAAAAAAAGAAGATACAAAGATACAAAGAACAAAATCAATCGAACAAACAATTCCTCTTCGGCTCGATTCAATCGCCATTTCCCCGGTTAATATAGCTTAATCGCACAAGGTAAATTGCCATATATATATTTTTTTTTTGGTAATTTTCAATTCAGAAATCCACAATGATTTTTAATTTTGGATGGATGATGAATGATCTGTAGGGGGTGGGTTATTATTAATCGAGAAGATGACGACGAGTCTTAGGAGGTCATCGTCGAGGAGAAGCTTGTCGATGAAGAGCACATCGTCTCACTTCAGGAAGAAATCCGGCGTCGCCTCTTCGGCAGCCTCCGTCGCCGGAGGGAATGTGGGCGGAGGCGGCGGCGTTGGGGATTCCCCCTCTACCCGAAAAGCTCTACAGCATTCGCGTTCCATGTACGCTTTATTATCTCCTCACCACCTTTTTTATCAGATAATATTTTTTGATCTAAGAATTGATTTGTGGTAATGTAAATGTAGTGTTTGATATCTTCAATTTTATTCGATTTTCGTATGATACACGCATGAAGGAACCTAGTGCTTTACTTACGTGCATGTTTCAAGTGCAATGTATGAATTTCTCGTGTAATAAGCTTCATTTGGTATTTGGCTTTATGTTTCCTCAATAGTAACCGAACGATATTAAACCGAATCTTTTTTTATTTTTGAGGTCGAATAATGAAATAATTTTTGTCATCATCTCTGTATTTTGAGTAATTATTTTGGTACATAGCCTGTGGTATTCGTCAAATTTTAGGGAAAATTTTCACTAAAAACACATTAACCCTCACATTTGCAACAGGGTAATGCAAGGAGAAAGAACAGTGAAGAGATTAAGGTTGTCCAGGGCCTTGACAGTGCCTGAAAATACAAGTATCAGAGAAGCATGTCGTCGGATGGCTGTGCGTAGAGTTGATGCTTTATTGTTAACTGATTCAAATGCATTATTATGTGGAATCCTGACAGATAAGGTAATAATTGAATACAAATAAAGAGAACTCAATTCTTTTTCCTTTCTTATAAAATTAAAAAAATTTGTAAAATATGGCCTCTTTTGTTTTCTTCAATAAAGGATATAGCTACGAGAGTTATTGCGCATGAAGTTAATCTTGATGAAACACCAGTTTCCAAGGTTATGACAAGGAATCCAGCATTTGTGCTTTCTGACACTCTTGCGGTTGAAGCCTTGCAAAAGATGGTTCAAGGTAAAGTTATTCAGATGAAACTTGCAACAATATGATAATTGGTGGCACCATATGTAACATGATATTTTTTTTGGACAGGAAAGTTTAGACATTTGCCTGTTGTTGAAAATGGAGAGGTGATTGCTCTGCTTGACATTACGAAATGTTTGTATGATGCCATTGCTCGTATGGAGAGGGCAGCTGAAAAGGGAAAGGCCATAGCAGCTGCTGTTGAAGGTGTTGAGAAACAATGGGGGACATCATTGTCTGGTTCGTGAGTTATTTTAATCTTTCAGTTAATTTTAACAAAATTTAGGTTTAGTGAATTGCATTTACCCCTTTTCTTGAAAAAAAAAAAACATGTTGTTAACCCCCACGCTATCAAGAAGGGCATATAAGCTCCCATCTACTTTAAGCGAATAGTTTGTGCTAGGATTCTTGTCTGCATAATGAATTCACAAGCAAAGTAGATGTTTGGAATTATTTGAGGACAGAATTCTATTCTTTTGAAAGTTTTTGTTGCCTTGTCATCGTGCAATTTATTATTGGTCATTGTAAGTGATATGGCTTTTAACTGATGGATGTCCAGGTCCTAACACGTTCATTGAGACACTTCGAGAGAGGATGTTTAAACCCTCCTTGTCTACGATAATCCCTGAGAATTCAAAGTAGGTAATATCTTCACTTTTGTACTGTTAAATTTATTCTAGATATTATGGCTATTGGGAAGATAATTTCCCTTAATAGGGCATTGAAGTCACATAATTATTATTATTACTATTATTGTGGTTAGGCTTGTTACAGTTGATCCAAACGACACTGTGCTATTTGCCACCAAAAAGCTTCTAGAAGTTCGAGCAAGTTGTGCAGTTGTACTTGGAGAAAGTAAACCTCGGGGAATTCTAACGTGAGACTTTCATTTATGATCGAAACATATATTTGCATTAACATGATGTGTGTGTGTATATATATATATTATGTGTATAAAATTTTGATTGGTATGCCTTTTGGTTTTTCTTAGCTCAAAAGATATGTTGATGAGAGTCATAGCTGGCGATCTTCCTCCTGAATCTACTACAGTGGAGAAGGCAAACCATCCCCCCTGATGCTTAAATTTATATATTTATTATTATTATTGTTTTTTTTTTTTTTTTGTTCTTTCTGGGGATAGATGAAATGGAGAGTAATTTAATATTTAGCCCTTTTCCCCCCTGCCCTCTAATTCTCCAGGTGATGACTCCAAATCCAGAATGTGCAACAGTTGATTCACCTATAGTTGATGCCCTTCATCTTATGCATGATGGCAAATTTTTACACCTTCCGGTTCTTGATAAAGGTAGTTACACATCCATAAATTTTATATAGAGCTTATACAAATATATTTTTTACTAATTACTATTGTTTACCTACTAAACTCGTTATGACAATAATACAGATGGAATGCTTGTAACTGTCGTTGATGTGCTTCATATAACTCATGCTGCTGTAGCCACAGTAAGTGCCACTAAATATTTTCTCATCCTGCTACATGTAAATGTTCATGCTGTAAATTTATATGTGTCTTTGTTACTTCACAAAGATTCTATCTTCTTATAGGTTGGCAATACAGCTGGAGCTAGTAGTGAAGCTGCAAATATGATGATGCAGAACTTCTGGGATTCTGCAATTGCATTAACTCCTGATGATGATGAAACTATGAGGTTGTGCTCTTTGCCATCATAATTTATTTTATTTTATTTTTTTGATAAAGGCGGTCATAATCTTAAAAAGCCAAGTCTTGTTCTGTTGTAATTTTCTCACGTTCTTTTTTAATGATGTCTCAGTGAGAATTCCTTGAAGATGCCTTCGGATGCAGAGACGGGTCGATCTCATCAGCAAGCTTCCTCCACCCAAAGCACTTCTTTTGCTTTCAAGATTCAAGACGGGAAAGGAAGAATGCATAGGTTCATATGTGGTACATCTCTCACTCTGCTCTTTTATTACCACATGAGTAAAAATTTTGAGGATCCTGATGCTTTTTGTTTAATTTCAGACACGGAGAGCTTGACTGACCTTGTAACAGCAATCCTTCAGAGAGTAGGTGCTGACATTGACCGCAATAACCTTCCACAAATTATGGTAGATTGTTGGCCATTGACACTCTGGTTGCCTATTCTACTCTTTTGTCGCTCATGTATCCAAGTCTAATATGCTTGTGGATTGCCACCATTACTGCAGTATGAAGATGAAGATAATGACAGGGTTTTACTAGCATCAGATAGTGATCTTCAAGCAGCTATATACCATGCAAGGCTAGCTGGTTGGAAGGTACGGATGGTTTTCTTCTGGTACTTTATTTATTGTATTTACTAAAAGAAATACTTACAGCGTCCGGCCCAGTAACTATGTGGAATTACACAAATCTTCGCTCAATTTCAAAATTACTCCTACCTCCTTGTAACTTATCTCCAATATCCAGGTACCTAGGAAGCACGGACACGGCAAAAAATACTTCGGTGCAGTGTCGGACACGGACACGTGTCCGACACGGCCCCGACACGTGTCCGACACGGCCAAAGCCGTGTCCGAAAATTCAAAAAAAAAAAAAATTTCCCACACGGTGTCCGACACGGCTGAAGGGCGTGTCGGACACGGTTGGGACACGGCTGGGGCATTTTTGATATATTACAAAGTACAAATGGGGTCTTTTTTAAAATTTTTAAAAAATTAGTGGAAAAACTGAAAATACTTACAGGGGAGGATAGTGTTTGAATAGGAACATTTACCATCCATTCAAATGCCTACCTTCTTCTTTATTTACAGGGAATAAGATTACATTTAGAGTATTTAAACGCACCTTCGCGTCGTCATCAAAGGGCATCAAGTTCAGGAAGTCTGGAATTTGCTCAAGCAGATCCATCGACTTCATCATATGGTGCTGTTGCAGCTGGGGCTGCACTAGTTGCTGGTTTAAGTGTATATGCATTCCTGAAGCGAGCAGGAACCTGATTCTTTCCAGTGTTTCAAGCCACATACACTCACGCTGCCTCGAGCTAACTTGCTGAGGTATTTTTGAAGCCTCAATCGGATACAAATTGATCTTTTTATTGGTGATGAAAAATGGATTTAGTTAGATATACATTGTAGCTTTTTTTGGAATATTGTGTTCATAGTGTACGTTGAGAGCAGCACATAGGATGGGTTCTTGGAAAATTTGTAAGTACCCAATGTTCGGACTTTATATATGCATCAAATGATTCGAATTGTGCCATATATTTAATTTATTTAAAAAAAAATACAAAGATGGCATAAATTGAACCATTTGATTTGTATGCAGAGCCAACCTGCGGGCTCGTAAGAGAATTCTTCAGCGTTCATTAGTGTAGGTGTGTGTAATTAAAAGAAGATATGGACGCGATTTTTTATCCGGGTCACCATTTTGTCAGAGCAAGGTGATCTTTGTTTCTCATTATTGTTAACTTCTTAGTTTGTCAATGCAACAGTTTTTCAATCTTTGGTCAATTTCCAGCTATTTCAACACCCTGAAATTTCACAATGCCCTATCAAGTTTTCCAACTATTTCAATTTAAACATTGTTAGTGTGCTGAATTACAAGAATGCCGTATTCAATGTTGGAGCACGCATTACTACAGTGATGTTTGAAACTCCTCTCTCTCTGTTTCTCTCCCCCGTGAATGGTGGGGTAGCGTGGTCAGTTGGAAGGATCGTCGTGGTTTCGGCCGACCTAATCATTCCATGGCAGGTAGCTTGAATGCACGAGACAACATTAATTCAATTGAGATATGGGATTTCTTAGAATTTTGTGCCACTATTTTAATATCACCCGATCAAATCAAATTATGAGTTCTTGTAAAATGTATTGTCAACAATTAAAGGCCATTTGCCTAATCAAGGTTTTTCAAGAACGATAACTATTGTTGTTCTTGAAGTTGGACTTTTCGATATAAAATATTATAACAATTTTCCCCATTAAATAATTTAACGAGAACAAAAAGAGAGTGGCCAAATGTGAAAGTGGAAAATAAAGAAAGAGGGACCCTTTGTCGGATGGTATCTTAGCCTCACTTTTATAAGTGGGATTCTAATCAAAATGAATAATGTTAAGTATCTTGTATCGAATAAATATTGAGATATGGATTATCTTATAAAAGTTTGGACAATTCTCATTTCACAAGTTAAGTTGTTAGGATTGAGTTAAGCCTGAATCCATAATATTTTTATATGGTATCAGGACAGACTAGGTCCTGAATTATTAATTGGACTCCCCACTACACTAGTTTCATGTTTTCAAATTATTTCTCATATATTCGGATCTGAACATGGGAGTGTGTTAACTATCCCATATCGAATAAATATTGAGATGTGGGTTATCTTATAAAGACTTGAGCAATTTTTATTTCACAAGCTAACTGTTGGGATTGAGTTAGGTTCAAATTCATAATATTTCTACATTGATGCTAATCAAAATGAATAATTAAAGAAAAGTTTTTAGTGCGTGATTTAAGGTTTGTAGAGCCATTATACGGCCAAAAAAAATCTGCTGTCGGTGCATAATTTACGTTGTTTTTATTGTAAGCCGTACTGCGGAATGCAATTTAAATATTTTTTTAAAGAATGTTATCATTTGTGGTACGTAAGTATAATGTCACACGACAAATAGTATTTGGCGCGCCAAATAAAAATAGGGAAATTATAGGCAAGTAGAAAATTTTGGCTTCATATACCAATTTTGTGCTTTTTTCAAAGTTTTTTATTTTCTCCTTTTCTTTTCTTATATTTCCTTTTTCACTTATCTTTTTTGTCCCTAGTTTCCTCTTTTTCTTTTCTTCTCCCTTATCTCAATTTTCCGAATTTGTCCCTTCTCTCTCGCTTCCCGCCCGCATATATGTCTCTTTTCTTCTTTTATTTTTGGACAAATTACATCTAAAATCATTAAAATATAACATAATTACAGATTAATTTATGTCATTTTAAAAATTATAAATACCCGTTCAAAGTTTAAAATATTCTTAGAAACATTAAAAAAAATAGTCAAAAGATAACTTCCACACAACTATAGTAATCACTTTAGCTACCAAAATGAGCTTCGTCAAATCTGATAAAATCTCTCAACCAATTTTATGATGTCTACGACCTTCATGAAGTAATTTCACCTCATAAATGACTTCATTGTGCTCTAATTGTGCCGAAGAAGATAAAGAAAAAGTTCAATTAAAGGGAAAGTTGAATAGAAAGGGCATATTCTCAAAGTCACGAGATTGGAGGTTGAATACAAAAATCTAGTGAATTGCTTTTTCGATGTTCTTTTCTCTTTTTCGGATTAGTTTGTGTCCATACGCAGTTTTAGTCTTTAAAAATTGAAAGAACTAAACAAAGAGCCAATCTTTTCTTTTCTTAAACTTTTAGTTAAACAAAATTAATTTTAAGATTGGATATCAATAAATAAAAGAATTCTGATTGTGAGAAGGTAAAGATTTTTTTTTTTTAATTTTCGAAAATAGGATAAAAGTTCATAGTTTAATATCTTGAATTGAAATTCAGCAACTTTTATGGACTTAGAAATAATTGTATATATCTCTTGGACCCAAAAATCATTTTTAATTGGTTTTTTTTTTTTTTGTCATTTTCTGGATATTAAAAAAAAAAAAAAGTGGCATTTTCCATTGCCCACACATATACGTGGCCCATGTCACGTGGTGCCCACTTTTATTTATTCACTCATGAAGCAAAGTATCAAGTATCAACTATCAATAAATACATATCAAAAAAAAAAAAAAAGGATTATCAATATACATTTTCTATACATACCTTTTGGTGATCATACCATACATTTTATATTATATGTATAAATTAGACATAGCCATTTTCTTTTTCACTTTTATTGATTATTTTATAGTAATTTTTTTTTTTAATGGTTAAACATTATAGAAATTTATTATATGAGTTGTGGTAAAATTTTAAATGCATAAAGAAAATACCTTTCTTTTTTATTATTTCGTAAGTAGGAGACGTGCAATTTTCGTAACGTTTTGTCCATATATACGAGATCATAAAAATCTTCAGTTACTATAAAAATAAAAAATAAAAAATAAAAAAAACAGTCAATTTGATCCGAATATAACTACTAAGTACCAACCATAAAAGTTATACCATTCTTCTTTTGGCACTCGAGTATTAAAGTGTCTATTACACCACGATTTTCATCAATGGAGTGTGAGTGAATGGGTGACATTTAAATTTACGTAATTGTTATTACAATTATTATGCTCTCTGCAATCCTAATTTTTGTGATACCATTTTTTTTTGTTTTAAACATTCATCAAAACACGTCGTGTTGAAAAGAATATGCAAGATTTTTGTTACAAAATTCTCATAGTTTTTATCTTTTTTAATCTCAATTATTCACTTGATTTCAACTTGTATTTGTGAATATAATAAAAAATATTATATGAAAATAGTGCCGTCTTATGAGCAACATATTATAGACAATTATATTCAATGTTAATAAACAACTAGCGATAAGTGCACACTTATACATGTGCAAAATAAAATTTAAATATAATTTTAATTATATATTAAAATTTATTATATAGAATATAACATTTTATTACAATAATTATAAAAAATCAAATAAAGCTTAATTATATAATTAAAAAATAAATAAGAAAATAAAATGTAAAGTTAAGTTGAATAGTTAAGAAAGAAGATAAAAAGAAAAAAAGAAAAATCGTTGAGAGGAGAGAGAAGAGGTTAAGTCAAAGTATAAAACGTATAAAACGTGATTAATATTGGTTCAAACGAGTCCGATCTCTACTAGAATTCACGGTGGTTATTAGATATGTATGAAGAATATCCTTATTAGATCATGCAAATGATTACAGACAATATTATCGCTAATCCCATAAATTAGTGTTAAAAACGCTCGAGCGAAACAAGAGAGGAAAAAAAAAAAGCCAGGACGTACTCTGTCGTTACGTATCAGAAAATTGACGGATTTCTTTAAAAGAATGTGGCAATGTCAGTGCGGTCATGTTTTTACCACGTTCACCCACTCATTCAATATCTTTCCTAAAAGTTGAGATTATCACGATAATTTTATATATCTTTGCAACTGTGAATGCTCCCCACCATGGGTTCCCACTTCTACACCAACTTTAAAAAATTTGACACAAAACCAGAAAACCAGAACTTTATATTTTGCAAATCAGCCTCCTTTTTTCCCTTTGTATCCTTCTTGAACACTACAGTATAATGCAGTAACCAAGATTACACTTTTCTTGCTTCATTTTCCTCCACACACACACAGGCAGAGACACACAGTGCGCTTATTTACTTGATTCCTACGATTGAGTTGAAGTTATTGGAAAAAGAATCGTTTTTGAAAAGGCCCATTTGTTCAAAATCAAGAAAATGAGGAGTGTTTTCTTGATTCTGCTGATATTTTCAAGTGTTTTTCGACGAACCCATGAGCAGCAGCAGCAGCCGCCCATCAAGACTGTGGTGGTTTTAGTGTTGGAGAACAGATCATTCGATCACATGCTCGGATGGATGAAGAAATCGGTGAACCCATTAATCAATGGAGTCACAGGAAAAGAGTGCAACTCAGTTTCAACAAAACCCGAGGGCACCGATTCTGAAAAAATCTGCTTTTCCAATGATGCCGAGTACGTTGATCCGGATCCTGGTCACTCCTTCGAAGCTGTGGAACAACAGGTATTTGGCGCTGGCCGGATTCCTTCAATGTCTGGTTTTGTGGAGCAAGCATTAACAATGTCGCCTAATTTATCTGAAACTGTTATGAAAGGTTTTAAGCCCGAGAATGTGCCGATTTATGCTGCTTTAGTTAGTGAATTTGCTGTGTTTGATAGATGGTTTTCGTCCATACCCGGCCCGACCCAGCCCAATAGACTCTTTGTCTACTCTGCAACTTCTCATGGATCCACAAGCCACGTGAAGAAGCAGCTGGCAAGCGGGTACCCGCAAAAGACCATATTCGATTCGATCCACGAAAACGGGTTGGATTTCGGTGTTTATTTCCAGAACATTCCCACAACGTTGTTTTATAGGAATATGAGGAAATTGAAATACATATTTAAGTTCCATCAGTATAATTTGAAGTTCAAGAGAGATGCTAGGAATGGGAAGTTGCCTAGCTTGGCCGTGATTGAGCCTAGGTACTTTGATCTGAAAGGGCTGCCTGCGAACGATGATCACCCGTCCCACGATGTTGCCAATGGACAGAAGTTGGTTAAGGAGGTTTACGAGACATTGAGGGCGAGTCCTCAGTGGAATGAGACACTTTTGGTCATTACATACGATGAACACGGTGGATTCTATGACCATGTCCAAACACCTTATGTGAATGTCCCGAATCCGGATGGGAACACAGGGCCTTCGCCTTATTTCTTTAAGTTTGATAGGCTCGGTGTTCGTGTGCCCACTATAATGGTCTCTCCTTGGATCAAGAAAGGAACCGGTACGCCTAAACTTGATTTGCTTACATTCATTTCTCAAAGATCGGTGTTTTTGTTGGAAAAATGGAATGAGATTGTTTTGATGCTAATAATTTCTATCAGCAAGATGCGATGATAGGATGGTTTGCACAGACGGAGTTAGAAATTTAGTTGTAGTGGGGTGACCGAAAATTTTCTAGTATATGAAAGACAACTTAATCATTTTAAGAGGGGCAAAATATTTAACTTTGACAAAATATATAGTTACACTTCTATAAATATTCGAGGAGCGTTTGGTTTGGGGTGTCGGGATCGCCCAGTCCAATCCCCATGTGGCTCCGGCCCAGATGGTTTATCTCCTTATTGCTTGTTCTTAGTTGATCTGTGAATTTAGTGTTCATGTTGTCCTCCTCTCTGTGCTCTAAAATGATACAGAGTTGCTATTAGAGGGATTGGTGATGTATTAATTTGTTAACACTTGCTGATTTGAGTTGAGCATTCAGATTCTGTAGTTCGCATAGTTGCTTGTTTATGACTTCAATTTTCTTGTTTTTGGTGCTGTAGTTGTAAGCAAGCCCCTAGGTCCTACCTCAAATTCCGAGTATGAACATTCCTCAATCCCTGCTACCATAAAGAGGATCTTCAATCTCTCGTCCAACTTCCTCACTCATAGAGACGCTTGGGCTGGCACGTTCGAGCAAGTTGTCGGTCAATTAACCTCTCCAAGAACAGATTGCCCAGGTAATTAAATTTTCAGTGCAGCTCACTAGTCAACTGAAAGTTTAGGAGATTGTCATTACAATGACATGTTAGTTGATGATATTATTTTCAGATAAATTTAAGGGATAATTACAGCGTCCTCCCATGAGGTTACGTATAATTATGGTTAGACCCCTTTGGTTTAAGAGTTGCAAAAGGGTACTTTCATATGGAGAAAAGTTGACAATTCTGTGAATACAATTGAGGGTTGAGTCTATTTGTACGGTATTTCCCTAACCTGAGGGGGTCTGTATGTAATTAGGCTAAACTTCAGAGGAGAATGCTGTAATTATCCCTGAATTTAATGGAAAGGTACATTCCCTTTTCTTATCTCATCAGGTGATTGTTTGTTGAAAATAACTGTTTTTTATTTAGCACTAAACATTACATTATGCATATCTATCTGTCTGTCTGTCCAATACTCAACTCACATAAAATGTCCATTATTCGCAGAGGTTTTGCCTGATGTGGCTCCTCTAAGAAAAACCGAGACAGATGAAAATAGGGGCTTGTCTGAGTTTCAGAGCGAGGTGGTTCAATTGGCTGCAGTTCTCAATGGCGACCATTTCTTAAGCAGCTTCCCGGACGAGATGGGCAAGAAGATGAATGTGAAGGAAGCTCATGAATACGTTAGAGGAGCTGTGTCGAGGTTCATACGAGCAAGCAAAGAGGCTATCAAGTTGGGTGCAGATCAGTCTGCCATTGTCGACATGAGGTCTTCTCTAACTACAAGATCCTCCATCCACAATTAAGTTTCCGTCTCGTCAATCTCCCGTTGTTTCTGTGTCCGTGTAGTTATTCATTGTTTGCGTAGTTTTTAGTGAGAATACATAGAACGTCTAGCAATTATTGGCAAATACTAGTTCCGTTAGCTATGTCGAGAGTGATGGTTTGTACACAAGAAAAAGTTGTTGATATGTTAAAAAGAGTCATGTAACCCTGTTTTCAACTAGTGAATGCTTTAATTATCAAAAAAAAAAAAAAAAAAAACTAGTGAATGCTTTTCTTGGGCACCTATAAAGATGCTTGAGTTTTAAATTTGCACAGTCTAGATTCTCATGTTTCCATGGGGGTGCTTCATAAATTTGAGCTAAATGAGCCAAGACGAGCTCGAACTTGAGCCCCTTTTTTCCTGCCTTGTCGGGCTTGAGCTCGATTTATTTGATTCGAGCCAAAGCCAAAAGAAAAGGTTCTATTTGACTCGTTTGCATCCCTAGTTGAACCCAATGAGTAGATATCAACATTGACGAGCCAAAAACAATGAGGCCACGAGAGAGAGAGAGAGAGAGAGAGAGAGAGAGTGAAAACCAAATCGATTCGTTAAGCTCGAGAGACAGATCGATTCCTTTGTTTGCATCCATAAATTGGAAAAAGATAAAAACAGCATAAAGGGAAGATGAATCGATAAGTTGGAAAAAGATAAAACCATCAATAAAGGGAAGGTTTCCCTGCTGATGCAGCAAAAAGTGTAAATTGATTATCTTATTGATATAAAGTGCCACAAAATGGTTATGCCTTGTGATGAATAGTTCTTGGCATCTTGTCATGAACTGATCATCACCTGGTCTACTGATAGCCATTGGTTTTCACATTTTCCCCACTATGCTTCAGCAGGATGGACGGTGCATTGGTGCTGGCCCGTTTATAGTCAAATATTCTCATCATAACTCAGCATGCTTCTTGATTTAGAGAAGCGCACGAGCAAATCATCAAAGATGCTATCCCCCAAAAAAACAGTAACAAACACCGGACGGACATGTTTGATCCGTGTGTGTGTGTAGTATTTTCAGTTCCTCAAATATATGTATAAATTCATTTGATATGTTTACGTATTTCGGGCCGTGTCAACTCAAAATGTAGCTCGCATTACAACTCCCCAAGATTGCTAATTAGAAACTCACCTCGGATGTGAGTTTGAGGAATTTCAATTTAGCATTTTATATTTGGGTAGTATGTTTACTTATTTATCCTCCATTACAAAATTAAAAAAAAAATAACACTTTAATTGAGGGTAAAATAGTTATATATCACTTAATAAGAAATTCATGTAATAAAATCAAACATATGCTACAAATGAGGGATTTATTGAATGAAGAGTGTTATACAAAATCAGACACACTTACTAAATGCGTTAAGTATTGACCCACCCCCACCCACATTTGAAAATTAACATTTTTATAATTGAAATTTGAAATCAAGCATGACCTTAATTTAATCCATGATTTGGTTACTTTTATTATGAGAATTTAGAGCCCGTTTGAATGAGTCTTTTTTGAGAAAAATTACTTATTTTTTGAAAAAAAAAATTCAGAGCAAAAAAAATGTAATTGGATAGGGTTTAAAAAACAAAAAACAGGAAAAAAAAAAAAAGCTAGAAAAAAACTTTTTTTAGAAGCAGCTTCGAAATGACTTCAAATAAAAATATCTTTTAAAGTACCGTTAATTACTATATTCAAATGCAAAATTGCTTGATTTAATAAAAAAAACTACCATAAATGACACCGTTCGAAAAATATATTTTTTTTAAACCCATGCAAATGGTAATTAATCCATCTGGTTCATCCTTTTCTTTGTTTAGAAGAATCGGTAACTAACAGTTTAGTCTGAAAACTATGCCTAATTTTTGTGGAGATTAAAATCGAAGCAAAACATGAAAAATGTAATTGTTTTTAGCAAAAACAAAAAGAGCAGAAAAACCATCGTCGACAGCAGGGTTCGAACCTGCGCGGGCGAAGCCCAACAGATTTCAAGTCTGTCTCCTTAACCACTCGGACATATCGACGGTTGCTGGTGACAGTGTACTATATTAAATTATATTGATAGAGATGACACGGAAATTAACTTAAAATCCACCGTGTAATATGTTACTGTTTAATCTAGGTTTAATAGAAAAACTTATCTAAATTGCATCAGAGCTAATATCATTAAATGCTTCCAAATTTATTCATATAAACTTAAAGAGTCCATGATATGTTTTCACCTTGACTTTATGCGTGCTTCTAAATTCGAACGGAGTTTTTAAGCTAAAATTCACCGTCAAAACTCAAAACAAATAGGTTATTATATTTGAAAATATTATGTAGTTGTCCGTCGCCTCAAAATAATTGAATGATTACAAGTATCAACTTTACTAAATTGTATACTATGATATTTCATTTGATTGACGTTATTTTTCCTGTATGATAAGAAATGTTTGAATTCAAATTCAAATTCCCAACCCAAAAAATATAAATTGTGTCTCGTAGCTGATTGATTTAACATACTCAAATAAAATGAACATGTTCTATAAATATCCTTTTTAAATAAGTCGTTAAGTGTTGGCAATAATTTTTGCAATTAATATGGTCTTAACTAAAAAAAATCAAAAATAAATTAAGAATATTTTACCTTTTTAGTAAAGGTAATAAAAATTAACATCTTATTCAATAGTTCATAACATATCTTTTCTAAATTGTGTAAATGATACGGTCGGTTTTTAATCCGACCACGTGTAGATATTGGTGACCACGTGTAGTCGCTCCGGATGGTAATATTGGTGGCCTACCTGTCAAAGAGGGAGGAAGGCACGTGAGACTAGCAGGTTTTGCCCTGGCATAGGATCTCCGACGCTCAAGTCAATTGAAGCAAATGCGGAGAAGATGATGAACAGTGAATATGATATTCTTGTTTTGCAAGTAAGATAATTCATAAAGTGAATGATCCGTTACCTCTTACGTGGAGAGCCATTTGTTATTTATATGAAAGATCCTCTGAAGTGACGTTAATGATGGGGGTTGATCAGTCCTTCTGACATGTAAGGTACAGGTGGACGTGCTTTTTGTCCTCTTTTGAACTCAAAGACCGGCTGATCATACATACCTCCTCATTAATGAAGGGTCCAATTAGCATTTAATGTATATATTGGGCATTTATGATCAAGGATTGTATTTATGACAAGGCATTTAATACGTTAGAGACCGATGGGATGGACTCATGTGCTACTGGGGCGTGTTAGATGGCAATTGGTATAAGGCGTGTCATCAATCGCTAGCTGGACTTTTTCCCATTGGCCGATGAGTTGAGCTGAGGCTAAGTATGGGGTTTGCGCTCTCGACACAACCGCATTCGAAGACCCCCCAAGCCATTAAACTACCAATGCCTTAATGTTGTGGACTCAACCTATGGGCCTCGAGAATTCTAAATGTCCCTCGTGGCTCTTTAGTCCAAAACCTGGGAAAAGCCTAAAGGTGGTACCTCTTTCCTCGTGCCCCATACTCCGGGGCCCACTCTTTAAGCAGACGCACTCTCTAGGATCTTGAGTTACTCCAAGGGCATCGATTCTCACTCTTGGTGAGGTGGCTTAAAACTTCACGGACGAGAGCAACCATACTTAGAACCTCATTATAGGACAATCTATATAATCGAGGGCTCTGCAGCCCCGCGCTTGACACTCAAATTGGCCCATCTCGATTGATGTGTCGAGAAGAGGTGACGCTTGTCACATGGGTAAACTATTTTAATTTTTAACATTATGTAATAAAGCATAGTTTAAGCAACTTATATAGCTCGGCAAAAATACATCACGCGTCAAATTACCGTTTGTTTTTTTCTGGTCACGCCACACACGCTTTTTCACTCTGTAGCCAATCACAATCAACGAGTCACTACCCACGAGAAAAACATACCCCATATATGCCAACCAATCAAAATAAAGAACAACAGATAAGATAATAACCATTGGCTAGTATTATCGAATCAACACGCAAATATCTGTACGACCGTCACACCATAGTCAGCCCCCTCCATCCCAATCCAAAAACACTCTCTCCACACCGTCCTCGCTTCTAAACATTGAACTTTGCGCAATATAAACTAGACATTCTACTGTAACCACCAAAATCGCTCTGGCCATTTCACGTTCCATAAATATTCACGCTCACCTCTCAGAAAGCAGAACCAAATTTTCAGTCTCATCTCATTCCATAATTTAGCAAAAAAAATCTTCCAGAAATGGAAAACAACCCGCAGCAGAGCGCCGCCGGCGCCGGCGCCCCATACCCACCTCCGGCGGGCGGATACCCGCCGCAGCCGCAGTACCAACACCTCCTCCAGCAGCAGCAACAGCAGCTTCAGATGTTCTGGACCTATCAGCGCCAGGAGATAGAGCAGGTGAACGATTTCAAGAACCACCAGCTCCCATTGGCTCGGATTAAGAAGATCATGAAGGCGGACGAGGATGTGCGCATGATATCGGCGGAGGCGCCAATTCTCTTCGCGAAGGCGTGCGAGCTGTTCATCCTGGAGCTCACCATCCGATCCTGGCTCCACGCCGAGGAGAACAAGCGCCGGACGCTCCAAAAGAACGACATCGCCGCGGCGATTACGCGCACGGATATATTTGATTTTCTGGTGGATATCGTGCCGAGGGATGAGATCAAGGACGAGGCCGCGGCTTTAGGGGGGATTGTGGGGCCTCCGGCGGGTGCGAGTGGGGTAACGGGGGTTCCGTACTTTTACCCACCCATGGGCCAGCCTATGATGGGCCGCCCCGCCGTGCCTGGGGTGGATCCGGGTGTTTACATGCAGGCGGCGCCACCGCCGCCGCCGTCGCAGGCGTGGCAGTCAGTGTGGCAGTCGGCCGCGGAGGATGGTTCCTATGCGAGTGGTGGCGGCGCCAGCAGTGGACAGGGCAACCTTGACGGACAAGGGTAATTCAGTCATATGATTTTTTTCCGTCCCTTTTTCTTTGTCTTTCGATTTGAAATATTGGAGCTTTACTCAGAATTGATTAATCTTGGGTTATATCAAGTGATTCTAAGATTTTTTTTTTTTATTAATTTTTTCTTGATATATTAATATATATATATATATATAAATTGGTGTTGTTTTCATGATAGATAATGGGGGAAAGTGCACTGAATAAAACAATGGTTATGTTAGCAGTTTGTATTATGCTTTATTGAGTGAACCTGAGTGTTATTAGGCTTAGAATATATTCCAGAATATATTCTGCCATCTTCTGTTCCTCCATCAATGTTATTGTCAACTTTGATTGATTATTGTGGTTTTTGGTCTGAGTTCCTTAACATGGGATTCATTTTCTAGGATATTTATGTCTCTCAATTTTCTCAAATAAATATTTTGTTCATGTACCAAAACTTGGCTTGCTTCAATTTTGACTATGTGGTATTAGTTTATTGGCAATGGGTCATTAAATTTGATGCATGGAACAATAATTGCTATTAATGAAGGTGTTGCTCGTTAACGCATTAATCATTAAACTTCGAATCTCAGAGCATAAGTGTGATAACGAATTTGTCATTTTACAATTTAATCTAGAAAATCTCCTTGCCCTGGACAAGATCAGTCTACTGATTCTACAAGTGTAGGCTTACTTATTAAGGGTTTTGTGAAATTAACCTACATCTTGCCTAGTATAAGAAACATCTTTGGCTAGATGATGGGGCATTCAGGATACGTTCATGTACAGAAATTTACTGAAAACGCAGAAAAAAATGCTAGAACCGTCACTTTTAGTCCTTTCCTTACCCATAGTGGGGTTTTACTCACCAAGTAAATTTTAACCTTTTTAGGATTGTGAGATAGCTTATTTTGGCTATAAAAGAACCAAAACTTCTACTATCCTTCAAATTACAAGGTCTTTGCTTCATACTCTATAGCACTTTAAGTTCAACTCTACTCCCTGAACCCCACCCTACCCCGCAAAGATGAAAAGGTCATTACAGAAGAAAACAAGTAAATAATTGATGCAGGCATCACTGTCTTAATCCACACATTTTCTGATATATGTGTTATTTGAAGAAAGAAAAATCGTTTTCCTGATTATACATTGTTTCTATATAGCTAAATATGTAGTTATCTTAACTTGGTGCACATTGAGAAACTGCAATGATGTAATGAAAGATTTTAGAACTTGCTAAGAACTAATGAATTCAGAGAAAGAGTGTGTTCTCGTATGTAAGTGGCGTGATAGAAATAGAATGATTTTTTTGTTTGTCCTTTTGTTTTTTCTGTTGATTACTAATGGTTATTTTGATAAGCTTGCCTAAAAAATTGGACAAATAATACTGAGGGTGCTCGAATAACAACTACTAGATCATCATTCCCCCAAACAGTGGATCGTGCATCTTAGTTTCCCCCCCAGCTTTTGTAAATTATTGCATTTTCATTTCTATGACATTCTGTTTCTCTTTCAATTGTGAAATATGCACAATTGGACCTTGGCGTCATCAGAAAATTGCTCAAGAAGCTATGGGGCAAGAATTTCACATTTCATTGTTTCATTACTTTTTCTATCCCCTCAGTGGCATCCTCAATCTTGCTTTTGTTGACCCTTTTTCGTGTTGTTATATAGCATCATCATGATGTCTTCTGTAGTTAGCGTTTATGGTGTTATTTATGTGTTTCCACTTCATTTTTGGGCTGATGAAATCCATTAGTTTAATACTCAATTCGACCCGAAAGACCACATCAGAAATACTCAATTGGATTTTGGACTCAGATTGAGACAAAGTGGTGGTGAACATCCATGATATGGGGCCTGAAATATATTGTATAAAGTTATAAACCAAATATCACTTCAGATCCTTTTGACGCTCCAGTAATTTTGTTCAGAAGCACTTTAAGTAGCTCGTATAAGTGAATAACCCTGTGAGGTGTTAGATGCTGACGAGCTTGACAAACTAGTACTTTAGGTGCTGTAAGATTTGAGTACAAGTAGCTTATCTTTTAAATGCTTACAAGGCTTTAAATACAACAAACATGCTGAGTTATCCTATATTTTTTCTACATATATGTATGGACAAATTTACAGGTTCCGTTGCAAGTTTCAGTGACTTGATTTGACCACATTGGGCCAATGGGGCAATGATCCAACTATTTGTATACGGTTTAGAACTTCTTTCACACTTGTAGGCCTGGGGGTGTGCACATGCGCATCTGAAAGGGCACCGGGTAGTACTTGGCATGACCCATCTGCCAGTTGTGTGGAGGCATTTGGGGTTATGCTTTACATCAGAAATGATGAGGATGTCTGGGTGCTAATGGAGGATGATTTTGATATCCTCCTACAGTTTGCAGAAATAACTTGATTTAACCATCTATACGCAAGTGGGAAAATAGGCCTCATAAGTTAATTATTATTTATTTAACTTTTCTCATATCAGATCTTTCTGTGGATAAACAGCTGGCCGCTAGGTTCGACGTTGAAATTTTCATGTAAAGACTGAAACCTAATAAATCTGAAGAAGCATACTACAAAGGTGTGCTTATAGGAGGATTTTTTGAGCAGTTCCAATTAAAGACTCTGGTCATAAAGCTTTCATATTTGGCAACTGGCTTTCAGTGCAGGGCAAATTTCAGGAGAACTAACTCAAGATTCTTCTTCTTCTTCTTCTTCTTCTTCTTCTTCTCCGTGTGTGTGTGTGTGTTGTTGGGTGGTGCCACAAGGGGAATGTTACATGAAAAGGGATGTGGATACAATCTATGTGCAATTCTTAAAGGTGTTAAGGCACCATTAACTATGAAGGTGGTTCTGAAATAACGAAAGGAGGGGAAGGGGAGATCTTGAGGGGGGTGATTGATTTGATATGTTTTCCCGGTTAATGTAAATGGTTGTCTTTTTTGGATATTTATTGTCCGTGGCATCAATACTATCTTGCTGTATCCAGTTATCTGTTCTATTATGTTTGGGTATCTTTATGTATTTCACCTATTGGTATACGTTCTGGGTTATTTTCCATGTGGTTTTAGTCCCGTTGGTGCTTTCCCAATGATATGTATACCTATCAAATACAGCTGGGGGCTTGTGGATTTTGTTCGATTATCTCTACACTTGTTTATAACTGGAATCAATCTGATTCAGTCTAGATTAGTGCCAAAAATGGACGGCTTTGATATCTTTTGTTGATTCACAAGTTATCCCTGAGGAGCAGGGTATTTCTCACGTGAAAGGCGTGGATTAGAGAAAGCTGGATTAAGCTACCTGCTTTTGCTATAAAGTGTTGCATCAAAAATAGAAGCACGTGGCAACTCTAAATATCTCAATTTATAGGCTTGTTGCAATAGATGTTCTGCTGCGCTTTACTACCAGTACAGCTATACTATCTGTTTATGTTTTTGATTTACGCATTGTCCATCTGGCTACATTTGTAGGATAGTTAACATTATATGTTTAGTTTAAATGCATAGTTCGTTTTACTTGACAATATTATCCATTTCCTGTAGCAGTTTCTGCCATTTTTTTCACTAACTTTGCAGTAGCGATTCAATCTTGAACTTTTCTTGAATAACAGATTGATCAGATTGTAACTTTTATTATGTTGCTCTCGTTTCTTGCAGTTGAAACAACTGTTACTGGCTCGAGACAAGAATAGAGAGTGGCGCAACAGAAGGTCGCTGACTTGCTGATGCTTGCATGGAATAGGATTGTTCGCAAGCCTCCATGGTTATTGGCAAATACCTTAATGACTTTCATGCTTCCTGAAATTTGTATAAAACTTGATTTTGCGTAGCGAATTTGCTATTTTTATCTCATCATAACCATGTGCAGATCATGTTTCCAGTGCAATTATACACTGAGCTTTTTTTTTTGATCTTCTGTTCAGGAGTTCCATATATCACCCTATCTTTCTCTTCTTCCTGTTTTAGTTTTATTTCTGCACATTTTATCAGATCCACGTGGGAATAATGCAGTCTTTTCAGTCTGTACAAGTGATTGAATCTGCATGTGTGAAAACAAGTATAGCTTCAAATCTTCTTGTTTTGTTTTTTGTATTATATCTGGTGTTTCACCACTCAGATTCATAATATGTGTCCATAAGTTCAAAAATTTATCTGATTAATGGAGTTTTATGGACATGCGTTATAAATCTAAGTGTAAACACGGAAATTTGGAACAAAAGATGTTTGGCCAAGTTTGAGTTAAACGGTTCAAATTATGTTATATTTTGTATTATGATATTTTTTCAAGTAAATTAGATATAGCACAATATAAATAGTTTCACACACACACACACACATATATATATATATATGTGGCTATTACAAGCTTATAGAGGTGAAATTTTTTTGGTGAACTTCCAAAGCTGCAAGTCTTAAAGAGTCGTCTAATGTGTTTTTGTGGAGATGCCAGAGTTACATTTGTAGCCAAAAATAGCGAGTCACGCATAAATTATATTTGTGTATTTTATATAGGGATGTAAATGAAATGAATCAAGTCGAGTCGAGTTGAATAAAGTATTGTTTAAATTTGCTTTGAATATTTTATCGAGTTAGAAATCTTATTTGAACTTTGTTTGATTACTGAATGAGCCGAGCCAAATGAGCTTTAATCAAGTCAAACTTGAGTCAAGTTCGAGTAATTTGATATTTTCACAAATATATTATCATCAGGGACGGAGTCAAGAATTTAATTGGGGGGGGGGAATTTTTTCGTGATCATTAGTTATTAAAATGTATAAATATAAGGATTATATATAGTGTTAACACGAAAAATACAAAAGTTATCATATTTATGCGTATACGACTAATTAGAAATGCTAAAATAAAATAATAAAAAAAAAGTGCTACAATCAAAACAATATATAAAAAATTATACTAAAAAATATAACAAGTTATTCTCTGTTTTAAAAGAAGTAAATATTGTATATAGTGAATTGCTTTTAAAAAATACTTAACAAATAATTGTTTAACAATAATAAATAAAATTGACATAAAGCCACATAATAAACAATCAAAATTCAAAAAGTATTAAAATAATTTTTTTGTCTCACTTTGTTCTCACAAAGTCACAATCAAAAAATATCTTTTTTTTTTCTCTGCACCATATTCCCCAAATCACTCTCAATTATATAAGAAATGTCAAACTAATAAGATTCATTCAAATTTAATAACCCAACAAATAAACATCAAGACTCATTAAGTTTAATGTTGAATAACTATCAAAATTCCATATCAACGATCCAAAGATTCAAATCTCTACACAAAAATCAATTACAAAAAAAAAATATAATTTATAAATTTCAAAATTAGTACACAATACCTTCTTATGCGTTGCTTTCGAGTAAAGAGTTGAACATTGTAGGGCTTGTGAGAAAAGAAAATTTTTGATAGAATTTTTTCATTTTTATTAGGAAATAAGAGAGAAGTAAAATCTAATAGAATTTTTAATATTTTAATTTGAAGAAAATAAGGAAGAAAGAGAGAAAAAGAGAAAGAGAGATAATTTAATTATTATAGTAAATAAGAATATGTAAAAATAAATAATCAAAAATAAAATAGAATAGAAAAAATTAAATTTCTTATTATATAACATATATAAAAGTCAATTTTGGGGGGGGGGGGGGGGGCGTCACTGATTATCATATTTTAATTAATCAAGTCAAGTTTAAGTCGAACTTCAAATTTTGTCGAACGAAAAAAATGTGTTTAAGCTTAGTTTGTTAGTTTATTAAGCTTAACGAACCAAGTTCAAACGATTTTTTTATAATTGATCTCAAATCGAGTATTGAATAATTTAATTTATTTTTCAACCTTATATATATATATATACTATTATATATTTGAGAAAGGTATTTGACAAAAAATCTTTCAATTTTGACCAAATCATAATTTTCTAGAATTTTGAATTTTTTAATTAAAAAAATTGTCATTGATTATCTAATGGAGTCTCTTGATTTTCTAAAAGTTCAAAATTTGAATCTATTAGGTTTTTTAATGTATATTAATTATTAATTAATTTATAACTCTTCCCCAAAAAATATAATTTCTTTCCCCTTTCTCCGCCCCACCAATTCAAAACAACTTTAATAAGACTTCTTCCATTAGAATTCCTCAATAATATACAAAAATCTACATTCCCTCACTTATTATCCATTCTTTTTCTCTTTTCGATTTTATAGTTATGTAATTTTATTTTTTATTGATCTTAAATTGTCGTCTTTTCATACGTTTTTACTATTTTTTTTCTTATTGTTTATTCAACTTTATGACTTATTTTATCTTTGTTATCCTATTACTATTTGTTCTCATAGTGTTAGATTTTTTTTTTAATTTTGGTATCATTCTTCAGTCTTATAAATACTTTAGCACCATTTTATGTTCACATTGTGGAATTATTTATATTGTATATTATTTCTTATTTATAGATTTGTGCTTTTGATTTTCACTTAATTTGCTTTCTTTTTACTTTATCATTAGCTTATTTGAGACTTATTGTATTTGCTTTTTTAGATTTTAAAAATTTATACGAATTTATTGGTTTGTATTCTTCTTCTTTTTTCTTTTTTCTTTTTTTGTATAAATTTCTATTTGGTAAGTTGACACACCTAATATTTTCACATATTTTTGTTTTTTAGGTTTGTATTTTTCTTCTTCTTTCTTTTTTTTTTCTATAAAAATTTATTAGGTAAAAGTTGATATATCTAATATTTTCACTTATTTTCGTTTTTTTTTTATTTTACTACAATTGTTATTTTACACTTTGTGAAAATTTTCCCCTAAGAATTTGGTAGTTTTTTCTTTTTCTTTTAATATTATATTTTGGGAATTTTTGATTCTTTTTTGCCCAATTCTCACTTCCTTTAATTTATTTTTAGTTGTCTTCATCTTAGTTACACTTTTTTTCATCAAAATTCCTTTTATTTTTTATTTTTTATTTCAGCCCCAAAGTGCATGGAAATCACCCAATTACTACCCTTAATGTTTATTTTTTTTATTGGTACATAAACGTGATTTTATTTTTAACTTTTGATATTAGATTTCTTTTTTCGTTAAGATATTGTATATGTATATATGTATGTATTTCTATGACTCATGTAATTATCATTTTTCCATGAGATATAATATTGGCACAAATAATACTTATTATTTTGAGATATAATTACATGGTTACAATGATGTTTATTTATTTTTTAACATTTTTTTGGAGTGAGTCATATAATTATTATTTTTCTATTTCATATCAAATTTTGAGATAAAGTAAAAATCCTATTGATATATGACCCCAATGTGGATAATAATCCATTATTTTGTGATCTATTAACTTAGAGTAGCTCATAATTTATCATTCATAACTTTAATATATCTAAAAAATTTATTTATTACTTTAGTTTTGATAACATATTTAGATTTTAATTTTTTTTAGCATGACAATACTTTTCTCTTTTAAAATAATTAAAAGCTTCAAATATAAGTAAAATATTACTTATTTAACTATTGAACTACATTGAAAATTATTTAGAGTAAATGTTGTTTTACATAAATAGAATATTTTATTTTTATTTTTTTATACAGTATAATAAATTATGATATACGTGTATAGCACGGAGTACATACTAATATATATATATATATATATATATATATATATATATATGGAGTTGGTCAATCAAGACATGTGCGATTCACTTCAAATCCAATAAGATCCAATTGTTCAAACTATTACTATCAAAGCGGCAACAAACATCTCTTACATTGGAGGCGCTTTTAGTATTAGCATGGTCCTAAAGCACTTGCAATGTTGGCCCTATTTTTATTTTCTTTTTTTTTTTTAAAGAAACATATTTTTTTCAGTTACATAAAAATAAATCCACATGTTCCGATGAGAAATTAAATGCTACACTTCATAATTTTAAGGGCTCAACTTCTTTAATTGAATTACAACTCATCAGCATGTTGACATTAAGTCTGTTAGAAAGAGAAAAAAATAAATAAATTGTATTTATATCATTACCATTTTATGGAACATACATTCCTTTATTTATTCCAATACATAAAATGATGTAGTATGGGATATTGCATATTGGAAAAATTTTAAAAATTACCTTGTACTCTCATCACTCGCAACATTGTAATATTAAATTGAACGGTGATTTTTTTTTTAATTGAATAATCAAATTTTGATTTTTATATGATATATAAATAGTCTCTTATAAAATCAAAATTCTAAAAATTCCCCCCCCCCACCCCGCCCAAAAAATAAAAATAAAAATAAAACAGAGGAATTGAGATTGCCTAAACAATTCATCACTACATAATTCGTTCAACTATATCACGCCCGTATATTAATGGTTAAAGAAATTCTAGGTCTTATAAATTGTCCGAGCAATTGAAAGATCCATAAAAATATTTAGAAAAATATTATATAATGAAGAGAAGAGCAAAACATCCAATAAATGTAGCCAATTATTTTAATACAAGAATAATTGCAATAGAAATATTTGACAGTGAGACATGCGCTTATGAACATGTGAGAGAAAGAATAATTAAAGAAGGATGAGAAACATAGGATTATTTCACTTGTTAAGATATTAAATGATATTTATTTATAGAATATAAATTAAAAAGGCATGTAATTTCGGGGACTGTCCAGAAAAGGGCAAAAGAGTAATTTCAGGATGTTCACTGGGGAGTTTAATAGTAAAATGAAACTTTTAGGGAGTGAAGTGCAATTTACACCTATATATATGTACAGAAATTAGGAAACAGAAGAAACTCTGTCTCTCTCTCTCTCTCTCTCTCCTCTCATAACTATTTTCCGATTCTACCTGCAATCCTCTTCTTGCCCTACCATGGTAAGATCTCCACTCGCTCGTTCTGTTTCAGTTCATTTACACTCAGATTTTTATCCATAAATTCCATGATATTTTCCGTGGGTTTTTACTTAAATCGCATGTAAATTTTGAAGATTTTCATTGAAATTAACGGTGAAATTAATTGGTGATCTGTGATTCTCTACTTATTTGTTTTTTTCGTTTAAATGTGTTTTTTTTTTTCTGCATGAATTTTTGTTAACATTGTGGGGAAAAAGAAGGAAAAGGGAGATATTGTGCTGATATCTTACTATTATTTGAATTTTGTATTATAAAAATTGTATTTTGTCCAATGATAATTTGGAAAAGGAAGAAAATGTCTTCTCCTGGAAATAGATTTTCATTTCTTAGAACATGCAGTTATAAATGAAATTATAATTTTTTTTATTTTTTTCATTCCCTTGTGATCTCAACTATGTAAAACAACTGAAAAATAGCATATTTAACCTAATTATTCTGTTGTATATGGGATTGAATTGAAGCTTTTAAGATTTATGGAAGGACTTTTTTATTGAAAGATTTCGAAAGACTCCAATTTTGAGTGAGTTTTAAATCTCTGAGATTGAGAAAATATCCCAAAATGGGTAATGGAGAATTTGAAATTCATGGTAATTGACAGTTTTCCAAAGAGAGGTGCTGAGGATTTATTATTATGGGTTTAAATGTATCCCAAATCTGGAAAATATCATGCTACCCAGTTGGGTGCTTTGGGTAATTACCCAATTGATATTTTTTGTTGTTAGATTTAAATATAATGACGTCAAAAATTATGAAAAATGAAATTATGATATTATCATATTGAATACAACAGTTGAAACCTCCAAGCGGTTAGCATCTCAAGAGCCCCTAAATCCCGCGATTTAGTGCAAGATTAGGAAATTTGTTAATACTTGTTTTCTTTGTCTGATGCTTTGCTCATTTCATAATATATCTTTCTCGTGAAACCTAGAAATTAGTAGCCTATTTTTTTAAGGGCTATAATATGCTCATTTTGTGAGTAGTTACTGATGGCATGTTGTTGTTGTGTCGTTTAGACAACCTCAAGGCGTCTAGCAGATAGGAAGGTGATGAAGTTTGAGAAGAACATAAAGAGAAGAGGTGCAGCGGGCGAAACAACTAAAAAGAAAGGCAGCTCTTATCCCGTTGGCCCTGTGGTGCTCGGATTTTTCATATTTGTCGTCATTGGATCTTGTGAGTTGCCGTCATTGCCAATTTACATCTTGCATATCATTTAGGTTCGCTGCGAACGAGTCACAAAGAAATGTTTGCCTAGTGACGTTAATCTTTGGCATTTAACTGCAAATGTGGTGGTTATATGTGTGGATATCACAGTTCAAGTGCCTTTTTTTTTTTTTTGGATTATTTGAGATCATTTGCCGAATAGTTTACTGATTGCTGGTTCGTTTTTCTCGCTTCGCAGCTCTGTTCCAGATTATCCGCATGGCAACGAGTGGAGGCATGGCTTGAATGATGTGTGATAAATTAAGATGATGAGGCTGATAATGTGTAGATGATGTGAAATTAGGAGCAACTGCTGTCATGGAGTTACAATAACCTTGTATGTTGAACATAATGCGTTGTTATCACTTATATCTATTTTCAAAAAGCCCTGCATATTCTTTGCTTCTTCTTGAATGATGCAGCTAGCTTCAATCTTTTGTATAATAATAAACAAACTAAGAAACATAGTCAATTTCCACTATAATGGATTTGTTGATTTCCAAATTTTTTTAGTTAAACAAATCATAAGGGTGCAACATTTTCCAGGTTTTCTAAATTAAAACTATAAATAAATTGAGTTTGTGTGTGGTTTTTGAAAATTTTTAAGCCCAAATTTGAGATTAAATTAAACATACAAAGTTTGAATTTCATTTGTAGTCAGTTTGTTCGAATTCAGTAGACTCATGAATCAACTCGCTGAGAGAACTGTTAGTCGTACAAGAGCACATTTAAGGACTAAGATCAACGATTTTTTCACAATTTTGCCTTCTCTCTCCTCTATAGTTCTCTCAGAAAAGACCAACAAATTCTACTTTTCAAGAATTTTATCTCTAAAATTTCCTCACAATAGTTAATCTCCAACAACACCATTGTAATTCTAGTGAGCAAACAATCTTCTTTATGATGTATTTAAAATTTATTGCCCATTACACACACACACACACACACACACACACACTACTAAACAGGTCAGCTCACGTGTGCATGTCGGCTTGATCAAAGTCAGGCTCTTAGTAACACCTGAGCAGTCTAGCGCAACGTTTGTCCATGGCACACACGCATCCAGTAAAAACAGTTAAACTACGTCGTTCCAATCGAGAGCACCGGCCACTATGGAGGCGTTCCCAAGCTGCGACGCTGTCATGATAGGTTGTTAGCCAAAAAAAATTGCAGCAGCGAGGACATGATGATCGATCGAGCGCTACATATCCATCGGGAAAATTCTTATATGGACCTGATATATGTGTCTCACTCATGCACTATGCAGTCTGTATTTAATTAAGTTTTATATGTATTTTATAAAAAATTGAATACATAATATATGGCTGAATTTGAACCGTAGGGTATATGCACCCGGTCCATGAAAGAATTTTTCATATCCATCGGGCTCGAGGCGGAAGGGTTAAAGGGCACTATGGCTTAGGGTTTACTCACACTTACAGAATAATATATATATATATATATATATATACACACACACATATATATTCATGTGATTTGATGCCTTTATGAAAATACAAAACCAAGCCCAATTGTAATAATGATTTTTTAACAATTAACTTGAGACCTAGCCGCCCGATCTTTAATTCAGTAATCAAAGTGTAATTTTGGGTTGGACAAATCAATTAAGGCTAGCAGCCCAACTTTAGAAAGAATATTAATGGCATAGCCGTAAAAATAAACACCTTTTAGGGGCATTTACGGTATATCAGATGCCGTCATCCTACTCCTTTTCATACGAGACTTTTTCCATACTATAAATGAGCTTAATTCCTCTGTCCATCACTATTTCTTCGTCTCAAACCCCCAGATCTACAAAATCGCGAGAGAGAGATAGAGATTAAATCCAAATTTCAAAGGGAAAAAAACAATGGATGCTTTGGACACAGTTTTCGATCCGTTGAGAGATTTCGCCAAGGACAGTGTTCGCCTCGTCAAGCGTTGCCACAAGCCTGATCGCAAAGGTGCAACTCCTCCCGGCTTGTTTGTACGTTTAATTTGATCGATTCTTGTTTTGGATCTAATTTGATTAATTTGCCGATTTTGTTCGAATTCATGTAGAATTCACGAAGGTCGCCACTCGAACGGCGATCGGGTTCGTCGTGATGGGTTTCGTCGGATTTTTCGTCAAGTTGATCTTCATCCCCATCAACAACATCATCGTCGGTGCTACTTAATGGCTTATTAGGTATTTTTTTTTATGTATTTTAATTAGTATTTTGTGTTTTGGCGACTATGGATTTGAATTTACGCTTGAAAGAATTGCGCGTATATTGGGTCTTTTGTTTTGTTGAGTTCGTGGAAATACTGCTGAGTTTTGCTTGCTGTTATGTGCGTGTTGCTGCGATCTATCTGTTTATACGCGGCTAGAGATATTTCATGAAAAAAAAAAGAAAAATAAATTAATTTAAGAGGTGTTTTTATAAAGTATTCAATAGTCTATTGGATATGTTCTGAATTTGCAGATGTATGTGCATTTTGCTAAAAGGGGGCATTTTGCTAAAAGAACCCCTTTTGCTAAGCTTTAGCTTGAATGACGCCAGATAAGCAATTGTGATGAGTGAATATTTTTGGATGGGCTACGATGTGGTATACTTAAGGGCCACAGACATATGAGCTGTGAGTTTGTGTTCAGGACTCGGTATTTGGTTAGTGGTGGTATTGGCTGGGTATTAGATAGGATCTAGTCATGTTGCAAATTTGCTCCATTTGTACAAAGATAGGTAAAAAGTGGTGGCTTAATGTTTGAATGGAAGTATAGGTTTGATGTCTAAAAATGTTGCCCGGCCTCAGCTGGATGACACATCTTTGAATGAAGTTGGCACTTTTTACACATGAAGCTGTGCAGTAAAATTTCCTTCTATTCTGAGGAGAAATAGACTTGTGTCCCCTATCCAAAAGGGGTTACCGATTGACAACATTATTATGTTGAGAGAATATCTAATGGTTCAAAACATGGCCTTGTGGAACTCGGAAGTGACCTCAAGTTAAAGAAGTGTCATGTTTAACTGTTGTGCAAAACTTCGATTGTCTGGGCATTGATATTGTTATGAGAATAAAGATATCCTTTTCCAACTCTAATCATTTCGCTTGATAAAAACTTCAAATGAAGAACTTTGAGAACCTAGATACATGGAACACGTTTGAGTTAGATACATCTCAAACATTGGATTGCTAAAATTTGAAGTTTGATTTTGTATATGAGTAAGCATCTGTTAATTGGTGTCTATTTCTGTGATCATGTGCATACTTCTTCGTCGTGTCTACAATCACGACAACATATTTGCAATTTCAAATTGTCTACTTCAAATGATTTATTTTGGCATTGCTGTGGTTTGGGTACTTTCTTTTTGTCCAGGTCCTCTCTTATATAAACTATAGAACTGAATGCCACGAATGATTTCTCTCAACTTTTGTGTGATAGTGATAGTCCATTGGACTAGATGTGATACATGTCTTTTCTTACGGTCTCCCTCGCCGGATGCTAGTTTTGAATTTTTTTTTGCTCGAAGAGTCAGGATAACACTCGGACTAACTGAAACTTTTCTGTGAAGTTGCAGGCTTTTAAAAAGCAGGGAAGAATGACCGTTCTGATGATTAGTTAGACCCGTTTTAGTTTTAAAAGTTTTGTAGGACTTCTCCTTGTAATAGTCGACAGTTATGTTACATTTATTTTGTTAAATATGAACCACCATGAATGATTTTACATCTACATTATCTTTTTGTCCCCCCTAATATATTCCTGGGATGACTCATTTTGAACTATGCGACTGCTATATTGTGTGTTCCTTTCTTCCAACAGGCTAATCACAAATTGGTTTGAGTACGTGCTCACGCACACACAAATATATATTTTATATATATATTGAGAAATTAAACCCCTTTCGGAATTTTATCCTATGGTGAAAGTTAATTAGCTCCCCTTTCGGAATTTTATCCTATCCTATGGTGAAAGTTAATTAGCTCTGGTTACATGTCAAACTCCAAATAGCAGACAAGGATAGTGAAATTATTATAACCGCTCAACTTGAGCAGGTATACGAACCATTGTATCACAAGCAGAATATAACGTCGTAATAAAGAAATGTTGGTATTATTATATATTATATAACTATACATAACTTTTTTAAAAAAAAACCAAAAAAGGATCCGTAACTCAACTGGAATATGTAGAGTGGGGTAATACAACGCAGAGTCGAATGACTGTCATAGCTTAACAAGATGTTGGATCCCTTGATTGATGTTTGGGCTTAAAACTTTGAAGTTTTAAGAATCTCATAGCTTAACGAGATGTTAGATTCCTTAAGTGATGTTTGGGCTTAAAACTTTGGAGTTTTAAGTCGAGTAATTGGGTTGGGATGATTCAGGAGTTTTAAATCAAGCAACAAAGTTGAGAGGATTATTCTCATTACGGGTTTTTGTAGTACTGAAATACGGATTATCGAGCAATTAGATTGGAAGGGTTGTTCTCATATTGGATCTTTGTAATGCTTGAATCCGGATTAGTTGGTTAGTGTCTGAAATCGGGGGGGTTTAAATAAAAAAAAAAGGAAAGAAAAGAAAAAAAAGAACGAATCTCATAGCAACAATCTACCTTCTCCGACAGGCAAGGGCATAGGACCATTTTATTTGCCAAGATTTTTGCCCCAAATTTTAATCCATTTGAAACCTGTCTCTCTAGCCTCCAATATTTACTCTACATGCAGAACTGAGATAGGTGAGCCTACAATCTGCCAACTTATTACAGACTTTGCAAAAATAAAACAGTTTGGTGAACCACTCTATGAACACCGTCATTTTAGCTCAACCTCCATGAAAACACACACCACAATCCACCCTATATAAACACACCAATCCTCCATTCCTCAACACACCAAACAACATTACACCACCAAAAAAACACCACCCCATTCAACTATCCTCAACCAAAAAGAATGGCTAGCAAGACATCCCAAGAAGACCTACGCGCGGGCGCACAGATCATCCATGGAGCCGAGGAATGCTACAACCACTCCTTGCTGCTCCTCACCGAGATAGGATTCCCGAAGGGCGTGCTGCCCCTCAAGGACCTCGAGGAGTGTGGCTTTGTGCACGAAACGGGCTTCGTCTGGATGAAGCAGAAGGCGCCGTACGAGCATTTCTTCAAAGGGACGAACACGCTCGTGAGGTATGATGCCGAGGTGACGGCGTATGTGGAGAAGGGTAAGATGAAGAAGATGAGTGGTGTGAAGAGCAAGCAGCTTTTGTTGTGGGTGCCTATTGTTGAAATGAGCATTGAGGAGCCCGGTGCTCGGAAGATCCACTTCAAGACTCCAATGGGGATAGGTAGGTCTTTTCCCATCACTGCCTTCATGGATGATGAGGAAAAGGAGAAGCACTTGGAGAAACTCATTGAGTAGAGAGAGGGAGAGAGCTGCTTTTGCTATACTTTTGAGTTCATGTTGTGTTGTTGACTAAAATTTGACTGTTTATTCTTGTTATGAATATACTAAGGCAAACATTATGATTATGATATACATATATATATATATATCTGAATTGTCAATTACATATGATCCAATATGATATATAGTTTGCGCTAATTAGTAGAGAAATGAAGGGGTGTTTCCAAATAATGTTAGTGCTTTCGGACAAGTTAAAAGTCGTTGAGAGAATTGTAAAAGTTGGAATAGTAAAAGTATACAGTATTTGAAAAAGAAATTGTACACAAAATAGTAGCGGAGGATTTGAAAAAAAAAATTTGAAAAGCTAACAAAATTGTCGAATCAAACTTCAATATAATTACAAAAATATCAAACAGCTAAAAAAAAAAAAAACTGGGTGGAGAGTATCTTCTGACTTATAGCTTTTATCAGCTAAAAAAAAACCACAAATTGCATCTCAAAACACTACCCAACTGCTGAAAAAAAGTGCTTGAACCAAAAGTGTTTTTCTTTTACAAAGGCAAACACCCATGAAATCTTATAATATTTCTTCTATTATTATTATTATTTTTTTTTTCCTGAAGGTTGATTTACAATTACAGATGGAAATATGTTTCATGTTCTTCTTCAATGAAATAGTTGCAACCTCGAATGAGAATAAAATTGTTTTATTCTTCTTTGTCGCACCAAGGTTGATTCTTAATGGTTTAGCCCAAGGTTTTTAGGCTTCGAATTCGCAGACCTCTTTTACTAACCAAATTGATTGGAACATAAAAAGTTGACTTAAGTTTTTTTATGAAAAATGAACAAAGTAAAAAGGAAACTAGTTAACGATCTTGATTCTTGAATTTGAATTGTACGTAAAAAAGAAAAAATATTAAAATTCTAGTAAAGTGTTATGAGTTATGACAAGTATTTCTCCACGTGTGTGTTTGCACTGTTTTAAGCTCAAATTACATCAATTTAAAAATGTTCTCTTTCTTTTAATTATGTAATTCTCAAAAAAGGAAAATGTTCTCTTTCTTTTGGGGTTAATTAGGGAATTGGGAATTTGAGTTAAAATTAAGGATTTGTTTCCTGTATAGTAGATGTGATGTTACTTTGATTCAACGTGTGAAAAATAAAAAAAGGGCAAAAAATATTTTTGTCTCTCGAATTATGCATGTTTTTATACTTTTATGAATATGTATATTTTTTTGTTGCATTTTGCCATATTGATTCCAAATTTTACACTTTAGTTATGTTTGGTAGGGGTTTATGAATGAAATTATATGTGTATCCCATTCCCACCTATAATTATGTTTTAGTAGAATTTTTTTTTTTGCTCTTTATAAAGTATAGGCCCGTATTCTTATTGATCAATTTATAGGATAGTCCGTCCCACAATGGGGGTAGGATGCGTAATCTACTTGATTTGAATTGAGTTGATAAGAGTTGTACTTTGTTGTATTACCCTTAAACATATGTGATTGGATTTAAATTAAAAGGCTTTTCGTAATTTGCTTCAAAGTCATATATATATATAACAACACTACCAAACATAGTTTGAGAGATGTCTTGTGAAACAATACGAGCTACCAAATAAATTAGTACAATAGATTGATAACAAGTTTATAGCTTATCTATCAGATGATTTTAGTATCACACACAATCCTATACTGCTATTAAACACAACCTTTACCTATGGGTATCTATTTACGACCCAAAAACTCATCAAAAAATCTACACATGACTCTTTGTTTGAGGCTAATATTGATCTTAAGATTGATTTGGTGGGGGGGGGGGGAGGTGGATTTGCATATCCGATATTGTATTTTTCAATGAGGTTTTTGATCGAAAATAAGTTTTAGCGAGTAAAGTGCAATTAAAATTGGATAATATTTATGTCAAAGTGCAACAAAAAGAATCATATAGAAAAAGGTACAAATTCAAGAAGCAAAGTGTTTTTTAGACATGCAAGTCAAGTGTAATTTTAAAAGTTTATATGTGACTAAGAAATTAAGCGTGTAAGCCACACATCCATTTTCCAATGAATTTCTACGGTTAGAAGTAGATTTTAGTGGGTAATGTATAAAAGTTGAATAGTTCATATGATAAAGTGTAAAAAAAAAAAAAAAAAAAGCTCAAATGAAATTACAAAAAAAAAAAAATTATACAAAAAGTGAAAAAAAAACATTATATAGATATATACACCCATATGTAGTCAAACTTGAAGTAAAAAAGTCAGAGACCGGTGCCCGAGAAATTCTCAAAAATACAGGGAGTAGATTTCAATTACTGAGAAAGCAAAGGGGTACAATACAAATAACCCGGTTTTCTCGAGCCACCAAGTCACCAACAATAAAACCCTAGAGAACCCTTCGTTCACTAACTCTCTACCCTTCCGTCTTCCACTCGCGCAGCCCAGCCTCTGTAAGTCCTCTCTCTCTCTCTCTCTCTTTCTCTCTCAATGTAGATTTGATTTGACTATCGCAGTGGGATCGTGATTTCCGAGTTTCACTGAAGCTTGTAATTTTTTTGCTTGCAGAACAGATCAAACTCAAATCCACTCTTATCCTTAAGCAATGGCCGTCACTTTTTACGACCTCAGTTCAGAAGCTGGCCTCAAGAAGCTTGATGAGTACCTTTTATCTCGCAGCTACATTACCGGGTGAGTTTTTATCTTCTTTTGCTATGTGTTTTTTGGGTTACTACTGATTTTAAGTGTCCGTCACGAAAATCCTGGGGCAGTTTCTGTACTATCATGCTGTGGAACTTTGAAAATCGAACATTAATCTGTAATCTAAATACATAACGAAATATGTGTTGAACGGATAATTATTGTCTTAGTTGTTGCATGATTGTTTAGCCTCGAGAAAGTATATTGATGCAGTTGATTGGAAAATCTACACCGAACTGGTTCTTCCAGGATCTGGAAAACTACCCAGTTACTATGCCACTGTTAGTGTGATTGCTCAATGCCTAGCCAAGCGCATGTAAATGGATTTGTAATGGCTTGATGAGCGGCTTGGGTAAGGCTGGATTTTGTCAGATCAAACCTTCATAGATGGTGTAATTTCTTCCAGACGTGCTATATTTTGGTTTAGATGTAAAAGGGGTTGATTAAATAGATTTGAACCTTTTATATCTTTGGATTCTATATGATTTGATGGATATATTTACTGTGTAGCAATAGATGCAAATATGTACCAATATCCTCCGCGGTTAAATATTTGTGTCAGGAAAAAAAAATTGTATGCGTGTTTTCTTAACCCTATATGCCTTTGTTTCAGATATCAAGCTTCAAAAGATGATCTCACTGTTCATGCTGCCCTATCAAAGCCCCCATCATCTGAATATGTGAATGCGTCACGGTGGTACAACCACATTGAAGCTTTGTTGAGAATTTCGTACGTCCTCCATACTTTAGATTGTAAATATTCAGACTTTTGAATTTGTTGACTTGTATATTTATTTAATTGTTCTTTTGCAGAGGAGTTTCTGGGGAAGGAAGTGGTGTGACTATTGAGGGATCAGCTCCAGTTGCTGAGGCTGTTGCTACTCCTCCGGTTGCTGACAGTAAGGCAAGAGATTAGCATATAAAGTATCCGTTTTGTGTTATCTCAATTTCTGACGTTGGAAGTGTTGGCTTATGCTAATATCTACTTAGTTTAGTTCGTTGTTATAGTGCCTTGGAGTGAATCATCTGAAGTTTAATGACCATTATTATGGGCTCAAAATTTATATGAAAGTTGATTTCAGGCCTCAGTTGCTGAGGATGACGATGATGATGATGTAGATTTGTTTGGTGAGGAGACTGAGGAAGAGAAGAAGGCAGCTGAAGAACGTGCGGCTGCTGTGAAAGCTTCTGGAAAGAAGAAAGAATGTGAGTTCTTTTTATACGCATGGATAAAATGATCTGCTTATGCATGCATGACTAGAACCTGCATTCATTACCTGACATCATATTTGCAGTTGTAACATAGTTTTCTTAATAGCCTAATTGTTTGACTTTATCTTTGAATGTGTTGACGTTATTTTTCTCAGCTGGGAAGTCATCTGTTCTGTTGGATGTAAAACCATGGGATGATGAGACTGATATGAAAAAGCTGGAGGAAGCAGTTAGAAGCGTGCAGATGGATGGTCTCCTTTGGGGAGCATGTAAGATTTTCTCCTCTTAAGAATCAATAACTTTTGGATTGTGCATGGCTGAGTTCAGATATCTGATTATGAATTCCAGCTCTTTTCTTTTTGGATGTGCATGATGGAGCATCCACTCCCCTTTCTTGGGTATTAGTATGTGTGTGTATAAATATATATATATATATATATATTTGTTTTGAAATTGGGTCCTCTCCTTGAATAGGGGAGAGGAGATGCTACTTCCCTCCAAAGGTTGGTGGCAGTATGGTGTTATATTTCATACCAAGAGTGTTATAGTTTTATTTATTTTATTTTTTCTCTCTTCTCTTGGAGTGGACATTGTTTTTGAATACATCCTTATGCACTCTGGAATCACTTCCCAAGAATGATAATTAACATATTACATTGTTTACAGCTAAACTTGCCCCTGTTGGATATGGTATCAAGAAGCTGCAGATTATGATTACCATTGTGGATGACTTGGTCTCTGTTGATAACCTCATTGAGGATCATCTTACTGCTGAACCAATCAATGAACATGTCCAGAGTGTTGACATTGTGGCCTTCAACAAAATATGTGAGTATCTCTTGCACACTGATTTTAGTTGTTATTTCTTTTTCTTGTTTGTTTCATCTTGATATTCTAAGTTTGAGTTGCATGTTTATATGACAACTCTTGATGAGCTAGCGCTTTGAAGTTCTATGTTCAATAATGCAATGGTTGTATGTGAAAAAAAGAATGCCTAAAACTTATTCCGATCACCATTGCAATATAGTGATTTGCCAAATCTTGCTTGCTTCCTATGTAAATTTAGCCACAACCTTTGCTTGTCGTCCAACAGGTTTTTGGTAGGTTAATTTGTGTCAATTGGAACTTGTTATCCTAACTAGCAGTGGTCATTTAGTGGTTGTGCCTTTGTCATCTTGTTTAGTTGTGATCTGTTTCTTGACATGTCTGCAATTCTCTTCGACAAACTGATAAATTTGCATTTCACAATTGTTCTTTAATTTCCTGAATATTACCCTCTCACTGGGATCCTCCTTTGCTGCAGAATTTGTCTGGTTCGGATAGATAGCTGCGGAGATGCGTGGAATGGAGTTACCCTGTTGTGTCATTTCTATGTTCTGTTGATTTCATATCTATCTATAAGCACAAAAAAGACTGTTGTCTGGAATAGCATTGAGTTATGATATCTTGTTTTCTGGTCTGGGTCAAGTATTAGAACTTTGAGTGACAGAACACCAATTTTTTTTTAGCTTATTAAATTTATGATTTTTATTAAAAAAATCTGATTTCTGCATTACTTTTTTCTGAGCTATTGTGCTGTTAGTATGTTTCTCTTAAAAAATGAAGATTGAAAAAATAGTCACTGGCAATTGCATTAGTATTGGGTAATGTATGATCAATTGTGACATAATGTATTTCTGTTATGGTGATACTTTATAAACATGAACACAAGATCATAAAAGTATATATTTCGAAAACAATTATCTTCTATGAAACATGCTCTCTTTTTGACATCCAATAAACAAATGATTGGGGACACAATTGTTGCTATCAATTGTTAATTAAAATGATTCATTTGACATGGCATACTATTAATGGGCACTATATGAAACAAGTCATCCTTAAATTTAGAGGTGCCAATTGAGTAGGTTTGGTTGGATTATATTGGGTTGGATTGAAGATGGATTGGATTTGAGATGAGTTTCAAAAAATGGGTTGGGTTGTAGATGGGTTGTAAATTGGTTTGAAATGATTCCTAATAAGTTCAATACGTCATTCTTGTATGTTTAATTAAAATAAAAAATTATCAATTCTTATACTTTTCTTGTATGTTTAATTAAAATAAAAAATTATCAATTCTTATACTTTTTAGATGGTTTTAGAATACTAAAATGATTATAATTAAAAAAATTAATTATTTTTTTATTTATGGGATAACCCATTTAAGACCCAATATGAACCATCACTAATTCAATTATAACCCAATATCAACACCAACCACATCAAATCCAACCCAACCTATTTTAAAATGTGTTGGACCCAACTCAATCCAACCCAACCAAAAATCATGTAGGTTGGGTTCAACCTGCGAGTTGAGAATTATTTTGCCACCCCTACTTAAACTTCTAATAATTGCCTACAAATGGATTAACTTATTTTGTTAGTAAGAATCATAGTTTCACATAATTGAGAAACCTATGATCCTACGGCTGAATGGAATTGGTCTGGATCAAATAATTTGAAGTCCGTAGATCTAAGTTATGATGATAATTTTAAGTTGATATAAGATTTATATTAAGAGGGTGTTTGGCTATGCCCGTCTAAAACATCTTCTAAGCTTCTATATCTTATAAGATGTTGGATCTTATTTTAAAATTAAGTTATACGTATTTGTATAAATAAGATAGTGTGTGCTTATAAGACTGTTAATAGTAATAATGTTATAATTAATTTAGTTGAAAATAAGAGTTTTGTAGGAGGATTTTAAAAAATAAATTGGTACATCTCTCCTTACTTTTTTTGAAAAATAGCTTATAAATTGTACTCATTTCTCAAAAATTTGGTCAAATTCATCATATTTTCACAAGCTCATGAGTTTAGCCAAACACACTCTAAATTGATTTTTCAAAACATTAAGAAAACCCACCGTTTCAAACTTCAACTTTAAATTCTCTTGTAATGTTGTTATAATGAATTTATAATATTTATATTTAATTATTTATGGTTGATTCATATATTAACCAATGTACGGCCCATGCCATACATATTAGTATTTGAATTGAGTTTATTAAGATATTTGTCGACATTATTTCATTATTTATTATTCTGTATTTTTTTACCTTTTTAATTACGAATAGATAAATAGTATTCAGAATTTTGAAAAATCTAGAAATTCGAATTCAGGTCAGAATTTTGAGGATACCCCGAGAATTTGACAAAAATCCCATAAAATTAAAGTAAAAGCTTCCAGTTTCGAAGTGCTAAAAATACTGAAATTTAGATCCTGTTCGAGTTGTCTTTTTTTTTTTATTTTAAGAAAAGCATTTATTTTTTTAAAATAAATATTTAAGTGAAAAAATTATATTTGGCTGAATGTTTTATTAAAAAATAGAAGCCCAAAAAAGAAATCCAAAGTGACTTCTTTTAGAGGTTATTCAAAATGACTTAGTTTTGTAGTGCTTTTAAAAATTGTATGTATATAAACACAAAATTACTTAACTTAAAAAAAAAAAAGAAAGTTCTTTCTTACAAAGCACCCCCACATCTCTCTCTCTCTGGTTTTTTTTTTTTTTTTTTGGTTTAACCTCCTTCAAGCGGGCTCTTAATCAAAAAGCTCGGCCCAGATTAGGGTGTGAGCCCATTAATGTTCCTAATTAACAAAATTTAGAAAAATTCCAGCTTACGCTGTTAAAGTTTAAACAAAGGTCACAAAGAAGTCGCTAGTAATAAACGTTTTGTGAGAAGCGATTGTTCCTTTCTCCACCCTAAATTTCTGCTAAAGATTTTCTACCCGGCGTTGCAGATTTCAATTTTCAGGTATGTATGTCACAATTTTTACCTAATTTTTCCTTTTATTTATTGATTTATTTATTTTCTGATTTTACATAGACTCTCTTGAATTCCTGACTTGTTGAATTTTAATTTTTATCTTGTTTTTTTCGGTGTAAATGTTAGTGCCGGATGATAGAGAATTTATAAGTTTCTAGAGCCGATAAGAAGGAATGAAGCTGAATTTATTAAGAATTTAGATTGGTAGCTTTATTTGGGGGATTAGCAAACAAGGTCTGAGCCATTGAATTTCTGAAAATTGTTTGTTCAGAATTGTATTTCCAATGTTGCGATTTACTATTTGTGCAGCGCGGGAGTGTACAAGTTCTGCTTGTAGTTTAATCCTTGAGCTCCGAGCATTTAAGAATATAGTGAAGCACCAGGGATATCCAAATAATAATTTTGTTGTTTATATATGAATTAATTTGCTTTGCTTGTGAGCATGTTGCAATTGTTAGCCGGATTGTATTGGGATTTATTTTCTTTATTGGTAATCAATTTTATGCTAATTTTCGCTTGTGGTGAACTTCAGAAATGCTTCAGTTGTTTCTATGTGAGCCCACTTGGGGTGACGACAATGGGAATGATGAATCTTATAAGCGGAGAAGATCTCTTCTCGATGAACTAGAATCGGTCATTTGGTCATTGATGTCATCAGGAGGCCGATCTGAAGCTCGGCTCTGGCTCTGTAACACTCTTTCAGGCATAAGCTCGATAGGCCCCTGCCGACAACGGGACCTCTTTGTGAGCCTATTGAGATCCAAGCCAGTTAAGATGCACTTTGCATCACAACTTGTGCAATTGATCATTGAGAAGCAACCGCAAAAGCTGGGGCCTATACTAGCTAAGAAAAGCCACAAGCTGGAGAACTTCTTCAAAGGCATGTACTGATTTTTGCTGATAATTTGTTTTGCATTGATGTGTTTTGCACGTAGAACTTTCTGTATAATAGTAAGTGAGGCATAATATTCTTGATCTAGTACATATGTGTATGTATCTGTTTCCTAGGTAGGATAACCAGTACTTCAATCGGGATGGGCTAACTTGTAAATGAAGAAGTATTTTAGTGGTTCACCACAAGGTGTTCTGGTATTAGATTTTCTGAATACTTTTAGTGTTTCATTTGTTAATTTCACCTCTTTCCCTGTTGCTCATGATACTCTGACTAGCGCTAATCAGGTATCAAGTTCTAGTTATTGTAAGAATCTTTTTCTGCGGATTTTTCGATGGTGTTTTTGGATAATATTAACTAACCTCTACTCCAAGTGGTTGGGTGACCATAAAAGTTAAGTTATATATTCAAACTATAAACTAATGATTTGATGTCACAAATCCTATCCAGATTTTAGATATCAACGTTCTACTTCCCTCGACTTCAATGTTTGAAACTTTCAATTTTTGCATATAGATTTGCATATAGATTTGCATAATGAATATATCAAAATGGCATCACCATGAGGTGCTTGAATCTTATTGGGAATTGTTTCAGCTCATGATGTAGTTGAACCAGCATCCTTAATGTTCTCATTAGGGTTACTTTTATGCAATTTCTTAATTGGCTGCTAGTCTTTAGATTCATAAACCATTTATCTGTACAGGAAATCCTAGGCGTATCTTGCAGTGGTTCTCTAATTTTGCTGGGACTGGTGAGTTGGAGCATGGGAAAGGTGCTAAGGCATTGTCCCAATTTGCTTTTGTAAACCGAGATATTTGTTGGGAGGAGCTTGAGTGGAAAGGCAAACATGGGCAGTCACCAGCCATGGTTGCAACAAAGCCGCATTACTTCCTTGATTTGGATGTTCAGCGGACAGTTGAGAATTTTCTCGAGTATGTGCCTGAATTTTGGTCTTCGCCTGAGTTTTCTGAGTCGTTGAACGATGGTAGTATTTTTTTGATTGATACAAAATACTTTATTAATTTGTTCACCGACTTTATGTATAAGGAGGAAGTAGATGAAGTATGGGAAGTTATAGAGGAATTTCTTATGGAGCAATCTTTCTCACTCTTATGCCATCACCTTCTAATTATACTTAAAGAGCAGGACTTGCATCTTTTCCTAGATTTGTTACCAAAATATCTTAAACCGAAGTCAGAGTCCTTTAGGTTTGACAATGCATCCGAGTGGCTTGAGATTATTCTTTCAAGATACTGTGGTTCTAGTACTATTGATCAGCTACTTCTATTGAATGCGGTGACTAATCAAGGTCGCCAGCTCCTGCGCCTTGTGCATGAAGAAGGCAGTGAGGAAGGAAAAGAAAAGATAAATAGTTTGGTTTTTCAGCTCTGTGATTCCTCTAGCTGTGCCAATGATTTGGCACCGATAATAGAAGAAGGCGTAAAGAGGGAACCATTAGAACGCATAAAAATGTTGGGTTTGCAGTCTTGGGCTATATTTTTCTGGCTGTCAGAGGAATTTCGTAGTCGTGAGTCTTGGGAATCTCTATTTATCAGCAATGGAATAAAGTTCCGTATGTCTGACAAGTATGCTTTGCTTCAAGATGATGAATTTTCAGAAGATTGTGGATCAGATTATGATGGAAGGTCTTCATTGAGCCTCAAGTACAAGAAGCGCAGAAAACATAAAAAGAAAAGAAAGCGAAATCTTGATCCTGCTGAAAGTTACGAGGATGAGTTGATTGATTTTGATTTGTCAAATAACAGGCTAGATCAGCAATCAAGGGCAGGTGATTGGTTGCTCTCTACTGATGGCTATTCTTCTACATGGAGCAGTGTAAGTTTGCAGCCTCTATCTAGTACTACTGCAGTTTTTGCCTTCGATCTTCACATTGCCTGACTCCTATATGGTCATCAATGTTGAAATGTTGCCTAATAATTTGATTTGGGCTTATAGCTGCACATACAGAGATTGAAAAACTAGCTGATGAAATTGCTCATTGCTACTTTTCATGTCAGGTTTTCCCATTTTAATTGACTTTTTCACTTGAAGATAAAATAGATGATTAGAGCCCACAGGACACTTTAAACTTCATCTAGATCTCTGTTTCTATATTGCAAATGTGAAATGCTAGAATCAATGGCTTGGTTGCTGATAAAACAAGTTGAACTGTTTAGTAGTCTTGTACTGGCGTGAGACTGCATTATAATCATGGTAATGCATTAGCTAAATTTTGGCATCAAAACTTTCATGTTGCTTATAGATATCGAAGTTAGTTTGTGATGTTATATTGTGGCGTTAACTTGCTCAGATTGTTGTAAGAGTGATATTAGGTTTTGTAGTGGGAATATCTCCTTGATCCTTCTTTCTTCTTCCTTTCTTTTTCTTTGTCTCTTTTTGCTCATTTTACTCATTTGCTTGTGTTCCCTTCACCACTCTTTTAGCAAACACACACCATGTGCGTGCACACACACAAACAACACGACACGAACACAAACAGAATGGCACACCTGCAGGGAGACATGCTCTAATATGCAAGTGCTTTCTAGAGAACGTTCAAATTTATTGTTAAATCATCAATTTGTCCTCTTTACGGTGTTATGCAGGTGGATCTACCAGAACACCTTTCAAAGCATTGCTTTGTTACATGGTTGAAGTGGGTGTTTGCCAAATGGGGGGTGGTATCTTGATCCCTAGGGCCCAGACTATTTGGCATAACTTTTGAGTTTGAAAACAGCCTCACATTTCCTTGACGTGTCACTAAACGGGTGATGATTTGTCACTGGTGAGGAGGCTCGGAGCAGCAGCTGTAAACACCTTGTCGCCTGATGCATTGAGAGTCAGACTGAGAATCCCTTTATCCCGGAGAATCGTGCAGGTGACCTTTTTGTTTTTTTTCCTCAATTTAGTTGGTTGAAAGATTGTCTCAGAAATAGTGATAGAATGACCCGCTTGTAATCAACAGAATCTACATGCTCAGACGATCCCTCTTTGGTGCTGAGCTAATCACCGACTTGCTGGTATCCTGTATCTCAATACGTGCAAGCCGGGACTCTACTTTCCTCTCGAGATTAGCTACTCTCGAGTGTCTGAGTGCTGCTAGCCCGAAAGGGAGCCCCGACCCAGAGATTCCGATGTTTATGCAGTGACATTTGAAAATAGACCAATTCGCTTGCGATGTTGCAATATTTTTTATTTGATTATGATGTTGCAGTAATTGTTGAGACTTGAGATTATTATTCTAGGAATCAAGAAGAAAGCATAATGGAATATATTTTTTTTCCCTCTGAAAGACATGAAGTGAAATAAGAAATGATTATGTCATATTTTGAGCATTTGTTTTAGATTGGTAGCGTGTATTTTCAGTCCATTCATCGGATACACCACCAAGAGTCAGCTGGTACGTAACAAGAAAAATTACAAGACACTAATGTGCTTATAAATAGTAACGATTATCATCTTTTGATATGGATTGAGGTTTTGAATTGTAATATAGTATAGCTCAAAACAACACTATTTTGATACTTCACTAAATCTCCACTTCTTTTAGCAAAAGAGTGTATCTGAATGTAATTGTAATGTGATCAAGTGGGCTATACTGAAACAAGTGACTTTAGGGACGATTTGGAAAACAAGTCAAAATGCGGTGTGTGAGAATGAATTTTTCCCCATACAAGAGGATAAGTAATTAAACAGTTCCAAAATTATAATAATCGAAAAGTTTAGGACCATAACCAAAAAAATAAAAAAGAAAAGAAAAAGTCAGCACCGCCGTTTTCGTGCAATAATAGATGTAACCCAAATGCTCCCTTGTCTTTGCAACTGCAAGACGAAGGTTTTTGGATTTCCCCCCAAATTGATACCCAAGGAAGATTGAATATATATATATATATCAGTGTATACACGCGCGTGGAGAGAGAGAGAGAGAGAGAGAGAGAGATGCCGAAGCGAACGACGCATACGTATTCGAGCGAGGACGCTTTGCCGGACGGTCCTGATTCCGATCTCTTCGTCTACTACTGCAAGCCTTGCGGCTCGCATGTCCTCATCACCGGTAATTTAGTTTACCCTCAGTTTGTGGCTTGTTGGACACTGTGCACTTAGCTTTACACCTTGCTGCTCTGGATTAATTATTTATGAATTTCAATTATTTTTGTAAGAGGTTGATTTCGAAAGTCAGTTGTTGACTTGGGGTATTGGTGGATTCTTAGCTGAATTTCATGTTTGTGGTTTCTATATGCGTCATGTGATAGCTTCACTGCAATATTAAGCAAAGGTTAGGGTTGTAGACGCTAAAGCATGTTTGTAGATACACAATTGCAGAAAATGCCCAAAAGGAAAACAGACAAGGCATATGTTTTGGACAGGAAGAAGCATCTTGCAAGGCTAAACACTAGTGAAGGAGGAAAGGTCCTCTTAAAACGGTAATTTCCTGTCATGCAAGATGGTTGTTTTTGCGAATATTTCACTTAAACATCTACAGGAATAGCCAGTATAATTACATTTTATGTTGTTTAGTTACTTTTCTATATCAATTTGAGCGTAAGGGATTAAGTGGATTAATCAATTTATATGTTGTCTTGAGTTCCACACCGACCTGTGATGTACACCAAATAGATTATTTCAGTAAATGTGTCTAGATATGTTCAAATCTTCCTGAGGTAACAAGTTATTTAGTAATCCTTGTGGATGATGTAGCAAATTAGGGTGAATTGTGTTTGGACATCATTTATATGTTAACCTATTCAAAGATCTTGCTCTCAATCTGACAGACTAAGCTGTTGTGAACCATTAGTTAGCATAATCTTCTATGATTGATATCTTTCGCTGGAACTTCTGATCAAATATTATACCTACTACATCTGTGAACTTCTGGTCCTAAATAATGAATTACTTGAAATATAGCATTGAAATAATTGTTTGTGGGTTCTTTTAGCCCCACCGAGAATATTGTGTTTTATGTTTAGTTATGATTGTTTAATTTACTGTTGTTAGTAGTGACGATATAGAGAGACTTGATGATTTCTCCTGCCTGACAAAGGATGATACATGATCTAAATTCCTGTTTTCATCTTTATTATGGTGTCCTTTTTAATCCAGTGGTGAAGGAAAGTTGGAGAAGCAGCATCGAATGAATTGTGTGGGCTGTGAGCTCTTTGTTTGCTATCGCGCAGAAGAAGACCTGGAATCTTCTCCTTTTATCTATGTTGTTGATGGTGCGCTCAGTACAATTGCTGCTGAAACCAATCCACAGGTACAAAATTCTACATTATTGAATCATTCATTATCCTCTCCTTTTATTATCTGTTGGTTATATAAAATGCGATTGTAGCACTATAATATTTGGAGGTCTGCAGTTCTGCAGTGAGTCTACAGTCCATGTCAATTGTCGTTCTTTTGTTTGAATTTTTATATACTTGGCATAACTGTTCAAAATACTGTTTCTGCATGTTGTTGCTATGCTGTGCTGTCTTCATTCGTATACACTTGAGTGTTTCTTTCCCATCAGATAATTGGTCTGGAAGGTTGTATTATGATCTTCACTGTCTGCTATAGGATGCTCCGGTCCCGCCCTGCATATCTCAGTTGGAAGGAGGCCTTGTTCAAGTAGCAATAGAAGTCGAAGACCGTGCGCAACGATCAGCAATCACAAGTAAACCCATGATCCATGTCACGCTACAATGTTTGACAGACCTCTCTGTTGCTGTATGATCTTAAAATTCTAGCCAACAAAAGAACCTGACACTCAACTGGCGACAGTCATGGATATGCTTAATCATCTTTATTTGTTAATTGCTTTTCAAATAGGCTCATATATGCCTTTGACTGGAGAATGGTCTTGACTGTTATTAAAGTGAACTTTTTATGAAATAAGAGACATACATATTAAAATACAATTCATGATACTTAGGCCACATGTTGAAGTCCAACAAGTAATCTGTTATAAAGAAGAATGCATTGTTAGATCAATAATCTACTTATGTTGTTAATGCCAAATCACCTTTCTCATCCTCTTATGTCCCTTTGGTTGAATGAATGCAAGGGACCTCTAATCTCTACAGTTGATAGAACTGAATAAATAGGGAGTATGTCTGAAGTCTGGAATGAAAACAAGCGGATTATTGTATTTGATTTTAGTACTTTTATCTCAAATAAGCATGAGGTGCTGCAGGTGTTCTTAATCTATAGGAGCACCTTAACAAGCTTATGGAAGAATGCCTTTTCAGTTGTAATTTAAAATTGAATTAAGATGAATTTGATATAGCCATTGTGTTAGAAATGCTTTTCTGATAACTTATTAGAATGATATATTGGCTAAACCTGCAACCTGACATATGTGTGACATTTGTCTATATAGTTGGTCAGTGAAACCCGAATCGCTCTCTAATTCTGCAGATTTTAGAGAGAAGCACTTGAATTTATAAGATGTAGATGAGTGGGACATCATATGAAGATCATGGAAGCGTGTGGCTTTGTATCTTTTATTTCTTCATCTAAGTAATTCTAATGGCTGATTTCCTGCGCCTCAAGAGTGGGTGCAGATGCTTAAGTTTATCTCTTGCTATTGCTACTTCTAGCTAGACTTCAGAAGGTTAAATTTGGATATTTTACATACCATTTAGTACATTGTTAACAGCTAAAATATCCATCTAGGTGTTCTCTCGTAATGGATTTGCTTGATTTATAGATGCCTGTTTGAATTTGGACATTATTGTATGTTATAATGGAAAATGTACAGGACAGCTATTTATGTTCTTTGCTAAGAATCTTATTTCTTAATTTGTTCCAGGAGTAAATGCAGATGATGTTCGAGTTACTGTGGCAGCACCTGCAGCCCGAGGAGAAGCTAACAATGAGCTTTTAGAATTCATGGGAAAAGTACAGTCAATTTTTTAAAAGATGTTAATTTTATCCCACTTTTTGTCGGTTTGTCCATCGATGTCTCGAGCTGACCCCGGTGAACAATTTTCAAAACAGGTATTAGGTCTGAAGTTGAGCCAAATGACCCTTCAAAGAGGGTGGAATAACAAATCAAAGCTCCTTGTGGTAAGTTGGAAGTTGATCAAAGTCTGTTTTAGTTGCATTTTCTGAAGTATGATCATATTCGTACCATTCCTGAACCAGGTGGAGGATATGACAGCCAGACAGGTCTACGAGAAGCTTCTGGAAGCTGCACAGCCTTGAGATGGCTCTTCCCAAATAATGTATCTTAGCTCTATGCACATTTGTATGAGAACTTGTTTGTTATTTTGAGCTTCTGTAGGATTTGATTCTGTTATTCATATTCGATTTTGTTTGAGTCAAATAATCTGTGTTTGTTTTGAGTCTAGTCTGAACTGTTTGCGTGTCACTGTGCGTCCATTATGTTTAGTTTTGTATCCATTTTAGTAGCACTGTTTATCTTCCAACCCCCATGTTTTCCATAAAATTGCTAAACAGACCCACTGCAATAAACAAAGTAGGTGACAGTGAGACTTTGTCCCAGCGCCTGGTTTTATAGTTTTTACCCATACCTCGAACCTGGATACGATTTTGAATACACTTCTGATGAGATATATGATAGAATGGTTATTGGTATTCAGATCTTAGCCAAATATCATATGTTCCAATCTCACATCCTATTCATTGTTTTGGGTCATAATATCAATCTAGTTACTCGATCAAATTAAGGGCCCGTTTGGATGGGTTTAAATAAAAAGTGCTTTTCGAACGGTGCTTTTTATAGTAGAGCTTTTTTTTTAAGCCAAGCACTTTTGCGTTTGGATACAATAATTAAAAGTGTTTTAAAAGTGCTTTTATTTGAAGCTATTCTGGGGTAGCTTCTAAAAAAAGTCAGTTTTGGTTTTTTTTCTGGCTTCTGTTTTTTTCAAAAAGCCCATCCAAACACAATTTTTTTTCTTCGAACTGCTTTTTTTCAAAAAAGAAGTGCTTCTTCTTTAAAAAAAGTCCATCCAAACGGGCTCTAAATCGGATTCAGAGAATCTGTTAGAAGGCCTATTAAGTAAGTAAACCGTTCAATCTTTGTTAAGGTAGTATGCAAGTTTTTTTAATGAAATCGATACTTACATCATAAGTAACCAAGTTAAGTTTTTTGCGTCAGACAAATAATCCACATACATTTGTAGGGCTTCGAATTCAATATCATATACTTAAAAGATTTTCGGGGCATTAATCCTTACTAATTTCGAGATATCAACTCTAACCCCTAGGACAAAATATATCACTCAATATCGCATGCCCAAAAATATTAACTGAGGCCTCAACCTTAACGATTAAGACTGGACATTGTTTGGCAAGTTAAGTTATTGACTCCTAAAAGATTGAAAGATATGTTGATTAGAAATTTCGATGTGCTTGAGTCAGGACAAAATGGTTTCGGAGAGGGCAATGAACACATGCAAATTTTAGCACTAATTACTCGTGTATTCTTTTCAATTTTTTTTTTCACTGTTATTCTTTGTGCTTAACCTAAGTTGATTTATATAGAGAGACGCCTCTCCACTATTTTCATTGACATAAGGTCAAATCGAGTGTATAACAAATAGTAATAGCCCAGTAACTAAATGACACGGGAAAATTGATGGGATTTGATAATTGAAATCACGAGGAAAAACTTGATGGGATTTGACAACAACATCCCAAAAAATGAGAAATAAAAAGAAATTAAGGCCATATATGCAAAGGCCATTTCAAATCAAATTGAATTTCATTTCTTGCCAACACTCATCCAAAGTGCCAATACTTTTTGAAATCATAAAGTTCACATCATTAAGTTCGTTTGTTTTTTTTGGAGGGGAAAGTTGAATTCTTTTATTCATTATTGAAGTACGAGTATTAATTTGCGATCTGTTCTAAAAGTAATTTTTAATAATTGATTGAAATTGTCGCTACTGATTGAGTAATGTTTGTTTTACTGACATCATATTATCTATACTATTATAAAAAGAAAGTTATTTTTGTCTCATAAATGTCAATTTTTTTTATGTGATTTTACAAACTTTGCCCCTTTAATTTCATATGAAATAAATAGAGACATGTAAAATTGTGGCTAAAATTAAATTTTTTTATAAAATCGATGCAATTCGAATACCAAAATTTGAGGTGTCAAATTTACCATTTTAATTAACAAACACGTGTGAAATGAAAAAGCAAATAGAAATGTTACTATTGTAATATTACATCCAATTTAATAATCAATAGTTTTCAACCCATAAATCACTTTCTCTATCATGTTGGATTTTGAAAGTTGAAATTCTTTTTAACAAACAAAGTTCCTTTAATTTGATAATTAATGCTTTTGGCTCTCTCTCTCTCTCTCTCTCGCTCTCGCTCTCTCTCTCTCATACACACACACACACACACAAACAAAATACTTTCTTTAATTACAATTATTAAACCTTTCACTTTTCTTCTTTTTGTGTTTATTTCTTTATCATATAATTTTATTTTATATAATTATTTTATTTTTAACTTATTATTAGTTTAATAAATTATTTCAAATAGTTCTTAAAAAACTATTCCCATAAAAGAAATTTAATAATATATTTTTACTTTCATCCTAAAAAAATTTAAGCATTATATTAATATATATATATATATATATTTTTATATTTTACGCATGCATAGAGTGTGCGGCACTACTAGTAATTATATATTTGACACTTATGCCCATGCACCCTAATATTCTAATGCAAACTCAAATCGCACTTCTAATTGATGCCAAATGTCATCTAAATATAAATGCTTCGCATTGATAATTTGAGTAGCCCCAAATGTATACTTAAGGAGCCAGAGAATTAATTCATCTTCTATTTGATAATTTTAACAGCAAAACCTACCAATATACCATCATGAAATGGGGAAAATAAAGACTAATGAATTTGTGTAATTGATTAATCATATTGATTGACAACAGTTTCAATTCTTAATCAGTTATACTCCACTTCGTTTATCACGACTAATCAATTAAATTAATTAAACGAGAATCAAATAATAATTATATACTCACTCACACAAAAGAATAAATGCATAAAGAAAAAAATTACATTTTTAGTACGGTACATTGCACCCATTTCAGATTTAGAACATGAATTTATTCTACTTAAATTTTAGAACACCAATTTGACAATTTTCGACACATTAAGGATTTTTTGCCTCAAAATGTGCAATTTAGTCGGAAATCTGACATAATTAACTTGAATATAACATCTCCAGCAGGAAAACCGAGGATGTTTTACATGTTAGTGCTTATGTGTCTGTCAAAATAAAATGGCATGCCAATTAGATGTGTTTGGAGGCAAAAGTGTAACTTGTCGACTATTTTAAGAAAGGATAAAAAAAAAAGCAACCCCCACCCTCCCTTTTTTCCTGAAGCAAAAATGAAATTAGTGGGAAGAAAAACACATTCTTCACAAACAAAAAATTAAACTATCAAATGGGATCAAATTCTCAAATTGAATACATGATTAAGTTGTCAATGGGACGAGGGAAAAAATTATGAAAATTTTTTTGAGAAAAAAATGAATTTTCTCCATTAATGTGTCCTTACATTGTGACCAAGTTAGCCATGTTTTCAATTTGAGAATTCAAATAAAATTTAGAAAGTAATTTTGTGTGTACATGTGTATGTTTGTGTGGATTTCATATTTTCTCTTTCTGTTCAATTTCGGAAATTTGGGATGGGGCGTTGGTGGTGGTGGTGGTGGTGGTGATGGGGGATAATAATATATTATATATTTAATTTACATTTTGAATTTGTGATATATACTTTTTTATATTATTTAAGTTTTTATATATTATTTTTAGAATTATTTTCATTCATTTATCTTTGGGATAATTACTCAGACCACCCCTGAGGTTTGGCCTAATTACAAATAACACCCCCTTGTATCGGAAATTACCAATACCCCCCTATGTTTTGTTTCCGTCTTACAATTTCCACCTTCCGTTAAGTTGACTAACAGTCAACGTTTGCCTTCCTACGTGATTTCCCGAAATTACCCTTCTAAAGGCGGGAATGCACTTTAAACAAATATGAAATGACTTATTTACCCTTGAGGGTGTTTATAGTAATTTTATATAATATCAGGGGGTTAAATGTAATATTTTTGTTATAGTGACAAAATAGCCGTTTGACGTAGTTGTTTGCATGCATGGAACCTGCCAGCTTAATTTTGCATGCATGAGAACTTAATTTTGCATGCATGGGAACCTGCCAAGTCAATTTTGCATGCATGCATGGCCAGAAGTGAACAAAACTTTACAAAAGCAACACAATACTATTCATTAAACCATAAGTCACAAAAATTTACAAAAGCAAAACAACAATATTCATTACAACACAGCTAGAAGCATAATTAAACTTGTTCAAAATCAAAAGAATTATGCTTATTACATAATGATATCAAACAACATTTTCCAAAAAATGCATCCATAGGTTCATATTTGTGCATCGGGGGCTGAAGATGAATGCCTATCGTGTATTTTCTTGGACCTTATCTCTCTATTATGAGTAGTTGATGGCACTAAAATAGGCTGGGAAGCAGTCCCTTCTTGCCGTTTGTCCACTCCAAGAATCTTGCCTCTTGCTACCCAAGATGCTCTCCTTGCACTTCTTCTTGTTTCCATTCCTCCTTTAGGCCTTGGTACGATGCATTTGTTTTTAACTTTTTTGGAAGTAGTAGGAACCTCTAAATTAGTCTTAACACTTGTTTGGGATGATGTCAATGTTTGTGTTTGCCAAAAAATCAAAGGCAAAAAAATGGATATATAAATTGGCATAAGAATGACAAATATTTAAAGGCATGGCTTAACAAATAAAACTTAACAAACCTCTATTGATTGTCCAATATTCCTTTTTCCTTGATTGTGTTGGTGCAGCAGCAGCAGCCGTCTGTCCACCATCGCCCTTGGGACAAAAGGAAAAAGAAAAAAACATTATTAAACAGTCACAAAAACAAAAAAAATAGTATAGATTGAGATAATGGTTGTACCTTCTTACAAGTCCTGCTATTATGGCCAAAGCCATTGCACTTTTTACACTTAACTGACCCTGATCTCTTTGAAGGGGCAGGTTCTCCAGTCTCTCTTCTCCTTGAAGTTTTAGGCCTTCCAGGCAGCCTCCTTTTCAATGGAGGTCCCAAGTTAGTGGGCTGCACATCCAAGTCTTTAGGCCAGAAACTTTGATCAGGAATAGGATGTATCATCCTATTGTAAGCCTTCCTATAATTCTCTGTGGAGAATGTTGGATGCACAAAATCTTCCAATTTCGCTCTCCTATAGTTAATGGCAGTAACAGCATGTCTACAAGGAATCCCCATTAGCCCCCAAACCCCACAAGTGCATGACCTAACCAAGACATCAACAACATAAGGACTCCCTTGGTCCCTCACTTCATACAACCCCTTACCGGCCACTTGCAAATGACATTTCCTACTCTCTTTCCTCGTATTGTTCAACACTTTCAATGCATATGGTGTTATTGGTGATTTCCAATTTTTTGATAAAACTGCCCTCCTTTGAATAAAATCCATCATGTTGGACCTTATGCCATCCATAAGTGTTAAAACAGGTTTACCCCTCAAATCACCCACCCAAGCATTGAAGGACTCGGAAATGTTATTTGTGATGTGATCATTTTTTATGTGTGTGCCAAAGGCATGCCTAGACCACTGATTTGCCGGTATGTTGCACAAAAAATCATAAGCAGATTCATTCAATTGCCTTATTTTTTCCATGGCAAAATTGTAGTCTCTAATATTATATGCCCTAGAGGCTGCCCAAAAATGCGATTTTAGAGCTACACCAGAATAGTGCAGCCTAAAATTGGCAAAGATGTGCCTTGCACATCTTCTGTGATGAGCATGAGGCACTATTGTAGTAATTGCCTCCACCAAGCCCTGTGTTAAAAAAAACAACATATTAAGTGTTAAAACAACAACATATTTACTGTAAAAAAACAGCAGCATATTTAGTGTTAAAAAACAGCATGTTTAGTGCATAAAAAACTATATTACCTTTTGTCTATCCGACATAAAGGTCCAAGGAGCATCATGAGAGAAGCCTCCAACCATTACGGACAAATTCTCAAAGAAAAACTGCCAACTTTCTTTGCATTCTGATTCAACAACTGCAAAGGCTAAAGGAAACAATCCATTGTTTGCATCCATTCCTATGGCACCCAAAAGCACTCCCCCATAAGGGCCCTTGAGGTGACAACCATCAAAACCTAGGAAAGGACTACAACCCTCAACAAAACCATCTCTAAGTCCCTTCAATCCTAAAAAAAATCTCTTAAATGAAGGTACAATACTTAGACTAGGCCCCTCAACTTCACCCTCATCCTCACCATATTCACATTGTAAAGTCACCACATTACCCTCATTAGTTATTAAAACCATCTTCGCATAATAAGGAAGAAAACCATATAACTCACTATGACTACCTTCTATAGATTCCATAGCCAATTTTGAAGCCCTATAGATTTGCATGTAAGGAGGATCTACCCCAAACTTGCCCAATTCACGCCTAATTCCTTTCACCTTCATATTTGGGTTTTCCCTCAAAACATCAACTAACTTAGATGCCATCCATGTAGTACTAATATCTTTTTTTAGTGTCTTTCCTTATACATGTGTGCATGTTATTGTATGTTTTAATTTTAAAACTGACACCATCACTCATCACAGACGCATGAATTCTCCAAGGACATCCTGCATTCCCACAAACACAAGTTACCCTAGTCTTCTCATTTTTCTTCCTAACCAACGAAAACCCCTCTTGAACTGCAAACTCTTCTAATTTCTCCCTAAACTCATAAACACTCTCAAAAGACTGCCCTACTTTCAATATTAATTTTTCAACACCTCCCTCTTCATAATACAACATAGGATCACCCCTCATTGCACCCCTAAATGGATCATCATATAACTCATCATCTGATTCATTAAAGCTTTCACAGCGATCATCACTGTGATAATCAGACAATGCATGATGATCTTCATCAAGAATTTGGAAACCCTCACTGCTCCCCTCTTTATCACCTTCCCCACCACTATCCCCCTCATTATCACCCTCTCCATGACAACCCCCCTCGCTGCCCCCATCACTGCCCCATTCACCCTCACTGCCATCCTCAATTCCACCCTCAATGCCCCCCTCAACACCACCAACTTCACCCTCACTGCCAAAACCCTTATCATTTTCCCCACCCTCATTTTCAATATACACATCAAATTTGTCACATACACTATTCCTATCAAACATAACCAACACATCACAGTCACTACACACAGATATTCGTTCATCGGACCCATACACACTACTAGTCACATTAATCACATTAGAATGTCCTAAGTTAAATAAACCCTTCACATCATCCACAAAGTCTTTATAATTGTACATATCCCTATCAATGTTAGGTAATTCCTCACATTTTTCGCCATAATGAACCACTATACAGTACACTTTATCCATAACCTACCAAACAAAAACAAAATAATAATAATTAGGGCTTAGACAAAATAACAAACAAAAAAAAGCAACAAATTACACAAAAAACAGTTAAAAACACCAACAAAACTCCTTCTTTACAAAACTTGGAACAACAAAATTGGGGGTTTTCTACCAAAATTTCACCATACACACAAAACCGACGTCATCACATCTCAAGAACAAAAAGCCACCAAAATATTTACTTAAAAACGAAAACAAAACAAAAAACCCCAATTTTTCGAAAACTAGGGCACCACAATGTACACCAATCACAAAAAACCACAATGTACTATCAAAGTTCAACAACACATCACACTCACAAAACATTCAAAGAAATGTACTAAGAATTTCGAAAAAAAAACTCAAAAAATTTTCATCCCGAAACCCTATTTTGGACAGAAAAAAACGAAGCTCAAACGATCTCTTACCTGGTCGCTGCCGTTCACGTCCGCCACGCCGCCGTCCAGACCTGCCAGAGCTCCCACCAGCCGTTGAGCTTCACGTCGCCGTCGATCCTCCACCTCCAGCGGTCTGAAAATCGCTGGGTTACCTTGCCGCCGCCGTTCACGTTTGTGTCGCCGCTGTCCAGTCCCGCCGCTGCGCCCTCCAGCCGATGAGCTTCAGGTCGCCGTCGAGCCTCCACCTCCAGCAGTCTGAAAATCGACGGGTTAGGCTTGGGAAAATTTTGGGGTTTCACAAATCGTCCACCTTTTCTCTCTCTTTTGTCACTGCTGTAACAAGCAGCAAAAACCAAGTCTTTTTACCAAAAAATGGCCTAGGGGTAATTTGGTCATTTCATTGATTTTTGGGAATTTCGATATTTTCACTAAAAAAAATAAAAAATTGCAGGGGCAAAATAGACATTACATTGATTCCGTCTAGTTTACAAATAACCCCACAAAATATAGGGGGGTATTGGTAATTTCTGATACAAGGGGGTGTTATTTGTAATTAGGCCAAACCTCAGGGGTGGTCTGAGTAATTATCCCTTTATCTTTTAAAGTTTTTTATTTTGTATATATTTTATATATAATAAACAGGTAAATTTTGTCTTTATTTTTATTTTTTTTTATTTTCTTGCGTCATGTCAAATATTGACGGCTAGATTCCCGTGAAATTTTGTGTCACATAGATAATTTTTCATCGTATAAGCAAACTTCAATCAATTCACATCAGCAGTTATCAATGTATCAAAAATTGTTAGATTGATATCCTAAATTAAATTGAAGTGGACTAAATTAATATCCTAAATCTAAAATGGGTGCAACATATAATCCTAAAGATGTAATTTTTCCACACATAAATTCACTTATCAACCGGACCAAAAGTGCTTTGTTCAATAAAAGAGTATCAAATTGCATAACAAATACTAAAATCTAACAATGTCTCAATATAAAATTATTAAAACATTAATAAAGTAAATTTGAAACATTAAATAGTTTAGATTTTTAAATAAAAAGCATTATAGATTTTATCAATGATGCAATTAGGACACAGAAATGATACAATGCATAGGAAACTTTATTTTTTATTCCATGTATTAGACACCGATTCGTTTTGGTCACACTGTATGCTAATGTTTTGAATTTCGCATCTTCGAGATTTTTGAATTTTAGGGCCCGTTTGGATGGACTTAAAAAAAAGTACTTTTCAAATGGTGTTTTTTATGGTAGAATTTTTTTTTTTAAACTAAGCAGTTTTGCGTTTGAATACAATAGTTAAAAGTGCTTTTATGTGCGTTTGAATACAGTTTTGCGTTTGAATACAGTAGCTTCTAAAAAAAGTTCTTTTTGACTTCTTTTTTTTTTTAAAAAAAGCTCATTCAAACAAAATATTTTTTGTTTGAAGTGCTTTTTTTTTCAAAAAATAAGTGTCTTTTCTCTGAAAAAATCCATCCAAATAGATTCTTAATCTTTTGCTAACTTTTTGTTAAATATTTAACATTTCTCTCGTGATGAGCTAATGCAATTCACCATTAAATATCTAATGGAGGTTAACTAAACGATTAAAGTAAGACAATTAAGGAGATGTGACAAATACGAGGCATTTGTATTCATTGGAAATAAGATTGAATATGACCGAACACATTGATCTAAAAATGAGATTTTCCTATAACATACAATCAAAAGCGTAGTCATATTTTGGTTTTGGGAAAATACAATTTTAGTCTTATAAGTTGACCTGTTTTGAATTTTTGTCCTTTTGTTTCTATAATTAATTTGGGGTTTTATCCTATAAATTTTTAAAATTGACAATTTTGATTCTATTTTCACCAAAATTGGAATTTTTCAATGGTAAATCTCAACAGTTTTTTGTTCTACCTCATCAATATTTTGTCGAAAAATTGATATTTCAGCAAATATAAGATTCAAATTGTTAATTTTAAAAATTTACAGAATTATAAAATCTCAAACAATATAAACGAAATAATTAACTAAAACCCAAAATGAGCGGTTCAGATTTTCTGTTACATAATCATGTTACATCTTCTGTTATACTCATCAATACACGCTACGTGTATTGGTGAGCGATGGAGATAAGAAAAGGGAATCTTTAAATTTTTTTCCATATCATCAGTTTTTCTCTTTTCTTATCTAGATTGCTCACCAATACATGTGTTGATAAATGTAACAGAAGATGTAACACAATTATATAATCCAAAAAGAGTTAACACGCGGCGATGTATGAAATTTGAATTTACCCCATTTGGTTTTATATAATTTATGATTACCCTATCCAAATTACATGTGCCCAACATGTATCAAAGAAGTATCAAACACGAAATTTTGATACATCCATACCATACTTCACACAAACAAATATCCCTAGCATAAAATACAACTCTTTTACTCAATTTGAACTTTGAAACAAGCTATATAGAGCAAAATAAGCCAGACATACATCACTATATCCACTACCGCACGGCCCGGCGAACCCTAACATTGAACCCACCGGCCATGTAAGCCGTCAGTAGAGGCACGAAAACCGGAGGTTCCGACCGGACCGGCACGAGTTGGAACCGGCTGAGAACTGACGCCACCACATACTTCATCTGAATGAACGCCATTTCCTTCCCGAGACACACCCTCGGACCGGCCTGAAACACGGGAAACTTATACGGGCTCAACATTTTCACCGCCCCATTCTCGTCGAGCCACCGGTCCGGTCGAAACTCGAGACAGTCCTTGCCCCAAAGCTCCTCCATCCTCCCCATCCCGTACTGGAAATACGTGACCCGGTTCCCTCTCCGAACTGGTGTCCCGTCCGGCAAGACATCGTCCTTCACGGCATGCTTCGAGTCCCACACCACCGGTGGATACAGCCGCATCGACTCGCACAGACACGCCTTCACGTAATTCATTTCTTTCAACTCGTCGAAGCCCAGTTGCGTTACTCCGCCACGCGTGATGGATGAAATCTCGTCCGCCGCCCGTTCCTCGACCTCGCGGTGGCCCGTCAGCAGCCAGAGTAGCCACGTCACGGCTGCGGAGGTGGTGTCTCTCCCCGCCATCAGGAAACTTATCACCATGTCCCTCACCATCTCGTCATCGAGCCCGGCTTCCAGAAACCTCGACAGGAGATCTCCGCCGCCGCCATTGATATTGCTTCCACGGCCCGCCATCGATTCTTTCTTCGATCGTATCATCTCATCGACGCAGCCGTGGACAATCCTTACGGCGTCCTTCAAATTCTTCTCATGCCCCACGTTCAACGCCCTCTTCAGCTTCCACACCGCGAACACCGGCGCCGCTCCGCGCATGGCGGAGATCTCCGACGCTGCGTCGAAGGCTGCCGCGATCGGCGGCGGCGGCCTCGATAGATCTAGACAGAAAGGATCCATCCCCAACGACACTTTGCAGATGGTATCAAAAGCGAACCTCCTCAACACCTCTTGCATGTCTACAATTTTATTCTCCTCAACGGCGTTTTCGAGAATCGGAATCAATCTATTCTCAACTTCATCTTCCAGAACCTTCACCACGAACTCTCTGAGAGATTTAGTGCTGAACTCATGGCTGGCTAGCTTGCGCTGGATGCTCCATTTCTCGCCGTCGACGTTGAAAATACCGAGGCCAAGAAAATCACCGAGCAGCACGGTGAAGGGTTTCCCCTTTGGGAAGTTGGCGAAGTTGGTTTTGAGAATATACTCGACGTTTCCGGGGTTCGCGGTGACGACCGTTCGTGTGGCGCCGAGGCGGTGCACCACGATCGTCTGAGTCTTGGACTGCGATAACAGCTCCGTGTACCAGCTCAACAAGCGGTGCCGGTTCTTGTAGAACGAAATGAGGCAGCTAATGCTCGGACATGAATGGAGGGTCCACAAGATTGATGAGAGTATTCTGAATTTGAGTGCTTGTATTTTTTTGCTGGGAGATAGAGATGATGAAGATATCATCATGAGAGAGAAGATGAGAAACCCTAGAGCGCCGGAGAGGAGAAGAGAGAGAGTCATGGTTGGATGAGAGAGAGAGAGCGAGCGAGCGAGCGAGAAGACACGTAGTGAGAGTGGTGAGGTGTTGAGTGAAGAGGAAAGGGAAGGAGGTGATATATAAATAGGACACATGTGAGAAAGAAACGAGACAGTGTAATGCCCGAATAAAGGGTATGTTTTAAAGCACGTGTTTCTCGAGGGTAAAACAACAAAATGTGGCGGAGGTAGAGAAGACGTTTTTGTAGATTTATGGGAAGAAAAGCGGCCAAAACGGCGGACCGACGAAGGGAGTGAGAATTAATGTGTGCTGTGCCAATATTCTTTTCTAGAATTGTGTAGCAGATATACTACACCTATTAATTTATATAATTACTAGCATGGAAAATCGAAAATATTTACAAAATAATTCTCTATGTTCTTTTCTTTTTTTTTATTTTTTATTTATGTTATTGGTTATTGAACACCAAATATTCAACACAATAGATTCTGACTAAATTTGCTGAGATAGTGTTTCATCTCGTGTTTTATAATTCACATTCCTACAATGTTGATCCACCATGTATCTCCTCACCTAACCACGTCAGCGGTCGTCAATCAGTTTAGAATTCACAAGTGTGAGACTCAATGCTCTTAAAAAAACTTATCATCATTGAGAGAGCGTCAGAGTGTAAAAGGGAAGCCTTAAAGTGAAGTCACGAGAGGAGGAATACCCCCAGGCTTACCCTTCGAATGAGTCTGTGGCCCAAAAGGCCACAAGAGGCCTCTATGGGCCCTCAAAACTTTACATGTAGGACAAATGAAGCGGGAGAACAAGTGATTTTAAAGCACTAGGATGGCCTAGAACGCTGTTGCATCGAGGGAATGAACCCTCAACCCGGCCTTCACCAAATTTGACAAGACCACCAGGATGATCTTAGTTGGCAAGACTGACAAACTCTTAATTACACGTACCGCCACCAAACCCGCATCTGTTGCACATGGATGCATTTTATCAGTCCTAGGGGAGTTAAATGCTCTCTTGTAAATATAATCCTTGGCTTAAAATGCATAAGATATGCATTAAATGTAGATTTGAGGCCCCATTAATGAGAGTAGGATCAACTGCCTTTTTGGAGTCCAAGAAATGATAAAAAATATGTCCACTTATATTTCATGAGTCAAATCCGTTGACCAATCCCAATCAAACACGTCAAGTTAGGGCCTTCTCTCATATAAATAAGAAAAAGACTCTCTCATATCGGTTCGGATCTTCTGTTACATAATCGTGTTACATCTTCTGTTACACTCATCAATACACGCCACGTGTATTGGTGAGCGGTCGAGATAAGGAAAGAGAATCTTTATATTTTTTCCATATCATCAGTTTTTCTCTTTCCTTATCTCGACCGCTCACCAATACACGTGGCGTGTATTGATGAGTGTAACAGAAGATGTAACACGATTATGTAACAGAAGATCCAAACCGCTCTCATATGAGGTATGTTACACTTTTATATGTTACACTTTTATGCATTACAAACAAAAAAATATTACAATCTTACTATTCACTTTCTTCTCCAAATACCCTAAAACTAATTTAAACGTCAGAGAGCCTATGTCAGGGCGAAACCAGCTAGTCTCACATGTTTTCCTCCCTTTTTGATAGGTGGGCCACCAGCACATCAACCGGAGCGTATCAAACTCCACCATGTGATCGATCAAAAAAACCTCGCATAAATTTGGCGCTAGAAGAATGGCCCTTAATCTTGTGTAGAGGTGATCCTTGGTGGAGTAGAAGAATGGTAAACAAACGACGAGCCTATGTCTCCGGGACTCTATCGGATAGAGCTAACCGTGACCCTCCGGAGGTTAACCAATGGGCTGGGGGAGAGAATTTTAATGTTACCAATAAAGGCAAAGGACATAGCATTCCTTTGCCTCCAATTGGGCCTGGAGCCGGGCCTTCCAGCGCCCCTCCGCCAGCTACCGCAACAGAAACTCAACAGGTAGAGCAGATGGTCACTCTCCTCATTAGCCGAGTCCAGCAACTACTGGGGGCATGCGATGATCAAAAAGACCCCTCATCAAATGCGTATAAAATTATTTCCTTAATAATACATTTAACTTGAGGTGGTGTTCGAGCATTGAAATAGAAGATGAAACATATTTAGAATAGAAGATCTGATGTGTTAAATTTGGATTCGACCTGTAAAAGGCCACTTAAATATAAAGCTCTCCCTATCAAGTTCACCGGCATTCTCAAAGTTCAAACACGGTCGAGGACTTTAATTAAGCTAATATAGTGCCAAACCATTAAATTAAAGCATTAATTAAACCACTCGGTGGCAGGCAGTTAATCTCTAAGAGATAGTTGAAATTTGAAAATAATGGTACTTAATTTTTTTTTCTCGTGAATCCTTTTATCTGTTTGTATCAATGAATATCATTCGATCTGAAGCTTTTTGGCATATTGACATTTTGGCTCAGAAAACTAGCTGCATGCGCTATTTAACATAGCCATTTATTGGAAGTTGGAGCAAACAAATTTTCAACTAATTAATTAGGGAAATTCTAGTTCAGATCCGGCTCGATCGAACCAGTGTTAATCATATGGCGAGTATTTTACACTTGCTCTATGAATGGTCGATAATTTAGGGAGAGTGACCAATCACTTAGCAAGTGTAATACACTTGCCATATGATTTGTTGGGTTCAGCCAAACTAAGTTCGGCTTAGAATTTTCTGATTAATTAATACTAATAATCTTAAAATGGAATTTTCTGTTCAGTTTATTGAATTGAGTTGGATACATATATGGGAAATTCTATCATCAGTCATGGTTCGTAGGTGACTAACATTAGTCATCCCTAATTTTAGCCATTAAATAAGGTAAATAAAATCTAAACCATCCATATATATGTGACATGTTACCTATTGTGCAGGTAAAGTGGAAGGGTTACCTGCCACACAGGCTATCCTATGATTTTAATTTATAGCAATTATTCTATTACACCATATATAGTCCCATTAAATACAAACCAATAAAATTGTTTTATAACATATATGTAATTAATAAATTCGAACAATATATTAATAGTTGATAAAAGCTTACACTTAATTTAAATTTTCAACACATTTTTAAAAATCTATAACACTAATGACAAATTATTTTAAAAATATATCTAGAATATCAGTATTTGTATTTTAAATTTTAAAATTTGAATATTATTATTAAGTAAATTATTCATACTATTTATAAATTTATTATATAATGATTGATTTGTATTGATATTGAGTAATATATTTTTAAAATTGGTGCAAATATATAAAATATATCCAGAAGAGTGCAATAAGCAGAAGTTGTTATTAGTGAAATATATTTTGATTATTAGTGGAGGGTATACTAGTATCAAACACCAATAATAATAATAATAATAATAATAATAATAATAATGATGATGATGATGATGATTAGCTAAATTAATTCACGCCAATAATTAAAAGACATAATAATAATAATAATAATAATAATAATAATAATAATAATAATAATAATAATATTTGTTGTTACTGAAATAAAATATCATGTAATTTCATTTTAATTAAAGTTTAATATTTAAATAGAAATAGAAACTATTTACCTTAAGAACTCTTAATAATTAGGGGAGATTTTTTATATTTGATAATGTTAATAATTAAGGAATCCCTCAATCTCTTTAGAATCTAACAATAGCCATTCTCTTTACGATTAAACGAGAATTAGAGAGAGAAATCTGATTAGAATTGATTCTGTAAAGAGAGAAAAATAATTTGTTTACCTGCAGAAGCTGGTAAGTATGATGTTTAATTAACTAGTAACTTATTTAAAAAAATAAAATTAGTACACGTGACATTATTTCTAGGCATGACTAACCTTAGTCACCTACGAAGCAGACTAATAGTAGAATTGCCCTACATATATAGCCAATTGGTAAATGTGGGAGGGCTTTTTCTCAAAACAGAAATACTTCATTAATTGTTTTTGTTTGTTTAATTGTTTGCTCAAAAATAATTAAGTATGAAATTAGGATACCATCATATTTTGGTATCTTTTTCATTCCCAAACTCCACATGACTTGTATTTCTGGCAATTGTATGCACCACCCCATTTCCTTCAGAAGTTGGACAAATCTTCTAATCTCTCTCTCTCTCTCTCTCTCTCTCTATATATATATATATATATATTCATATACCCTTAATTTTATTAAAAGTATTCTGTAAAATATGCAAATTTATTGACATATACAAATTATAGAAGAAATGCAGTTGGATTGGAAGGTGTGAAGTTTGAGGGTTTAAGATTGAGCTATCATAGACAACGAGGGTTAGTATAATTACTTCTTTAATTAATTTTTCAATATTGCACGTTGGATTTAATTCTAATTCTGGCAATGAGAGAGAAATTTGGTCCCCCGCTTCATGTCTAATCTACTCAACATAACGCGGTGACGGATAAAAAAGAACGTATTTAAATCAACACATGTTAGTTATTCAATTATAGCTATATGACATTGAATGTCGGATCTAATGTAGAAAAAAAATAATTTCTACCCTTTTTTTAAAAATTTTTTTGACATCTTTGTAAATCTAAATTTATTATAGTCATTGACTTATGATATCCATGATAAACTACAATATCACTACAAGAAAATGAATAAATTTGTGAAAATATAACAAATGATAATGAAAAAATTATCATTAATTATATATATTTAGTGACAACCAATGTATATTATCACAAAACATAGTTTGCACAATATCAATGTGACAACATAGTATAAAATTGACAATTAATGACACCTCTATCGTGACAATTTACAAATAATGTAATCTCTTCACAAAATCCTAACGACAATTTTTGATATCACCAAATTGTCATTATAGGTGTGTCACTAATTGTTCGAATGTTGCTTTTTATAGCAGAGTTTTTTTTTTTAAAGCCAAACAGCTTTCTGTTTGGATAGAATAATTAAAAGTGCATTACAAGGTGCCTTTATTTAAAACTACTCTTGCCTAGCTTCTGAAAAAAGTCCTTTTTGATTTTTTTTTTTTGGCTTCTCTTTTTTTTTTCCAAAAGCCCATCTGAAACTACTCTTGTGTAGCTTCTAAAAAAAGCCTTTTTTGACTTTTTTTTTTTGGCTTCTGTTTTTTTTTTCAGCCCATCCAAATAGAACTTTTTTTTTTATTCGAAGTGTTTTTTTTCAAAAAAAAAGTGCTTCTTCTTGAAAAAACCCCATCCAAACGGGCTTTAAATTTTGTCACCATTGAATAATATTGTGAAAACATAAATGTTGTTGTCACATAAACAAAAAAAACCTTAATTAATGATAAAATAGAGGGTACTAACACTTAATATAATTATTGATGATAATTTTTATATATATTGTCACTTTTAAATCTTATTAATAATATATATATATATGTGTGTGTGTGTGTGTGTGTGTGTGTGTGTATTGTAGTGTACTGACTATGACATTTTTCAAGAATCATTCGTAACAGCATTTTTTTTTTCATTAAAATTTCAAAGACAGAAATCATCATTCACTTCTTGTCAATTGCAACTTGATCCATCACTTCGGAGATTGGGAGAAGAATTTGGAAAATATATTTTAATAGTGAGTTAATTTGAAGAATGGGAAAAAGAATAGAAGTAGTTTGCTTTTATTTATGGAGTTAATTTTTGCCATAGACATATTTTCATGTTAGTTTTTGTTTGCTTAATATTATCACCATCCCATTTCCATATTAGCACACACAGCACTCTATTATTGCTACAAAGATATTATGATTTACCAGCATATATGTACTTAGTCAGAGATTGAAAGATACAATTTTATATCTTTAAATTACATAATAATTTGGAATTATTATGAATTTCTATAATATGTCGAAAACAAATGATGTATTTTGAATAAAGTATTTAATTTTGTCATGAAAGTTTTAAAATACTACACTCTTCAATAAATTCATTTTTTTTTATTTCTTCCGTCTGAAGCAGTTTATTACAATCAATCCGTTACATTAATATTATAAAATAACAAACAAACTATTACAAGTTAATATAAAATCACAAAAAAATAAAAAAAAATTAATATATAATATACAACAATTAATATATACTTAAAACAGTATCTGCATCCACAAAAATTAAAACCAATCTAGCTATTTTGAATTTCGTCCAATCAAATGTTAAAATTTATATAGGAAAAAAAAATCTGATCGTCTCGTCGGCGGTGCCCACTCAATTTGTTGCCAATGGCAAATACCACACGTGATGTTAATTACTTCAAAGTTTCTTTTTTTTAATAGTATATTTTTGGTAAATGTCAATAATGTATTGGTTGTCCGATTTTCATGACCTGTCCGGGATATTCTAGAAAATAATATGCTCCACATATTTGTCGGCACTGACTCGCTACCCAATACTGTGCTCCCACGTGTCCTGTTTAATTGTCTAAGTCTCATCGTGCACCGTCTCTCTTGTCAATTGTCTTCACTGGGGTTGACATTTAATTTTCTTCATTTTGACTTGACTTCAATCCTGAATCACAATAAAAACTCAAAATTTGTAATATCCAAAAATATTATACTAAAAATTATTTTGAGAAAAAAAGAATTTGAGATTGAAAATTATATATATATATACATATATAGGAATAGAGGCATAATGAACTAATAGTAATTTGATTGGCTAGTTACATAAAAGAAAAAATAAAAAGGGTAAATATAATAAAAATAATAAATCTTTTTACTTAGGACCATAAATTTGTAATTTAGAAAAAAGTGTGGTCGACCTTTGAAAGATGATTTTGAAGGTCAAATAGTTGGCCTCGAATCTTTGAGGCTATCTAGTGGGACCCAATTTGGGGGAAAACACTTATCGACATTTTTGGTAGACTTATTTATTTATTTATTATATATTTTTCGTTATGTTAGATATATTTGGTCATAACAGCCGGCTTACAGTGCATGTCGATGCCTTTTGTTTTACGTCGACATCTTTGTGGATATATATGGCTTGAATTTCTCGCCTCTCTCTACATATATACACATAAGTATATATAAAATAATATCATAATATAAATAAATACAGCCAAGGAGATGAACCACTTACGTATCTATATTTTTAAATATTAGGTATATATACTTTACCCTATGAGTGCGTTTGACATGGATTTATAAATGTGATTATGAGGGTGTTTGGCTAAGCTTATAAGCTCCTCAAAATATCTTATAAGATGTTTGAGAGCTTATAAGATGGTATAAAGTTTTTGGCAAAAATTTTGGAGGAGAAGCTTATAAGCTTCTCAAATAAGATGTTTAAGAGCTTATAAGCTCTTTTTAAAAAAGTAAGGAGGTGGCGACTTATTTTTTAAGATCTATCAAGCTCCTTTATTTTCAACCAAATTAATTACAATATTGTCATTACTAACATCTTATAAGCTATATCCCTTCTTATTTATCCAAATATTTTAATAACTTATTTTTAAAATAATATCCAATATCTTATAAGCTCCTAAAATATCTTATAAGATGTAGGAGCTTAAAAGATATTTTAAATAAGCTTAGCCAAACACCCTCTATATGAATATTCCATCCATAATTATGTTTGATAGATTTTTTTTTTTTTTTTTTTGCCTTTTTATAAAGGCCAAGTTTGATTTTTATCCACCAATTTGTCAAATAACCCATTCCACCATAGATGTGAGATGTGTAATCAGCTTGATTTTGGCTGACTTGATGGAAGCTATAATTTACTTACTTGCCTTGATAAGGTTTGTCTTTATACAAAATATTAAATGACTTTTTGTAATTTGCTTGCAATCTTACAAGAATAAAAGCCCTACCAAATACTTTTTGGGATATCACACGAAATAATACTTCACTACAGGAAAAAATGCATTTTTCGGCGGAAATATCAGGCGAAAAAAATTTTGCTGAAAAAAATCTTGCCGAAATTTCAGCCGGAAATTAAAAAAAAAATTTGGGCAGAAAAATTCCATCAGAGATTTTTTTTTAAAATTAATAATACAATAACTTTAAATAAATCAAAAAAATCAAAAAATCATAAATGAACAAATTTAGAATTAGTTTAGTGGCAAGACATTATACTTCTAAGGAAGATGATCTGGGTTCAAATCTCAGTAAGTACACAATTAATTTTATTTTTTAAAAAATATTCCGGGGGAATTTTCTTGCCCGAATTTTTTTTTAAAAAAAAGAATTATCTTATCAAGTTGTAAAATAGCCTAATAGTAAAGCAATTATCTTCTAAGTGAAAGATTTAAGATTCAAACTTTAGTGAATGCAAAAAAAAATTAAGGTTATTTTTTAAAAATAAATAAATAAATCCAAAAATATTTCGGGGAAATTCTCCCCGAAACTCCAGCGGAATATTTTTCGCCAGAATAGTCTGGCAAAAAATTCTCTTGGATTATTTAAAAAATAAATATTATCAAGTTGTTAAATGGCTTAAAGTAGTTACCTTCTAAGCCAGAGGTTCAAGGTTCAAACTCTAAAGAATACAAAAAGATTTTGTTTTTATATTTTTTAGAAAAACAAACAAGTATACATTAGAATAAGAAACTACATTTTGGTTAATTCACAAATTAGAATATTGGTACCTATTATGACATTGTATTTTTTTATGAATTAGCAAAAAACTTGAAAAACTGATTAAATAATTAAGTGAAAGGCTAAAAACACAACCGAAACAAAAAAAATTGAAATTTTCTTAAAATTGAAAGAAAAATATTAAACTGCTGTTACATGTACCGCTATAACAATTTTGTCCCAAAAATTCGAGTATCATCAAATTAAATCCAAAAATATAAGCGCATTCAACTTTTAAAAGACATACAAACAAGATAGATTGGTCAAAATTCCACTAACAGACATAAGTATTTAAAAGTAGTTAAATTCAACTTTTATCTATCTAATGAAAAATATACTAATTTTCAGTTAATCTCTTAATGAAATAATAGAAATGGAGCTCCCATATAAAAAATTAGTGTCAAAATCATCTTCTAATTACAAAAAATAAATTAAAATTAATTAATAAATTAACATAATTAAGAATAATCAAATGAATATATAATAAATATACAAGAAAACAAAATATATCATAACTTCGTGTAATAATTTGGTGGTGGAATGCTTGTCATCCAACCTTGGTGTCATGGGTTCAAATCCCTTCAACTACAAAAATTTACATATTTTGGGGGATATTATTCCAGCAGTAGCGGTTGGCGGAGGCCTTGACGGTGGCAACGGATCTCGCGGTTTGGCGAGAATATTATTCAGAATTTTCGGAGATCAATCCGGTGGAATTTTCCGCTGAACTTCGGGGGAAATTTGGTGGTATTCCGACGAAACGTTGTTTGGCGAGAATATTATTCAGAATCATTGGAGATCAATCCGGCGGAATTTTCCGCCGAACTCTAGGGGAAATTTGGCGGTGTTTCGACGAAAAATGACATTTTGACGCAGTTTTTTTTGACAAAAATTCTGTCCAATTTTTTCACCGAATTTCGCGCACTTTCTTGTAGTGCTTGTTACTAAACATATTAATGCCTTGCAGTGATAATAGATTTATGTGTACATATATCTAATGATTTTCTTATCCCACACAATCCTACTACTACCAAACACAACTTATATATATATACACATATATATATATATATATATATATGTGTATATATATCCTTAGTTGTTGGCGTCGAGCTTTTTACCAAAAGAAAAACTATACACCACTAGAAAAAAGAAAAACTCCAATTGGAGATACTCACATGACACTTTTAAAATTTGCCTTAATAGTCTAAAAATTGAGGCACTTCAACAAAAAATGTCACTATAAGTAATCTTTATCATAAATTTTTATTAATAAAATATATTTTGGAGACGTTATGAAATGTCACATAAATAGGCTTTTATAATATATAAACACGTGATACTTTAAGTAGTGCCACAAAATTAAATATGTCAAAATCATATCCACTTATGATGATAATCTCTGGAATTTCAATGCAACATTTTTCTAGTAATAATAATCAAAGAGATGAATCACGATTTGTCTCAATTTGTATTTTCTTACGTCATTTGGAAACTATCTATTAGAACAGGTAACTGCTAAAAAGATATAGTTGATCATGAATAGGGATTAATTCTAGGAGTAGGCACAAGTTTTAAATTTCCCTTTCACAGTAATAAAATGTGGGAAACATGCGCTTTGGCCTAACCCAGAAGGATAAAACACGATGCGTGGATGACTCTGAGCCTAGTGCATGCTTAATATTACTGGCTAAGATGGCTGCTCAATTTGAATCTCTTTTAAAATTATAATGTGTCTATAGTTCATAGAATTATTTGTGTGTGAGTTTGAATCGGTTACAATATATACCCCTGTTTGCAAATTCTAGCTCAAACCGAGTTAGGCCGGTCAACACTAATTACATGTTGAGTGAATTATATTTATGATATAAATATATGATTAATGTATATTTTGAAGAAAATGATCAACCACGCAATAAGTACAACAATAATTGTCATATATTTGTTGGAGAGGCCAAACTGAATTTGGGCAAGAATCACCATATAAGAAAGCACTCCATTTTCTAATGAAAAATTTGTAACAAAGAGATTTTGTCAAAGATTTAAGGTAATTGTAATGAATTAGTAATAAAATTTAATGTAAATAGAATTAAATAAAAAATCATTGACAAATTATTTACTAACAGATTTGTTATAAACAACATCTATAACAAAAACTAAATTTATAATGAATTGATTTGTTACTGAAAGAGATACGTCCCTATAATGAATTTTCCTAGCTGCTCGTCGGATATAAATATGTATCAAACGCATCACTTAGAGGGTCTTTGGCTAAGCTTATAAGATCCTTAAAACATCTTATAAGTTATAAGATGGTGCAAAGTATTTGACAAAAATTTTGGAGAGGAGCTTATATAAATTACTCAAATAAGATGTTTAGGAGCTTATAAGCTCTTTTTAAAAAAGTAAAGAGATGACAACTTATTTTTTTAAAACCTACCAAGCTCCTTTGTTTTCAATCAAATTAATTACAGTATAGTCATTACTAACATCTTACTACATCTTATTTATCTAAACACTTTCATAACTTAAATAAGATCCAATATTTTATAAGCTTTTAAAATATCTTATAAGATGTAGCTAGGAATTTATAAGATGTTTTAAATATGCTTAGCCACACACCCTCTTAGTTAGCATGTCTATAATTAGGGCTAATTACGCCTACACTTCCTCAAAATAAGTATATTTGCGGTTGTTACCCCCTTAATTTGTTCCAATGTTACAATTCAATCCCTTCAAGTTCCATAATTTCAAATGTCTCCCTTCTCTGTCATCATAAATTTTAAGCAAGTTTGGAATCAAAACAAAAAATATAATAAATTTCAAATACACTTGCCCTCTCTAGAATGCGTAAATAGAACTTTATACTTTAAAGTAAGGGCCTAAGATGAGTTGAGATGACTTAAAAGTTCAAAAGAGTTGACTTAAGTGAGACTCAACTCAAGCTCAATTTTCTTGATCCAAGCTCGAGTTCATCAAGTTTGAGCTTTTTTACTGGCCAACCTTCAATCTAAAGAGAAATATTCAAGAGCTCGTGATCTAGCTATTGAGTTTTCACTTTTAATTTTAGTATAAAACATACTATAAATAACGATAATAATGTTAATGGTGATGTGAATAACAGTACATGTAACATGCAATAAATTTATTCAACAACAATAGTAATAGTTGTTAAAAATATCAAATTTTGTTGCAGCATTTTTTATAGTATTATAATAAGTATATTATAAGATAAATATTATTGCAGCTGTACTTCAGATTTCGAAATTATATAAGTTGTGCTTCTGCCAGTATTAAATTCATATATAGTATTAGTATACAACTATACATTAGTATATGTGTTCAAACTTTTTCGTTATAATAACTCAATTTTTGTTATAATAACTTTTTAAGATGCATATCAATCCAACATTGATAATCACGTTTTGATAGAGGTGACATTGAACTCGAGTTTGAAATATAGATTTCCCTATACGTAAATGAATCGAGCTTGATCAGCTAAAAATATTTGTAATGACTAATGAGTTTAGACTTGATCTTGATCCTAAAATTATAAGTTCGATGAATTTGAATTTCAGTTCGAGTTCAAATTTTTCAGATGAAACTGAACTTACGCATAAAATTTGTAAAAGCTCGATTCAAACATGATTGCGATTACGCATACTTTTAAATTTTGTCTTTCCCTAAGAGAAGTGTTCTAGTCAAATATCAACCGAACGGTATTGACTTCTGACCACTACTTCCAAAATATTAATTTAACAAGAATGTATAATTTTTTTTGAACAACTTTTTCAAGTTTTATACGGAACTGAACAGCAGACTGGGACTCGCTTTTTTAAGACAATGGACGGAGTATTGGCATGATTATTTCAAACACGTTTTTCTCAGTTCGTTCCGATCTAGCTAGGAAATAAAATGTCAATTCAAATTTCAACATCAAAAAGCGCTATTGCCAACGATTTTTGTGGTAAATGGAAGTCTTATGATACTCACATGGTTTTGACAATTTCGGCGCCGTGACATGCAACAGTACTATACCTGAGGTCTTCTTGTTAAGCAATATGGGCTTATTCGATAAATATCTCACATTGTATTTCTACTAATTTGGTGTTACTATTTCGGCTCTCGTTTTTATTGTTTATTAGATTAAAAATTTCCACAAAAGTATCATTGATCCCCAAGGTGGTTACGTACATGAAGTTAAAGATTTATTGAAAATTTTCGTAAATAAGACCCATCACAAATTGTAAAACTAAAGTTTCGACACTATAGTGTCTTAAGGTTCCAACCCACCAAAATAAGATAAGTTGTTAGTTATTAAAGACTGATTTATTGATACATTTGTTTCTGATTGACAATTATGATATATATATATATATATGTATATATATATATGCAATAAATGCTCTAAAGAAAAATGAAAAATAAAAATAAAGAAGACGAAGAAGAGATGAAGAATTAAAATACTGAAGGTACAACAGAAATCTAGAACTGGGCCAGCAGGCAGACAGGAGAATTTAGTGAGGTACAATTATTGTTTGGTTGATGATTATCATCCTTATCTAGTAACACTATCACTTCAAAATAGCAACATGCTATGAGGAAATTCTCCTATAGATCAAATGTATACACCTTACGATTTGAATTCAGTCATATATTATGTATTAAATTTTTTATAAAATATATATAATTTTTACCTAAATTGGAACTGTAGAGTACATGGGTGGAGTTTATATAAGAATTTTCCCATGCTATGATATTAACAACAACAACTATGATCTAACACTGCATGAAATTGTTGACAAATTCTATTATTATTAATTTTTCTTTTTCCTTTTTTACAAAAATAGGGAGCTGAGACGAAATGAATAGTAAAAAGCTTAAATTTGAAACCCGTTTGGATAGACTTACGAAAAAGGTGCTTGTCGAGCCATTTCTTTTGTAAGAGAGGCTTTTTTTAAAAAAAAAATTAAGCAATTTTATGATTGAATGTAATAATTTAAAAGTGTTTCAGAAAATACCTTTCTTTGGAAGTTGCTACGTATACCTTTTAGAAAAACAACTTTTATTTTATTTACTTTATTATTATTTTAACTTTTGATTCTTGAAAAAAGCTCAATCAAACATTTTTTTTTTATTGACGTATTTTCCCCCCCTCAAAAGATAAGTGTTTCTCTTGTGGAGAAAATTCATCAAAATGGGCCCTTTTGTTATCTGCCTTTGTCCATTTGGGCATTAATCCAATGGGTTCAAAGTTTTAAATAATATTTCCACGTATTATTATTATTATTATTATTATTTTGTTTTTCACATAGTTGATGGAAAAAAACGCTTCGTATTACTTGGATTGAATGATGGTGTGCTCTAGTAAGAGCGAGTCTTGTAGAACTTGCGAATATTTGGTTCTTAAAGTAGATTATTTGAGAATTGATTTCGGTTTTCGGACGGTGAAACTTTCGAAAATTGGTTATCATTTACTTTAGCTTCAATCATTTAAAATAAATAGGATTTGAGTTCCACACGGAAACATAATTAACCACTAAAACCAAGTTCGAATAGTAGTGTATCTAGCCAGAAGGTCCTAAATGCTTCATGTTGGCGAGTTTTTGGTTTAATGAAGATGTATCTGTCTTTAAAAGAATGGAAAGTATCTTCAGAAATTTGAATTCTGGTAATGTGCGTGTGTGGGTACATATTATCATAATATATCAAATAAGATAGTTATGGTTTTCAATTTTATATCGATTACTTTCAAATACAGCGAGTTGAATAGAACTAGTCTATATTGAATGTCCGCAAACAATGACAGTCATAGTGTCGACAACGACTACAAAAATCAACGTAAAATACAAATATTATTAACAATATAAAGGCGTGGACGCAGTCACAATATATCCCCAATGATCTAATTTTAGCATTATTTTTGAACGTATCGCGTTTGTTTTGTGAATAAATTATAATATATTGTATTTTGTAAGCGTTATTACATATAATATATTTGATTCATCATTATGATAAGACTTAGAGACAAGTCTTTCAAATAACTGTGATTCTCATTATTAATTTATTCCGTGGTGAGTTTGATATTGCCACACTCCCACTTGGCACCGCCCAGAAACATGTTGGCCCAACAAACTTATCAAGCCAACTAGGACCAACTCATAACTTTTTGAAGCACAAAGAATGTGAGCAAATTCCACATAAATATCGCTAGGGTTGTCAGTGGAACGGATTTTAATCCGAATTTGATTCGAGTCCGTTCTGAATTTTTGCATATTTAATTAATTAAAATATCCAATAGATCAAATTCAATTATAAATATTCATAATTCGAAATAAATAGATATAATATAGGATCAATCAGTCCAATCTGCTAAAGATTTGAATCCAGATTTTAATAATATTTTGTGTTAGATTAATAACTGTATGTATATAATTTTAGTAAAGAAACGAGGATAAAATGTAATATATATATATATAGCATAATAATTAATAATACACTATTTTTTTTTCAAAGTAATTTTTTAACAAAATAATGTGTAATTTGTATACATATTCTAAAATAATGTTCTACTTAATTAAATTTTTATTTTTTTACAAAAAAAATATTATTATTTATTTGTTACTTGATTTTAAAGTTTCAAGTTTGTTAATTGTGAATCAGATCGAGTTTTCTTATCGATTTTCGGATTTTTTTATTGTTCAGACTCAATAATATTGAATGAAAATCCTATAGAATTTTGATCAAATTCAAATATTGAGAAAACTCATCAGATTCTAATTTTCTCAATTTGCTCCAAATCCAACCCATTGATAGCCCTAATTATCCCTCATAACATTAAAATACCAACACCCATAAAATTAAATTCAATAGTACATTATTCTTTCCAAGTTCTCAAAAATAATTACAAGTTATTGATCTCGTTTGGATGGGCATTTTTTAAAAGCGAAGCACTTCTTTTTGGAAAAAAAAACACTTTAATAAAAAATACAAAAAGTGTTTTATTGAGCTATTTTTAAAAAAGTAGAAGCCGGGAAAAAAATCAAAAGGCGGCTTTTTTAAAAATGATCCAAAATAACTTCAAATAAAAACACCTTTAAAGCACTTCTAATTTATGCATCTAAGCACCAAATTGCTTATTTAAAAGAAAAGGCTCTACTATAAAAATATAACTTGAAAAGTATATATATTTTTTAAACATATCCAAACGGGCTCATTGTTTTGATTCAAGCTTTGCTCATGTCGTGGTTTGGGCTTAGCTCAAGCATAAAGGCTAACTCAACTGGTAAAATTTGCCCAAGCCACTATGAATTATACACAAAAACTAGCTCATAAAACAAAGATTGCCGGAGTCATTATAGGTCACACTACATCTTGATATTTAGATGTGGGGATAATTAACCCATCTCCTCATGCCTGCGCCTCAATATAGATGTGGAAGATAATGAACACGCCCCCTCATGCCTACATCTCAATATAGCAGAAAACAGCTTGGAGCGGGAGGCCAAATAACAGTATACGATACCGTATAGAATATTATGGGCTTAGACTTAACTCAACTCTGAAAGCTAGTCCATAAGATATAATTGCATGAGCCATTATAAATTATACCACATCTTAGTATTTAATCGCGGTGGAAGATAGTTAGCATCGAGTCATTGACATCACATGCAACACTACTGCTCAGAAAACTTTGAAATATCACACTTCCATCCAAAACAAAATGTTTGCGCAAAAGATGAACGGATATTGTTGAAATTTGAGGAGATCTATTCATAGATGCCACTATCCTATCCTAAGTGAGACAAACGATGCTGTAGCAACACGTACAAAATGCAGCAGACCAGCAGAAATATTTTCAGCTAGTTCAAAAGCACAGTGTCAATAAACTGCAGCTGCTTTTCTACAAACATTGTACATAGTTGAAGAGCAATTAACCTCTCAACTTCATAGCTCTCACTCTAGCCATTGACGCCTCTCAATCGAGCAATCAACTCATCCTGTAAATAGAAATGAGATTATGCATTAACTATATTGAATCAATTCAACATTAACCCGTGAACAAGAAATATCAGACAACTTACCTTTCTCCCCCTTGCTGAGAGGCCTTTCTCCCTAAGAATAGTACGGAGTTTATCCACTGTCAAGCTCTGAAGATTTTTGTGTGTGTCTGAAGATAGCATGCATAATAAAAGTTGAGTAAAAAGAAATGCTATGTAACAAAAGAAAAAAAAAGTATTCAGGAAGTTTACAATTCCCTTATTACAGCTACACCCCACATGCACCGAGAACAGACCCAAAGAAGTAGCAACAAGATATAGAGATACTACAATTTAGTTTTGTCATTAAACTGTGAGGGTGTTTTGCTAAGCTCATTTCAAATATATAATAAGCTCTTACGTCTTATAATATGTTTTAAGAGCTTACAAGATATTACAAGTTATTTTATAAATAAGCTCTTAAAAGTATTTGGATAAATAAGATGGGTGTAGCTTATAAGATGTTAGTAATAACAATTTTGTAATAATTTGGTTGAAAACAATGAAACTTGTTAAGATCATAAAAATAAATTGGCAACTCCTTACATTTTAAAAAGAGCTTGGAGGCTCCTAAACATATTATTTTAGGAGCATATAAGCTCCTTCCCTAAATATTTTGTCAAACACTCTATGACATCTTATAAGCTCTCAAACATGTTATAAAATGTTATGAGATGTTTTTAAGAGCTTAGCTTAGCCAAACACCCTCTATAGCGTATGCATCCATCTCTTATTAGCAACTGCACAAACATAGAGATTTTGGATACAATGAAGATACTTCCCCGACTAATAAAAAGGCTTCTTAGGTTTGCTTAAATGAAAGAAACACCTGGGGTTGACTTCAGCAAGCCTCAGTTAAACTTGTTTAAGACCGCTAGACCAGGTCAACATTGAATCAACCAAAAATTGACTATTTTAAGCTGTTAGAGTTTTCATCTCGCCTCAAGCTCAACTTGAAGAATACATGACCCAGCTTATGAACTTCAAAGGATTTTTTTCTTCATTTCGAAACAGCCTAAATCTCTCAAGAAACCAGTTCACAGAACACTAAATCACTCGAACTCATGAATAAGCGACCATCCATAATTAAGATAGCAAAAACTCTAAAGAGAACACATGTTCTTAGGAAAACATGAGCAGATGATCAAATCCAAAAGTGTACAAGTGCAAAGTGTGAAGATTGACGGTTCAAATAATCCTATATGCATGCAATGTAAAACCATAAAACAGCATAAGATGAACATCTTACCTTGAGAAGAACCAAGCTGAGTGCTGGACATGGCCTTCTTTCCTGTAGCTTTGCCATCCAGAGCTTTCTCAGCAGCCCTGAAAAGGGACGGTTTGATGGAGTATGAAACTGAAGAATTGCAGCGGTAGAGTAAAACTCTGGAGGACAAAAATCACCAAGCACTGCTAACCCAAAGAAAATGGATTCATTACCTTTTCCTCGAACCCTGATTTGCAGCAGTAACTTTTCCCTCCTTTGACCCAGAATCACCCTTTTGATTATTAAGCATAAGAGACCTGATCAATATATTTGTTTGGTTCGTCCTTATAATCTGGTCGTCTGGTACAAAAAAAAAAAAAAGGCGAGATCAGCATACTTACAGCGACAAGAAAGAAAAATAAAGCTAGAGAAAATGGGATGACAAAGTAATAAGGCAAAAGCAAGTATATTGTTAATCAAGCTTTAAGGATAACAACATGATAGAACAAATTCAAAATAGGGGCTATTGAATGAGTAGCAAAGAGAACTTAAAACTTAAATCCAATCAACAAAACTACATAATACTCAGAGGTTGCCTGCATGTAGTGACCTAATCCACTCTGCGAGGAAGTAAACATCTTTATGCTTTGTTTGGGAACTATATTTTGATGAACAAAACCATTTAGTTTGTTTGGTTTTGCAGGATAGAAAAGAACATTAAAAAGAATAACATGATAGACATCTTTTTCTATAAGCTGTTTCATTGCTTTTGCATGATGCTCGTTATATTTAGACAACACTAGAAATTGATAGCTTGTTAAAACGGATATTCTGATGGAATTTTGAGTTGAATTGATTGCCCTTTTCCTTTTCACCTTCCCCTGAAAATTTCTAGATTGAAATTCAGCAATGTAGATTTAGAATATTAGGATGAATATTGAGAAATGCATAAAAGAACCTGGAGGTGATGTATCATGCTCGCAAATATAAACACGCATCCCTCCCTGCATAAATTTTCAGCACGTCAAACTTTAACACAGATTATCAGTTGAATTAAACGTGCACATTTTCCAAGGAGATAAAAGTGACCATTGTGGCCTACCTCCCATACAATGACTGCAGAAATAAAAAGAAGTGTAAGAGTAACAACTATATTCAGCAAAGGTTACACACCCCTTTTTTTCAATAAGCTTCCTAACTCGGCATGAAAAAGATAGAAAATAAGGAGCAAGATTAACAGTTATCATACCAGTAGATCACATATGTGAAAATCCTGTTGCTCATTAACTCTAATGATTCGGAATTCACTCAGGAAGTGCTTTTAGTGCCTCATAACACAAATCGCATTCATATTTTCAGCCACATGCTTCCATTATTACACGAGAATCCGATAAATTAATGTTCACAAAAAATCCAAACACCATATGTTCACATCCCAACAAGAAAAGCTAGGGTGATAGCGTCCATTACATGCAACATATGTTGAAAATAGGTATAACCTTTTCCCTTTCAGTAACATGTTTCCTCCAATCCACCAGAATCCTACATATTAACCTTCAAGGTATAAAAGAAAAAACAATGTGCTCACATCCAAACAAGAAAAGCTGACTCGATAAGCACACTTTCCATATGGAATAAGAATGGAATAAACAGCAAAGGGCCAACAATGCAAGTGCTCAACATGACTGGAATTTTAAACCATTATTTCTAAGTTATGGGCTAGTGCAAGCTCAGAAAGTCTGGTTACTCTTGAATTGACACACATAAATTCAAGTTACCCAATCCTGCAACTAAAACCTGGCCTCTAATGCCAAAACATGTTGTTCAACCTGATCTCTCTAACCTTCTCAGCATTAAATAATTCATTTTGAACTGTCACAAAGAAAATTTCTTTCCACCACGTACTTTTATTTCTCTCCAAGTGATTTCAGACTAAAAACTCAACAAGAATACTCCTTAGTTGTAGATAACTGCATTCAATTTCAGGGTAAAGTGGGAATAAAAATGAGGGAAAACCCCAGCTGCATCTAAAGGCATTGCAATGCTTGGAACCTTCAAAAATTCTCTTAACAAAAATCGCAACTTTTCACTAATATTATCTAGGGCAAAAATCAGTTGCATTTACATGAAGAAGCAGTGAGACATACAAATCAACGACTCTAAAAAGACCAATAAAAATAAAATTACAAAGCAAAAATAGAAAACAGGGTTTTAGGGGAATGTGAGAATACCGGATTAGAGGAGAGGACGGTGGATGAGAAGTTTCCGCGAGACGGAAGGTTGGCGAGGAAACTGGAAGTGCCGCCGTCGGAGGCACCCGTAACGTTGCTGAAATCGGGCGAGGCGGAGGAGCAGCCACCATCCATGGTGTCTAAAGAGGAGAGAAGTCAAATGAATTTCAGAGAATTGGACTATGTTATATATATATATAAGGATTTATTGAACAAATTTATAAGTGGGCTTTATGTAGGGAACTTAAAGTTAGGATATCGTGATATTTTTCGTTCTTTTATAATATCTCCAAATTTGGGCTGTGGTTTGCGATTGTATTGGGTTTTTGCAAGGATAAAAATCGCAAATACTTTGGGAAAAGGGATGGTTCTATTTTTAGGGGGAGAATTAAATATATTTGATTTCATGTTCTTAACCTTGTAACTATTTAAAATTATATAATTATTAAAAAAATATTATACTGAGTTAATGATTCATTGATTTGAAAGTTGTATATACATATTTATTGATATATTTAATATAAATATATACTAATATAAACCGTTTTGTAACCAAAAAAAAAAAAAAAAAATATACTAATATAAACACATATCAACTAATGACGCCACATGATATTCAATGATTAAATCACATTTCAACACATAATGTTGGGGGTGGTTGTCCCGACTAGGGACAAGCTGGACGAACCACGCGGCACATCGCAACGACTAAGGCCTGAGACCAAGTTCTACTCAATAGTTCAACCAAAAAGTTACTGTCGAAAATACGACATCAAGGAACTCTCTTCGAGTCTCGGCTAGAACCACCTACTTGAAGCAGTAGCCCTTTCTCTGCCATGACGATCCGATAACAGTAAACATCTCCATTTGGCTTCACTACCATTATTAGATGGAATAATTAGGATATCACCTAATTTGTCAATGTCATCTCAACCCTAACTAGGTGCATCATATGTTTTGCCTATAAATAACAAGTACTCATAAGTACGTTATACACTTTTGCTAACTTAATACAATTGTATACATTTAATTTTCTGCTCGATATTCGTTACTCAATTAAGCATAGGAGAGTCTTCATTGAAAAAATTTCCAAGGAGCTTGTATGTGCTCGCTATCTTGACAGGTTAAGGGCCTATACAACAACTCACCCGATCAAACTCCTTTTCTACTCGAGAACATGAATTCAAAGAGAAAACAACATCATCATTCATCACATACAAATATGTAATGATTTAAATAAATTTAATGTTAATTAATTTCTTTAAACTTCGACATAAAAATTATTTTGGCCATATCTCGACCTTGAATATTACAAAAATAATATTCCGACCTATTTATTGATTTAAAAGACATTGTACGTACTTAAAATAATTTTCATCACTTTTCCTTTTACTCACTAACTTGTAAATTCACACATGACAATTTTCACATATCTCCAATCACGGGAACATAATTAATAATGACACTAATGCATATTAAAATACACTTCGGCAATTGTTTTTATTTGGGTATATTACGATGCAACATGTAGAATGTCAAAGCCAATTTTTGTAAATAACTTTCAATGTCAAAATTGTTGACAACTAAATTAAATTAAACAACAGTGAACACACACATCAAGTTTTGGATCCAAATAAACAGTTATTTGTGTGGTAATTATATATATATATATATATATATATATATATATATATCCTGCTTAATTTGGCAAAAGATGGAGCGCAAGTAGCACATTGAAAATTATAAACTGTGTCATCATGTATAAAAAACTAAGTTGATTTATTATTTATCTAAAAACTCTATTAATGGGATTAATGAAAACTTTTAAACTGTATTTCGTTTTCTTCCTAATCAATGAAGAAAACTCCAACATAAATAAGACCACATAAAACCAAATACCTCACATTAGATTATTAGAACATAATACTAAGTAACTAATGTCACGATTTATGATTCTTCGACATTAGATTGGTCGACTTTTTTTTTTCCCGCACTTGAAGCTTATGGATTGAGAAATTCTAAAATGTTCCACAATATTTTTGAGTATTTTATATGAACTTAAGAAGATTTATAAGGTGTCAAGTTTGAGAAAATTCTACAAAGCTCAAAAAGATATAAAAAGATTCTAAAAGACTTTATAAAAAAAACTTAGAAAAATCATAATGACCCTAGAGGACTTAAAACAGAATTTAGAACATTTTGGGCCAATGTAGAGTCGTATAGGGAAAATGTAGATGAATCTAAAAGCATATAGACTATTTTAAGAATGTTTGTAATACTTTATATGAATGTAGAATATTATAAAAGTTTTTAAAGAATTTGGTAAAGGTTAGAAAAATGGAGAGTTGGAAAACCTCTTCTATTTGTAGGATCAAATCAAACTCCCAATCAAACTCTACTATTCATCAATGAGGTAGAGACCCATAAATAGTTGAGAGGGCTCATTGTAAGATCACTAGGTGGTGTCAAAATTGGACCAATGAGGTAGAGACCCATAAATAGTTGAGAGGGCTCATTGTAAGATCACTAGGTGGTGTCAAAATTGGACCAATGAGGTAGAGACCCATAAATAGTTGAGTGGGCTCATTGTAAGGTCACTAGGTGGTGTCCAAATTGGATCAAGTTTCATAGTGATTAGTATGCGTAGCGCCATGTGGACAAAACAGTAGCCTCATCTTGGGAATATAGTACGGGCTCCAAGATCGGTTGCGGTAATTAGGATATATTGCCCATAGACAAGGATGAACAAAACTCAATTAGGATTGTGTCAAAAAATCTTTAATTTGTGAATAGAGTGAGTAGTAGGTGTAACGCCATGTAGACAAAAAAAACAAAATGCAGCCTCATCTTGGGAGAGGAAATATAGTATGCGCTCCAAGATGCATGGGTTGTGGTAATTGGGATATCATGTCCATGGATGAGGATGAACCAAACTCAAATTAGCATTGTGTTGAAAAATTCCTAATTTATTTATAGTATATTCAACGTTGTATATTGGAGTTTGGGAAGCACAAGTAAACAAGTCTTGTATATTTATATGGGTGCTAATGCGTTCATATTAGAATTAGGATTTTAGTATCTTATTCAATGGTTATTGTTTCATTAGCTTTTAGGACCTTTTTCCCTAATAGTCCCTTAAGTCTTCTTAAAATTGTCTATGTTGAAAGGGAAGAATTTTCCGTTGTAATACTGAGGTGGACGCTATTAATTAATTTCACCTTTTTCCATATAGTCCCTGAAGGCTTCTTAAGAATTTTTCATTGCAAGTGGACGTTATTAATTAATTTGAATAGCCTTGTAATATTGTCCCACATCGGACAAGTATTGAAAGATTGACTATCTTATAAAATTTGGCTAAAGAATTTAAGAGTATTTATTGGATATTCACTTTAGGCAACTAAAGAACTTAAGAATATTGTATTCATTGAATATTTCTTTAGGCAAGTTGTGTGCAACCCAATTTCAAGGTGGATTCGAAGGCAACACTCACATCCAAATTTACATTCTTATTATCACAAAGCCAAAATTTCACCAAATTTAAATACATAGTATCACAAAACCAATAATTTACCTGCTTTAATTTCACCAAATTTACTTTCTTATTATTACAAAATCAATAATTCACTGCTTGCTTGACTACAATTTCACCAAATTTACTTTCTTATTATCACAAAACCAACAATTCACTGCTTTCTTGACCATCGACAAGCGAAACCTCACCAAATTTACATTCTTAGTATAAAAATTTATCGCTTTAATTTCACCAAATTTACTTTCTTATTACCACAAAACCAACAATTCACTGCTTCCTTGACCACCAACAAGCGAAATCTCAATTGCCCAAATTCACCGCTTTCTCAACCATCGACAAGCGAAATCTCAGTTGCCAAAACTAAATGTTTCATTAGGCTCAACCAAAGTACCCGTTTACCACCCTTCACCAAATTTACATTCTTTGTATCACAAAACCAACAATTCACCACTTTAATTTCACCAATTTACATTCTTAATATAACCAACAATTCACCACTTTCTTGACCACCAACAAGCGAAACCTCAGTAGCCAAAAGTAAACGTTTCCTTAGGCTCAACCAAACTACCCATTTACCACCCTTCACCAAATTCACATTCTTAGCATCACAAAACCAACAATTCACCGCTTTCTCAACCACCGACAACCGATACCTCAATTGTCCAAACCCGAAAAGGAAACATTTCACCGCTTTCTCAATCACCGGCAAGCGAAACCTCAATTGGCAAAAGTAAATGTTTCCTTAGGCTCAAACAACTACCCGTTTACCACCCTTTAACTCAATCAAGTCTTTACCCGCAGTGTGTAAGAAAATTTCACCAAATTTTTGCATTCTTAATATCACAAAACTAACAAACCTCAGTTGCCAAACCAACAATTCACCAATTTTTCGACCACCGATAAACGAAACCTCAATTGTCCAAACCCGAAAGGTAATCATTTCCTCAGGCTCAACCAAACTACTTGTTTACCACCCTTTAACCGAATCAAGTCTTTCCATGTAGTGTGTAGGAAAATTTCATGTTATTCATCTAGATATCATCTAAATGGTTTTTTTTTAACCGTTAAATTTGAATACTAAGATATCAATAGTAGTAGCATCTCATGCTAAACAAGTAAACAGCGTTATTTCTTTCTCTTTTCTTGCTTCCTTTATGTTACTTGTTTGCAATTCGTGCCGACTTTAAGCCGCGCATGCCCGTACAAGTTAGTGATCCAAAGTTCTTTCTTGAATTTTGGGCGGATCGAATTAATGGCCCCTCTGGAAAAAAAGGCAAAACGCGTGCGCACACACACAAATCACTCTTGTCGCAAATGGTTTCTATTACTGCTTAATTTTGCAATATAAGATGCTAGTATACTTGCATAAAAATTAATACTCTAATCTCCAAAGTCCAATCAGGATACACTGTCGTGTCCTCTGACCTTATACTCGAAATCCATGGCAAGTTGTGTAAGGATAACAACAAATCAATAACTCAGTTTGAAGGAACCAGAAGGAGCCAACAGATAGAAGGGAACAAACTACAAGAAATGCCACGACAGTATGCAACATAAAAATGACAGCAAAACCAAGAGTATAAAAAGCAAAGAGGCATATGTAGCCAGAATATTTGTGTCTGGGGAAAACTGTGAAGGTAGCAACAGTGCAGTATGCACAAGATGAAGCATTACCAAGTCTGTTTCTAAATGTTGTTCATGACAATAATTACATGAGAACAAATTGTTCCGCACTAATGTTAAGGTAAATTTACAAATTTATTACAGTATATGGAGAAGGGTGTGAAGATCTTTCGCTCAAATTTGTGTTCAACATATCCAAATCAACAATCTAAATACATCACTAAGCTGACGGTTAAGCTGGAACATTGTTGCCTGATGAAGACCAGAAGCATACCTGCCTGCATTCTTATGCATTTTTTCTTCTCGTATGTTGCAGAATAAGGGGTGTTCCTTCGAATAGATCCAACAAATAATTCTCTAAATCCTCGGGAGTATATTTTATATATTTTCCTGCATGCCTCCCGCTTTCTAGGTGACTCCCAAACCTCCCCATAAATGAGCGGTATGCAGGAAGCACTTTTTCTGAAATGGATAGCCTAAGCTCTTCGCGCAGCTGAGGATCAGGGACCTTCCAAGCTGTTTGAATCCTATAGATGTCTTCAAAACAACCATTGAAATTCTTAAATCTCTCCTTCAAAGCCACCTTGGAGGCACTGCTTGGGCTCCCACCAAGTCCTTCATCCTTCAGACAAGATAAGGCCTTGGTCCATGATGCTCTAAGATAGTGAGTGGCATACTGTCGGATCTGACCCCGTCGTTTTCTAATCCAATCATCTCCCAAAAGGGTTCGGAGCTCTGAATCTTTCACTTTTTGTACAACATAAAGTAAGTTGTTCATCAAAAATATAAACTGCATTGCAGTATCCTCGTACATTCTCGACTTCTCCTCAAGATTCGATTCCAATGATGTAATCAATGCCAACAGGCGCTGAGCTATGTGGGACATGCTTTGCACCTCTGAACTGTCATCATTTTCTCTTTCTGGCTGCCCAGGATCAACCTCCACTTTCCCCAGAAGTGAATTGAGAGTATCACTATAATCCACAAGCAACTTCACATAATTCATAACATACCGACTGAGTGGATGAATCTCACAATTCTGCATCGGCTTCCTAGAAGCCTCCCCCTGAACCGCACTCTCAAACTCCAGAAAAGTCCCAATTGCAGCCTCACCCAGCCCATCCAATACTCCCTTAGCCTCACTACACAAAATATGAACTACATCCTCGTCCACAAACAGCACCTGCAAGTCCGGTAAAACCTTAGCCAATGCATCATACATATCAAGAATCCTAAACAATTTCTCAGCAGACCTCCTCCCAATCACAATAGCCTCTCCGAAATTCAGTAACTGCATCACGCAACCTTTCAATGTCTCCATAAAGCAAACTTCCTTAATTAAATCCGACCCACCAAAAATCTGGTCACAGAGGTGCTTTTCGCTCCACAACAGAGCACGAAGTACTTTCACTGCTTGAATCCATTTCTTCATCTTCTCATCCAAGGACCGCCATTCGATCCTCTGGACCTCCTCGATGCTCAATTTCTCCACCCCAAGAATCACCATACATTCATCAAGAACATCACGGCGAACACTACAGTACACCTGACAACATTCCTTCTCATACCCAGACGTGATCATCCGATCAGCAATCTCTCTCAACTCAATCACAGCATCTTGGTGAATCAATTCAAGAGACACCTCATCCCCACCGAAACTCGCGCCCCCACCGTGGCTGTGGCTGCTGTACCTCGCACTACTAACATCCTCAAGACTCTCACTCGCGTCTTCATTGAAAAACTCGGTCGCAGCAATTGCAATAGCAGCAGCAGACGAAGAAAGCGACGAGCGATGGAGACAGTCGGGGTCAAGAGGGACCGTATTTCTTATCAAGATATGGCGGAATTCATCCTCCAAACGAGTCATGGCGAGTTGCAGCGCGTTCTCAGCCCTGTCCGCGATGTCATCACCGGCGGAATCAACGTTCAACTCCTCGGTCATTTGGATAATCTCATCAACAGCAGCTAAATAATCGTCGTCGAACGGAGACGATTCGGTGTCATTCAAAATTACCCGCTCGGCGGCCTCGAATCGAGGATCGACGGCGGACTGGGGGCCGGCGGAAACAGACGCATCATCGGAGGAGACGAAGGAGGAGAGAGAGGAGAGGCGGTTGTCGAAGGCAGAGAGTATCATGAGCATGTCGTCGGCGTCGGATGTGCTGTGAAGGGACTGCACGATCCGCTGTGCGGTAGCCAACACCTTATCTTGGCCTTCAATTGTCGCCGCCATTTTCAAATTCTCTCTTTCTCTTCTCGGAGCTTTTCCTGTATCGATCGATAAATTAGGGTTTTGGAATTTGGGGCTGAAGAAGAATGAATGAAGTTGTGTTGAAATTTCAAACGTTAGGAATTGATTATTAATGAGGGGTATGCCTATTTAACTCCATGTTTGGTTGACTGACTGGGATTTGGAAGGTGAACCGGAAAACTGAATTGTATTCATTTTCTCTTCAATAGTTAATTGAGTATATTGCGTTAAACATCCAAATATTTTACATATTTTGGACTTCAGTATTTAAGTTTTATGAATGTGCAATCTTGATGCCCAACTTTTATTATTCATGAGTCAACAATCTTTTTTACTATTTAGCCGCATTTTTGTGGAATATTTGAAAATATTTGTTGAATAATGAAAAAACAGATATCAGTATATAAATGATAAAAGTTATGTTGCCACTAGTCCACCACCGCAACTTCAAGAAATTGAATGTCAAAGTGCGAAATACTTCAAAAATTGAAGTGTTTAATGTAATTTATCCGAATTAATTCATATGAACTTCTTTTCCTTATTTTAGTTCGAAAATTTGCTCGTTTTTTCACGAATGTTCTTCAAAATTCTACAAAAATAAAAAAGATTTCCCCAAAACTATATGAAGAATTTATAAGCATTTTCACAAGTGTTCTTAAAATTTTACAATATTACAAATAAATTAAGGTTGTTTTTCTACAAATTTATTGAATTGAAATTCTTTTGATCTATTTATTCTTTGATTTAGCATATATTATATTTGTGCGGAATTTTTCTGCTTACAATATATATATATATATATCCAAAATAAAAAACTATATAGCATAATAAAATTTACACCTTATGTTTCTTTCATGCATTTCGTACGAAGATTTTATATATATTTATAGTACATAGTGGAAAACCCTCTAACCTAAAAGTAGTTTCATCTAAATTCAAGGAACTAGGACATAAGTATTTTATCAGTATTATTGAAGAGTTATAAAAATCAATTTTTAAATTAACATAAATTTAATTCAAATTTTTTAAAGGAAAGAGCATTGTTTTACTTTAGTAAAGACAATTTAACACATTCCGATTGATTATATTAATATTTAAAATTAAGTATTAGTAGTCATATATTTATAGTTGATTATTAATTTAAAAAAAACTTACAACCCATGGTTGCGATCCACTATTCATGACATTATTATTATTATTATTATTATTATTATTATTATTATTATTATTATTAGGGTAGTGTTATTCACTCCTAAAATTGATATAAGAATTCCAATTTTATTTTTAATTTCAATAGCAAACCAACATGCCCCTATTATTTATTGAATATTATTTAATTTTTTTAATTGAATAAATATGCCCTGATCAGTGTTCACCATTTAGTTAATTTATATATATATATATATATATGTATATATTTAAAATTTAAGTTATGCTTAGTGAAAATGGTAATAAGAAATAAATTAAATTTGAATTTATTTATGTAAAAACAAATTAGGACTTTGGTTGATTTGATTGCCAAAAAAAAAAAATTAAAATTTTATTGATGCCAAAATTTTATATTTTTATTGTTCTCTTATATATTTTGAACTCATATACTACAATATCATATAAACAAATATTATTATTATTATTTTTTTCCAATTTGGGTTGGATGAATAACTATAAAATTATGAATAAAAATATAAATTTAGAAATGAATATTATAAACGTAGGTTAATATTTTATAAATAAATGAATATTTTGATCAATTTCTTGATAGAAGGGAAAAAAAAATGGAACCCCAACAACAATAATATCAATTCCCTTATTATTATTATTATTAGGGATAGTTGCAATTTTTGTCCTCTAAATTTAGTCTATTTTCGATTTTTCCTTCTTCGTTTCAAAATTTTCAATTTTGTCCTCTTCAATTATCAATGTTTCTATTGTTGTCCAATTTTGGACATAACCTTTCGCTAGTAATGATGTGGAGATTTTTTGGCCACAAATTGAGATTTTTCGGGTCATCATCATAAACGGCCAAAAAATCACCACGTCATCACCAGCGAGAAGTTATGTCCAAAATTGAATAACAATCGAAATATTGATAATCAGAGAGGATAAAATTGAAAAAATTTATAAATAGAGAGGGCAAAATTGATAAAATTAAAATGAAAAGGAAAAAATCAAAAATAGAACAAGAAAAAGCAATTATCCCTTATTATTATTGTTATTATTATTACGTGCACATGCAACCCATCATCTGCCTCTAAGTCTCAAAGAGAAAAATTAACAATTATTATCATTTAAGGATAATTAATGTTATTTAACGTAATTACGGCCGTTAGTTGAACTAACCAACAAACTGCCTGGCGGATCTTTCGAAGTTTGAACTCTTGTAGAGCATTCCCTCAGTTCGCAACAAGCCTCTGTGGAGGTAAAAACTTCCGATTTCATCACTCCATTTGCTCTTTTTATCACTCTGTATGTAATTCGATTCATTTCTGCACAAAGTTCTTGCATCTCTGTTTTTTCCCATATGGACATCTCGTTGCCACTCGATCAAATCCAAAGCAGTTGCAGGTTCGCGTGTTCACTGATAAAACCCGCTATCTTCAAACAAAAATTCCCATTTCATGATGGGTTTTCACTGAAAAAGAAGATATGCAGAGCCCCTATTTCTCAGTTTAGGTGTTCTTTGTTAAACCAAGGGTTAAGGCCCCGACCAATGCCCAAACCTTTGAAAAAGGAGAAAAAGATTTACAAGAAAGATACAGAGAGCCCTTTAGAGAAAACCCATTCAAAGAATTCGAATTTTAGTTCTGGAATTTGTGGGCAGATAGAGAAGCTGGTTTTGTGTAAGAGGTATAGTGAGGCTCTTGAGTTGTTTGAGGTTTTGGAGTGTGAGAGTGGTCTTGAGGTTAAGAGTGGTACTTATGATGCGTTGGTGAGTGCTTGCATTGGATTGAAATCAATTAGAGGTGTAAAGAGGGTGTTTAATCACATGCTTGAATCCGGAATTGATCTGGATTTGTATATGATGAATAGGGTTTTGCTGATGCATGTGAAATGTGGGATGATGATTGATGCACGGCAGTTGTTTGCTGATATGCCTGAGAGAAATTTGGTTTCTTGGAATACGATAATTGGGGGTCTTGTGGACTCAGGTGATAATATAGAGGCCTTCAGGTTGTTTTTAATGATGTGGGAGGACAACTCGGATGTTGGGTCTAGGACACTTGCAACGATGGTCCGAGCATCGGCTGGATTGGAACTTATTTCTCCTGGACAGCAGTTACACTCCTGTGCTTTGAAGATGGGTGTCAGTGGTGATGTCTTTGTGTCATGTACCTTGATTGACATGTATAGCAAGTGTGGTAATATTGAGGATGCAAGGTTTGTTTTTGATATGATGCCGGAGAAAACCACTGTGGGATGGAACAGTATTATTGCTGGTTATGCACTTCATGGTTATAGTGAAGAAGCATTGAGCATGTACTATGAAATGCAAGATTCTGGCGTCAAAATGGATCATTTCACATATTCAATAATTGTACGAGTTTGTACCAGGCTAGCCTCATTAGAGCATGCGAAACAAGCTCATGCTGGTCTAGTTCGAAATGGTTTCGGGTCAGATATAGTTGCTAATACAGCACTTGTTGACTTCTATAGCAAATGGGGAAGGATTGAAGATGCTCGGAACATTTTCGAGAGGATGCCCCAAAAAAATGTTATTTCTTGGAATGCCTTAATATCTGGATATGGTAATCATGGTCGTGGAGCTGAGGCAGTTGAATTATTTGAGCGCATGGTTTGTGAAGGAATGGTGCCTAATCATGTTACTTGCTTGGCAGTTTTATCTGCTTGTTGTTATTCAGGATTATCTGATCAAGGATGGAACATATTTGAATCAATGAGTAGAGATTACATGATAAAGCCTAGAGCCATGCACTATGCTTGTATGGTTGAGCTATTAGGCCGAGAAGGGCTTCTCGATGAAGCTTTTGCATTGATAAGAGATGCTCCATTTAAGCCTACAATAAATATGTGGGCTGCCTTGCTCACAGCTTGCAGGGCTCACAAGAACTTTGTACTTGGAAAATATGCAGCCGAGAAACTTTATGGGATGGAACCTGAGAAACTTTCTAATTACGTTGTGCTATTGAATATTTATAACAGTGCTGGAAAATTGGAAGAAGCAGCTGCAGTGCTCCAATGCCTGAGGAGGAAAGGTCTCAGAATGGTACCTGCTTGTACTTGGATAGAGATAAAGAAGCAACAGCATGTTTTCTTCACTGGAAATAAGTCCCATCCTCAAACCAAGGAGATCTATTATAATTTGAACGAAGTTATGCTGAAAATATCGAAACGTGGATATGTTCCTCAGGGGAAGAATTTGCTTCCTGATGTGGACGAATGGGAAGAATCCATGCCACTTCATCATAGTGAAAAGTTGGCTATTTCATTTGGGCTCATCAATACTCCTAATTTAACCCCTTTGCAACTTGTCCAGAGTCATAGGATTTGCAATGACTGCCACAGTGCAATCAAACTGATTTCCATGGTTTGCAAAAGAGAAATTGTTTTCAGGGATGCTAGTAGATTTCATCGTTTCAAAGATGGCAGTTGTTCTTGTGGTGATTACTGGTGATATTCAATGTTTTATATTTTGAAACTCAGGAATTTGTCTCAATAGACAGTGTAAGGTTATTCCTTTTCACAAAATGATACTGTAAGCTCATTTCTTGAGTTTTTTTTTTTCTTGTTTTCTATATTACTATAGAAACTGAAATTGTTTCTTTCAAAGCTTCTCCATTTTACTATTCATGTAGTGAATTATTGGGCCAATTATGAATATGACTGACTAATCAGTAATAACATTTGTTTGCAATTTCCAGTGTCTCAACTTTTAGTTCCGTGACAAATCCTGCAGTTGATGAGTAGGATAATTTTTTCAAATTCTCTGCTTTTCTGCATATTCCTTAACAACTTCATTCTTTCTTATGCTTATTTTTATATTTGCTAACCATTGTAGGTAAAGGATCCCTTTCTTTTCTAACACATTTCATGCAACATCATCATAAATTTCCTACTGTATGATGACACCAATTTACAAATATCATTTGTTTGTGAAACGACATTCAATTATGTTTGCTATGAGCAAGAAATCATCATGGTACATGGAAAAACTCCTATGAAATTATATTAGCATACCACCTGGAGTCCTCTTCACATAAGATCACCAGTTTTATACTTTGAGGAGAAGTGTCATGATGTCACCAATCCAGACAAGATCATGTGCCAGCAAATGTGTCTGTTCTCAACATTTATTCACACAGAGCTAAGCTACTTGCCATATTTTTTCCCCCTTTTAGCTGTTAAAGTTGAAAAATAGTTATTTTATGTCTTCTTAGTAGCCTAGAGTTTTCATTCCTTGCTCGTAGCTCAAATTCTTAAATCAGCATACTGTTATACATGTGTGCATGCATGCATTTTCTAGGTCATACACATTCCAAATTTGTGCAAGCTATTTTGTTCCTTAATATTGATTCTCTCTACCGGTTGAAAATAAGATCCCAAAGCTGTATCTTATCCCCCAATGCCACAACCCCGGAGAAGAAACGATGAAGTACTTCTGCTGTGTTATCTATTGGGATCAAATTATTATAAACAGAAAAGAAAAGCTGAAGTCCCCTTTCTCGGTAGTTGCTGTTGTGAAATGTTTCATTTGAACATCCAATTAGGAGTTTTCAGACTTCCCCATGCAGAAAAGTATATATTTGCTAAGTGTGCAGCCCTTTTCGATATACTGACTTTCTTGGGTTGGAGTGGAGACTTTCCTTGCTTTCTGTTTTGAAAAAGTTAAAGAGAAAAAATATTTGTTTGGAGGAATCCAGTTGTTGTTAACAGTGTTACCAGCAATATATAGTACTTTTTTAGGCTTGTGCATTCGAATTTTCAGCGGAAGAGGGAACCAGAAGTATGAGCTTCATTTGTCACGCCGTGAAGCAATCAATATTTTGTAGTGCTTAAACAACAGCTAGGTTTCAACACCATTAAATTTGAAGTTTTTCAACCATGTCATGGAATGATTGTTTCAAATGCTCTTGGTTCCTTCTCTTCAACCGCAAATTCTTGAGAGCACAAAGATTGAAGAGAATGTTAAGTATTCTTAGTCATCATGCAATGTGTGTGAGATTCATCAATTTGATTGCTGTACATTCAATTGTGAGCGAATTTTGTTCTTTATCCCAGACCACCGAACCTATGAGCTGACTGTAATATTCTCTATAAAAAACCAATTACAGTGTGCTGTTACACCTCAATGTTATCTCTGTTTACTTGATTTTACCATCGGTGGAACTTAGGCTAGTCGCATTCTATGTTTTGGATTATGTGGAAATCTTTTTCACCATTTATTGTTGTGATCTAATTACTGGCCTTGCATCAACAATTTCTCAGTATGCAGTTGCTCGTGCTGTATGTTTGAATACAGTGGTTGTCCTCTCATTTCAAAGACGTAAAATTGCTGAGGAGAAAAGGTCAACTTTGCTGGCTGGTTGATTTGCAGTGGCTGTCACTAATTGAGGTTTGATGTTAACTGCTCAGGAGATAGTCCCAGGTGATCTACTGATGTCTTTTCTCTTTTTTTATTAAAGTGAAGGCATGTGTTCGATTTAACAAAGATTACGTTATCAGTTCTTTGAATTGTCCAGCAAAAGTGAAAAGTGATTGAAAATTTTTGGGTGAAAGCAAAAAGGCTGGTGACCGTAGGCTTGATACAGCTATTGCATGTGTTTCATTATTAATATGGATACCTTATTAATGTTATTTATTTGTTTATTGTTTTGTACACTCTTGTTTTTTTATGAAAATATTTTGTGTTGTTATTTGATGTAAAGAAAAGCATTAACATTCTGAATAGATTGATTTATGCAGATTCACTAGTTTTACTCGTTCAGTTCCTCTATTCCAATTTTCTGCGTCGTAGTCTACCCCTTAGGGTGGTAATTGTAATTTCAATAGATACAATGTTTTTTTTAATAAAATAAAATAAAATAAAATAATTGAGTCTAACTTGAGGGTTTTTTTTGGTAATTATCCATAGTTTTGATTGCGTTCGTACATTGTACGTGTGAGTCAAACATGTGTACTCATACAGTCATACACAAGTAAAGTGTAATATGAGGACCACCATGAAATTTTCCAGCAAATACAGAAAGAGATACTGCTGAAAGGCCTTCTTGTGCAGTCACTGCAAGTGCTGCCTGTCTGGGAAGCATTGGGTAAACCTTCCAATGTGTGTATTATATGTGTGTGTGTGTGTGTGTATTTCAAGACTTTGAATGAATGATGAAATATATACATAATTGGAGACTTTTAAATCAATGATGAAGCACTTTGTGGATTCTTAACTTTATTTTTGCCAACAATGAAAGCATAGTATTCTCTCTGAATGCATATTTTTCCAGTGTAATGCAATGGTCTTATCAACATTTCCATATTGTCAGTGTTTGAGTCCCACAAAAATATGAAAAACTTTTGCCGACCTTCCTTAAAGTGATTGCCCATGTTCTCAGCACTAGTTCAAAAATGGTTCTAACTAATGAAATGATATCTCAAGTTATTTTTCTGCCGCTGTGTTTTTTCACCTGGAAAATTACTGTATATTGTACCAAACCTCATCAAACCACTCCATCCTACTTAGAATTAGAGAATCAAACGAATCGAGCCTGCTCACGAGCTTAATGAGCCAACTCAACAAAGCTTCGAGCTCAAGTTCAAATAATTCAACCCAAGCCGAGCTTATATAAGTTTCAAGTCAAACATGAACTAAGTAATTATAATTCATAGGCTTGCGGGTCGGCTCGTGAGCTTTATTTTATTTTTATATAACTATGTGTATAATTTTAAATAATATATTGATTTTCAAACTCAAGCTCGAGCCTATAACTTGAGCGCAATAAAATATTTGAAATTTTTTGAACTCGAGTTTGCGCTCGAGCCTATAATTCATTTATAAATTTGATGCATCAATTGTTAAAACATCAATCGGTGAGCATTAAGCTACGTCAACAGCGGAATTTATATGATGCGGGCATGGCTTATTCCTTACCTTTTTCTGTTTTAACACCCGATGCACAGAAAATTTTCCGACGACGCCCTGATCTGGAGGTTTTTTGTGCTTGAGAAATAATTTTAGAACTTAATACAATATAACTACTAGTATAAATCCATTGTACTTTCTACCAAAAAAAAAAAAAAAACATCCATTGTACAGCCCTTTGATCAGCTAAATCCAGATAATTTTTTTCTCTTAAATCAACCAGTAGTGGATATAAGTTGAGATCCTTGATAGATTGTCGAATTGAATGGTGACAATTTGAAAAGACAAATGTTAAGGATTTGTCATAATAACTGTGTTGATGAGTACTCAAGAACAGGGGTCCTACAGCTTTTTTTGTTTTTTTCCCCTGAGTTTGCCTTTTATCAAAAAAAAATTATTGCTATTGGAATTGGCTGTATGTTCAGTGGCAGAAAGCCTGGAATACAAATACTGTCATATTTGACACACAATTTTTTTTTCTTGTTTTTCAGTACAATTATTATTATTAGGTCATGCTACTATATAGACCATTAATTATTAACTTGGCATACTTATGATTGGCTTTCGGAAAAATTTGCAAGTTTCCACATATATCCGAAAAAATAGTAATGTAATCAAGACAATAATTTTGACATTTATATATAATCCAGTAACATATCAAGAATCAATCACTATAATTGTAATTTTTTTTTTTTATGAAAATGATTTGTTACCCATATTCAGTACAGTAATTACTCATGTTCATTTGACTCACAGAACTTAAGCCTTTAATTAGAGATGAAAAATAAATCAAACTATTCAATACTTGATTTGAAATCAGATATAAAAAACCTTGTTTGAACTCGATTTACTAAGCATAATAAATTAAGATTGAACACATTTTTTAGTTCAATAAAATTTGAAACTCGGCTCGAACTTAACTCGATTAATTAAAATATGATAATATATGTGTAAAAATATCAAATTACTCGAACTCAGTTCGAATTTAACTAGAGTAAAGCCTGTTTGAGCTTGATTCATTTAATAATTAAACCAATTTCATACAAAATTTCAAAATCAATAAAAGATTCAAATCAAACTCGAATAGTACTTTGTTAGATTTAACTGGATTCAGTAACACCCCTAACCCTTGACTTTTTGTTTGAGCCGATGACTGCATCCTACAATGGATGCACGGCCTTATTGGCCTATAAATATAGTATTTAAGAAGATAAAGTTTTAAATTGAATGAAAAATTATATAAAAAGGCATGTATAGTAAAAAATTGTCTCCTTAAAAGTCATAATATTCACACTACAAAAATTGTCTGCCTTAAAAATTGTTTGAATCGATGACAGCATATTTATTCTTTGTATATTATTCACACTACAAAAATTAAAAGTAATATTAATAAAAAAATATAAAAGTTATCATCAATATTTATATTAAGTGATAATATTTTTCTTTATCGTCACTGATTGAATTTATTTAGGGGCAATAATTTTTATTTTGTTACAATATTGTTCAATTGTGACAAAAATTAATACACACTTATAGTGACAAAAGAAATTATCACTATAATTTTATGACAAGATTCTATTGTCGCTAAATTGTAACCACAGGTGTATCACTAGACATTAATTATCATTGGTGATAACTTGGACACTAAATTGCCAATGATTGATATTATTTTCCGACAAGATAATTTTTTTGTCGCTAAATATGTATAACTAGTGATAATTTTTTTCTTATCACATGTGTATTGTTACAAATTTATTCATTTTTCTGTAGTGTTATTTATTCATTTCTATTGGTTGGTAATTGATAGCTTTTGGCTTTTTGTTGTTATAATTCAGCAGGTCGATCATGGTGTGGTAAGTAGTGTTTGGCTTCGTTGTCATAACATTCAGCAGAGCTTTTGTTTACAGCTACTGTCACGCAAAAAGCAAACACGTGCAAAAGGTCAAAATAGGTAAATTAAAATATAAAATATATTTTTATCTCATTCTGCTTTGGGTTGGGCACTCAGTGAGATCCTGCACAAATTGATATGCTGTCTTTGTGAATAAAAGTTCATCATTTTTAGGCAACCTTTTTGAAGTTCCCATACCTTTCTTGCTGCTATTCCCAAAAGCAAATGCAACTTTAAACCAATGACAAGAAATAAATAGAAAGGGATAAACCAAAGACAAGAAATAAATAGACAGGGATAAAAAAACGTTTTGCTTTTTAAACTATGGTGGTTTTTATATTTTAGTAGTAAAATTATTTTTTAGTTATATTTTGCCCTGCAAAATATTCAGAATTTGTTATCTGCTTGAAAATCACTTTTCGATCGATAAAATTGAGCTAAATGCAAATAACCCCCTCCCCCCCCCCCCCCTCTCCCCCCCTTGTGTTTTTAGAAAGGGACACATTGCCTCCTTGTTTAGGTTAAACATTATATTTAAACTGAAAAGACTGTAATATCCTTCCTCAGTTATGGTATTTTCAAGTTTATATTAAGTTTTTATTTTGTTTCTATATTTTACTTTAATTATTATTTTTTCTTTTTACCATTCTGTTTCAGTTTACATTGTCTTCTCCAAAACCCTTCCCCGATTGACACTCATACTCTCCTCACCATCACCACTGCCATTAGTGGCAACATATCATATTCTGCTTCCCTACTCATACATTTTTCCAATCTCACTGTCTTCCTTATTTCTCCGGTCAGGCGATGCGAGAAATTCAGCTACCACCACCTTTTTCGCCTTCCCGTGCCCATTGCCGGAGAAATCCCTCAGCCCCACCTCAACCATCTTCGCCCCCTTCCAGTGACGGACCAACCCACCATTTTCTTTGTTGCCCACATTTCTCTTTTTTTTTTATTATTATTATTTTTATTTATTTGGAGAGAATACCCCAACAACAAGCATTATACATATATGTATGTATACAAGTCTATACAAATATCTATACAGTTATATAAAAAGTTAACACCTTTTATAACTATTTTTTGTCTGCCTATTTTTTAGTCTGTCAAATTCTTTTTCTTTTTCTTTTTCTTTTTCTCGTATTTCTTTTTCTCTCCTCACTCCCTCTCCTTTTACATAACCTTTTTATCTTCCGTTCCTTTTTTCTCTCCCCTCCCTCACTCCCCTCTCTATTCTCTTTTATATCACAATACTTTTTAATATCATTTTTTCAAAAATATCTTTTTAATTGTTTCCTTAATTTTTAATTTTTAATTATTTTATTTTTACATAATTTTTTATTTTAAATTATTTTATTTTTACTTATTACTAATTTAGAAATCTGTTAAAAATAATTAAAAATATTTTGATAGTATAAATACAACAAAAAAATTAGTATATTATTAAATTAAACTATTTTTTTATTCTGCACACGCATCGAATATGCTCATATTACTAGTGTAAATAAATACACTTCGATAAATATATATTATTGTAAAGTTTGTCTTTTATATATTATATATGTGTGGAAATAATGTATTATATATATTAAGTATATAATATGAACTCAGATCTCATCATATAAATGAAGATGATGGATCTTTATTAAAAGGAAATCTAATGGTATATATATAGAAGGGCATGAGTGTCTTTTTTGATGAAAACACAAAAAAAAAAAAAAAATTGCATCAAAAGGCACGTGTAGATCACTGCTCAGCCCAAGGTAGTTTTTGGCATCTTTTTCAAAAGTTCAAGGAGGTGCAATGGCGTTTTTTTTTTTTTTTTTTTGGTTTAGAGGGGCAATTTGCGATATTCATATATCAGAGGGGGGTTATTTGCATTTAGCCCCAATAAAATTGGCAGAATGTGATCGGTAGCAGTGATGTGATCATCTTCAAGGTTAAATGAACCGAAAAGGAAATATTAAATTCTAAAATTGTATTAGTGTTTTTGTTCGAGGAATCTGAGGTGAGACTACTGATGAAATAGAGGAACCTTTTCGATGGCAATGATGCGACAATCTAGCAATCTTTTTAGTTGGAAAGTGATTTTGAGGGTTAAAGTGCCAATTACGTATATTTCAAATAGCAAAATGTAGTAAACATAAGATGTACGTGTATATATAATTATAGTATTAAAATGAAAATTTAGTACTTGTATTACATTGATATTGCTAATTGTGGCCAGTTGTATGATATATATTTATAGAAATCAAGAAAACATAAACATGCCAAATGGGTTGCTGGTTGATTGATGATGCTTTTAGTAAGACTTATCATCTTATCCGAAGAGTTTGCTTCTTTTTTGTCTTGGATCCCAAACAATGGGTAGTGGGTGTTTGGTTTTGGGGTGAAATAACAGTTTTTTTTTTTTTAAATAAAAGAAAATAAAGTGAAAAAATGTTGGGTAGAATTGCATGTACAACTATATATGGGGTCTTCTTGTTAAGTGAATTGGTTTATCTATCTATATATATATACAGTACCTTTTTGTTTTGATTCATTTGACTCTTCCAACCTCCACAAGGTTCTAAAACTTGACTATCACCATGTCAAGTTAGGCTCTGTAGTTATTAATTACCTCAGATATCATCATCTATGTGTGTGTGTGTGTGTGTCTGTGTGTGTGTTCTGTTGATACGATTTTCCATGCCCTACACTAGCTAGGGCTTCTTAAAATTTAAAACCAAGTTTTGATAATTTCTTTTTTTGAAATATCGAATGAATTAGAAATAACATAGGAATCTACGGTGATTTAATTTGCACGTTTATATTTGACACTCATATGTAGTAAAGTTTGTGCAAAATAATCTAGTGCTTTCATGTCGTTGTGTTATATTTTAGTGGCGCAATGGGTTCTTAAACGTGACATATAACACGTGTGTCTATCATGGATTTAATAAGATATTGATGACATTGCCCAATGCCCACAATATCATATTCAAGAGCCCAAGGTATACATCACCTAGAAGATATTTTTCTTCAAACAAAGCCTCAAAACCACTGTTTTGTATTCTGATTTTTTATCACCACAAAACCTTAATTAATGAGAAAATTGTCCAGTCCAAGTTGGTGGCTGTCAATTGCATCATTTCATGTAACTTACAAAAAGATACTATAGTACTGTTTGTTCTTAATTGTACCATTTTTTTAAAGATATTCATCATTTCCAGTTCAAAAGCAAGCACTGAAAAACATGAACCAAAGTTATATGGGACTTTCCATCATATTTTAAAGGTTCCCTTGATAAGGAATGCTGAAAACATACATACATATTTATAGAACACACACACACACACATGTGTTATATTTACACACACATGGGCGCGCACACACACACACATATATGAACTTAACCAATAAACTTGGTTGTTATGCAAAATTTTCATCCTAATCAGTTGGCTACCTCTATTCTAAAATAGAATTTTATTTCTTATTCCATAATTCTCATTCATGCCATGCATATAAAATTACTTTCTAAATTATATAATTGGTCTATAATTTTTACACTTGGCGTATATTCATGGATTGGAATAAAAGATAAAATATAGTTGGAAATAGAGGATTTCGTGTGGTTTTATCTCATATTGTATAACACATGCACATTCATACAATGTAGATCAAATTATTTCCTAAATTAAACACTTAATTGGAATCTTTACACTTGACGTATATCCATTAATTTGGAATAGGAGAGAAAATCTAGTTTGAAATGGAGGATGCCAAGTCTTGAATAGGAATTAACAAAAATGCAGCCAGAAAAGCCACAGATTGGATGTTTATCCCTATCAAAAAAATATTTACCATCCTTAATGGTATGTCTAACTAAATTGGCAGTACACAAATTACTGAAAATGTTGAAAGTGTACAAATTGAAGGACCACGCAGATTGTTTACACCAGAAAATATTCCTCTAAATTGAAATCAAAATTTTAGAACAATTGGTAGATGACAAAAAAAAAAAAAAATTCAAAGTACAGCATAAAATTAACTTACCTTTTTTTTTTTTTTTTGAAGAAATTAACTTACCATTGATCTCCATGGATATCCTTGTGATCAAATAGTACATGTACTCTTCAAATTGTGAAATATAAACACCAGTACCCTCTTCAACAATATCTTCAATCATGTCATCAAAAATATTACAAGAAAAATCATTTATTACACCTATCGCCCCAAGAAACCAACAAAAGATATCCAGAGAAGCCCCAAAAAAAAAAAATTATTTTTCTTTTTTCTACTCAAAAACCTCAGAAAAACATTTGATAATATTTTTCAAGGTCTAAATTTCTGCCTGCAAGAGAGGCAAGTGATCTCCATGCACGCCGTCGTGGAGTCCGCTGCCGTTCCTCGTGTGGCTCTCTCTCTCATCTTCTCGGCCCTCTCAACCTCCTCCAGGGCCCGTTCCCACAAAGTTCGGGCCCTTGCAAATTCCGATTGAGCCACCTCCATCTCCCGCCTCGTCATCTCCATCACGCGCTCCGCGTACGCCTTCTCCATCGCCGCCAGCTGTATCTGCTCCGCCGCCTGCCACTTCAAAGCCTCAACACTACTCACATGATGACGATGATGATGATACTGATCATTAACAATATGAATGTTACTACTAGTATTATTAATGTTGCACTCTCTGACTTTTCTTACTAGGATTTTGTTGTTATTGCCATAATCAATATCAAATGAACTAATAGGGGGTGGCTTGAGTGGTGTCAGACTTATGGACAATTGGAGGTCTAGCGATGGATGACCGTCAAAACGATCAATCAATCGGGCCGGCGGCAGATCCGACGGCCACGATGGAGGGTGTGATGAAGAAGAAGGGTGTAGGGGTGCGATGGTGGTGTGGGATAGTAGCTGCATTTCTTGATGGTCCTCTTCCATGGAAGAATATTGTGACATGACTTAGGCAATAATTGAAAGTTTGGTGTGAGGAATATTATTTAGTTTAGGGTTGTAACGGAAAATGGAAGATAATGAGGTATTGAGGGCCACATATATAAGCAATTTTTATTTTTTTTTAGTTTTCATAATTAACACTCAAAAATGCACAAATTATTTTATTTTTATTTTTTCTTCCCATGCAAAAAGGACCGGGGACCAACAATATGTTAGCATCATATATCATAATTATGACTACCATGATTTTTCAACATCTTGCATGATCCTATGAATGGACATCTTTGTACTATATATATACAATGTATATATGTATATATAATAGATTGTGAATTTGATTGTACTTGTTATTCAACTACTTTTGTACTCATCACATAATTAGAAAATGTTAATCTTTTTATTCTATAGAAATAAAGTTTCATTTCCTCTTAGTTAGTCAAATTTGGTTGTGTGTATATATGTGTGTGTGTGTGTATGTATAGTTTTATTCATTTCACTATAAAAAGTATCAAAATATGCAATGAATTCAAGCTAATAACTTAGAATTGATTTGATAGATTCAATGCATTGGTAGGCAATGCACTTTTATACACAAGAGATTCTTATCACTATAAGAATGCATTTCATTTAGTAATAATTCAATTCATTAATTATAAATTTAGTTTTGTGAAGAATTTTGTTTATAACAAATTCATTAGTAAAAATTTTATCACTGATTTTTTTTTATTCCTATTTACATTAAAATTAATCACTAATTTATCACAAATACCATATATAATTTTGTAACATATATAATCTCTCCGCACAAATTATTTATGAGTGAAAATGATACTTTCTTATAGTGAATGTAGACATATGTATAAATCCATGACAGCGTATAGTTTAGGCAACACATGATATTGTTCTTGATGATTTATCCGATGAAATCAAAAAAGAGGGGAAAATGATAATGTCCAGATCATGTGTCATTGGCTAACGAATGATTTCGTGTCTTGAGAATCACTTGAATTTTTATTTTTCCAAAATAACATATATATTAGTCTATGAAAGGAGAACTCACGTGATGAGTGACAGCAAATTCACTCAATAAAAATGGTAAATTTAATAGTGGCAATTCATAAAATGGCACATTTAATTACGTTTAAAATTAGTTTCATTCACCACAAAAAAAAAAAAAAAAAAAATTGAAACAATCAAATGTCACCACATATGAAATTTGGCACGTTTGATTTTGAAATTTTCTCAAAGAATGCCATTTATGCAATGGAATAACTTATTTTAATGTTTTACAATATCACAAAAAATGTATTTTCATTCAAATTTTGCTGAAGGCCTCTTGAGATACTTTCAATGAAATATCATGGTCGGTACATGACTGAAATACTCTAAACGTATCGTGTGATATGTCTCGAATTAGGTCTTTTCTAAATAATAATTGTGTCACTCCTCCTCTTGATCCCTCTTTATATCTATATTTTAAACTTCAAGAAACGAAAAAGAAATATAAAAAAAAATCAAAAAAATGAAGGAAAAAAAAAATAAACGACATGTTTTCATGCCTTATGCTAAAAAAGAAAAAAGTAAAAAAAAGGAAGAAATGTACTAAATAAACAATAATTAATTAGAAGTAAAGCTTGGCAAAGCAATAATTACAAATGCACGTGCAGTGTGTGTGTATGCTTTGTCTTTGGGGGCCTTCTTTAATTTTTATAAAGCCCTACTTTTAGCTTTTATGGATGGTGGGCCTAGGTGTGTCGGCCCTGTTGCCTATAATGTTAAAAAGATATCAATTTTGTGGCCACATAAAGCCCAGATTGGCACGTGGGAGACCCTCTAAGCCCATCATTGTGGAAATTTCTGAAAAATGACTTGTTTTTAAAAAAAAAAAATTAATTTAACAAACTTTGGATCACTCTTCTTTAATCATATAGAATGAAAGATTTTCGTGTACAGCAAAATCTTTCTTAGCACGTGCCAGCCAGTTAGGTTTCCGCTTTTCATCTCTCATTTTCAACTTTTAGGGGCATGGGTTCAATCACAAAAAGGAAAACACAGAAAAAAGTGTTTTAGCTTTTTATTTTTGTTTTTATTGCCACTTGTTTGTTGGTTGATCTTTATCTAATCGTTACGAAATATTCATTTCGTCAATATCTTGTTGGAAACTAAATTCAACTTAATCACCGTAACTCTGCCAAAGTTCCAACACATTAGTGAACTGAATCAAATCAAGCATTATCAATTGGCCACCGTCAACTCATAATATTTTCAAATAATCGACAAGCTTCATATTTTCAATCAAGTCCAAATATAAATTTTTAAGGAGAAGTAGTGAAACTTAATCACTGAACGACAATGGTGGTGGTGTTTGGTAGTCAACTTTAATGTGTTCAAATTTGGTGAGGAAGTTGATACTTGTATTTGACTGTAACTTGCCACCAATTTTGAGTTCCCTTTTGTTTTTTCCTATCGATAAGTCAATTCTCTATGCTAAAAGAAGTTTTGAGAAGAATCTTTTAGTTAAAGAGTTCCATTCTAATTTTAAAATACTTTGCACTTGTCCTTCTAAAGCTAGTACTATACACCTATTGTAAGATTTATATAGTGAATTGACTTTTGTCGTCGAATGCTTGGCTTTTTGTTTCAAATTTGTCACTCTTTAATCTTTATTAACAAATGAAAAGTATATATACTCAAAATGAGTACATTAACCAAGGACTAGTTTAATAATTTTATGAAGTTTTCAGATTGGGGTGAAACCAAAATTATTAACATGATCTTCACATTAAATACTTCTAGACTTCTAGCCTACAATTTGATATAAGATTTTTAAATTATAGAATTTTACAGTTCTATCTTTAACACTAGACCAAGGACATATTTGATAGTATATTAAAAATATAAAATGCTAAATTCTTTAAATTGATAGACAGGTAGGTGTGATTGTTTTGGAATAAAAGCTCTCCTAATTGAGATTCATGAAATTTACTTCATATGTGAAATTGTTATAAATTATGTTATGAAATTTGAAATTCAAGCCGAATTTCAAATCACATAACTCATACGACTCATAAGAAATTTAATACCAAATCAGACATGCTTATAAAGCAATTTTATTAGATGCAAATGCCTTATAAAATGTAATCAAATGTCTTACATATTTATGCAGGTAATAACTTAATTAGACTTTTATGCCATTGTGTTTATTTAATGCCCATATTAGCCACCAACTATCACAGGTTTATTTTGCATCAGAACATTTTGGACTGCAGGCCAACTACCGCTGTTCACAACAGAAACTTTTATTACATATAAGCCCCTCAACTATGGCACAATTGCAGAAAATCTCATACTATTTACCCCAACTACTTTGAGCTCCCGTCAGTGGTGTCGTTTCCTATTACGCATTGCCCTTGCCTCTCCTCAGTGCATTCGGAAAGCGTGTTGATTGACCAAATTTGCCCCCATGGCTTTTTATCACGCCTCAGGCCCATAAGCCCATCGGACGCGAGCGTTTAGCCAAAAATTAGATCATGAATTTGAAAAAATAATTATGAACAACTTGTCCAAAAAAGATATCCAATTGATGCAATTGTGTTCTTTAACCCAAACTTATAAAGAGGCACCTTTTTTTCTCCTTAATTTTTCGACGTGGTATAAGATGCTATTGGTCTTTAATATTTTTCTGGGAGAAGGACGTTTGCCCACTCTATCAATAGACGTTTCATGGGTGTGCATAGGCCTTGCTATTATTGCTATGTACCTTAAGGGTGCTGAATATAATATAATCAAAAAAAATAGTTCAGAATAAGCAATTCAGCATGAAATTCATGTTTCTTCTTCAACCCAATTTCTCTTTCTTCCCTCATTGCTCAACACAACCCACTCAAATATGCTTGTGTGCGCGTGTGCATCAGTGCATGCATGTATGCATACGTACATACAGATATAGGTGTGTGTGTGTGTGTTTGTGTGTGTGTGTGTGTGTGTGTGTGTGTGTGTAGAGAGAGAGAGAAAGAGAGGAGACATAACTCAGTAATTATTTAGACAGAGAAAAGGCCGGTAATTTGTAGTTGTAAACTTTATTGATTAAGGTGGGGCAAGTATGACTCCATTCTTTCCAGCCACATTATTGGCCAATTAGCAAGGGGAGTAGGTAAAATTATGCAAACCTCCAATCTCATTCAAACAATTATAGGGCACAACTACTAGAACCAATTTGCATACAATAATCTCCTCATCCAACCGAAACCACCACACTCTCCTCATCCAACAGAAATCGCCATAACCACCAAAAAAACTCCCCCTCTATAGTATTACTACAAAAATGTCCATGTTATCTGTGAACCTGTACAGGTACTTAAATAAAAGTTTTTCCAAGAAAAAGTTGGGAAGGGTTAAGGGCAAGGCGGTTCGAGTTCCTAAATCACCTTAGCCTTAAACAACTATTAAAACTAGCAATTCATCGTCCCAGCTTAGAGGAAATGAAACTCATTGGCAAGTCAAAATACCAATCAATTGTCACAGCATAACCACAGACACACACATGCAGAGCGATGAGGTGGAGACTAACAATCGATAATATTAATGACAAGGATATAAGTATGAAGAAACAAATTAGAATTTCTTATTGTTCGTTTGCAACAAGAACAATGAAGAATGGCCACAACTATATGCACAGGGATCAAACTAACTCTTCTCTGACCCTGTTAACTAATGGGGATAACTTAAAAGCTGCTGAATCCTGTCATTTCCTAATTGACACAATAGAGATGGGGAGACAAAACCAAAGGCTATTCTAACCTTTCACCATCTCAGAAAACTAATGTTGAGTACAAGTATGACTAGAAAACCTATACTTTTCATTGTACAATGGTTGAGGCGCGGGTGGTGGAGGGAACATACAATAGAGCAAGTAAGAGAGAGCAATTTGTACAAACCCGAGTCTTCACATGAAGTAGCTAAGGGATTTCTTCCTTCTGGAGCCCCCTTCACCGTAAAGCTCATTCCACTGCAGAAGCTCGGTCATGTTTATCGACTCTGACGAAACACTTGCACAAACCTATGCCAAAATTTAGAGGAAAGAAAAAGATTGGGGGGGAAAACAAGAAAAAAGATACTAAAGTTTTAGTACATGGGAACTTTACTAGACAAAATGAGAGTAGAATAATGCTAAAGATTTTCAACTCACCCTGTCGTGAGCAAATTTGAAGTCCTCCATATTTAGTGAGCGAATATCAGCACTCCCACTTAAAGCTGGTGGAGGTCTCCCTTCAGCCAGAGCAGCCTCTCGATCCTGTCATTGGCTCCAATATTTAGGTGAAGAGTAGGAATTTCTCAAAAGATAGGGGTCGATTATAAATATTCTTCAGATCGAAATATTCGAATTAATCAGATAAAATTGGTCATATTAAACTCATCAAATTACCTTTTTCTCCTTCTCCAAAATTTCTCTAATTGGGCGGTGTGCAGCCGTCACGCACAAATTCTGAAAAGGAAAAACAGAAATATTACGAATAGCCCTGGGTTCCTGCAAATCATTCACAACCAAAGCTTTTAATTCCAACCTTAAGATCACTTCCAGAATAACCATCAGTCATACTTGCAATGGAATCCAGATCTACATCAGGAGACAAGTCCTCTTTTGCTAGTATCACTCTAAGGATCTTTGCTCTATTAGCAGCATCAGGCAAGTTGACCATCAACCTACAGAAAATACAGCACAAGCATCAATAATCAGTGACAATCAACACCTCAAGTCTCATACTGAACTTTCAGAAGATTGCTTGTCTTGCTTTACCTACGTGGAAGCCGCCTGATCACGGCCTCATCAAGGTCAAAGGGCCTGTTCGTGGCAGCAAGTACCAAAACACGTTCCGTGTCTTTTGTTCGCAGCCCATCCCAATTCACCATGAATTCATTTTTCATTTTACGCATGGCTTCATGTTCTCCAGGATTTTCCCTTCTCCCCAACATGCTATCAACCTTTGAAATAAGAGAAAGATGCCTCTTATAAAACTGGTACAGAATGTGAAATATTGGAAGGGAGACGAAAATTGAAATGTAAAGTGACATGGCATACTTCATCAACAAATATAACACTAGGAGCAATTTTGCTAGCTAGCGAGAAGACAGCCTTGACATATTTCTCACCCTCACCAAACCACTGCAAGTACATAAGATAAGAGTAGAGTGGGTTAGACAAGCTAAATAAACATATGAAGAGAACATCAGAACCCATATAATAACAGTCAAACAAACTCTAATTTGAAAACCTTTGAAGTTATGCTGGACATGGAAATGTTAATGAAGTTTGCACCAGCTTCAGTTGCAACAGCCTTCGCAAGCATGGTCTTTCCTGTTCCCGGGGGACCAAATAACAGTATACCCTTGCAGGGCTGCAAGAGAAAAATGAAATTTTGAGGTTATTCTGATCCCAAAACTGTGCAAATAGACACCCACTAAAATATGACTAACAGTTATTAAAGCTGTCTTGACAGTGGAAGAAAAGACAATCTCAAAGGAGACCGTAGAAAACATGGCGCTAGCCTCCAAGAGAATGAAGATCACACAATTGTTTAAGCAAACAGAAACATGCCAGTCTCTCTGAAATAAGCCCCTTTCTTACATATGTAGAACGCAAAACGGAACAATATCACATTCTTCAGTCATATGATTCAGAACACAAAAGGAGCGCAACCATTGACAAGGGTGGGCTCATTAAAATTCCAATAACACAACCTTTAAAAACAGAGATGTAAAACAAGAGACATTGGGCAAAAAGGATATAGAAAATGGTAGAAACCCCCAATAGACAACTAGAAATAGGTCACACATAAGTTATAACTACAAGTGGAAGCAGCCAAAATGTCAAACTAAAGACTTGAAACTTTGCATTAACACTCTACTCTAGAAATTAAGACAGCATTTACAGCCAATATAAATAGAAATATAACCTTTGTCAGTTGACCCTTGCAGAAAAGTTCTGGCCGCTGTAAGGGAAGCATAACCAACTCCTTCAATGTATCTTTGACATTTTCCAGTGCTCCTATATCATCAAATGTTACACCAATATCACTGGGAGGGATCACATCAGCTAGAAGCCTCTTCTCAAATTCATTCTCAGTCACAACATCCTGGGAAGCCATAGAATGGAATTTGAGATCCACTAAATACATAATCTAGCATTCGCAAATTAACCACTAATGATTAGCTCTACTGAACTTATTTTCTGTTTTCAAGCAGAAAGTATCACCTTTAGGGACTTCTTCAAACTCTTGGAGTCATTCTGGATGGCGTTGAGAATTCCAATGCCATACTGAATGCTGATACAAACACGTCATACTAGTTTAGCTCCAATTAACAACTGATATTTAGCCATCCAACGCAGGTGGCAACTTATTATTACCTCTCTGTAGACAAAACAAGCCTGGCATCTGCTTCAGCTTCAGGGTTTGTCATCAAATGATAGCTTAAAGCCCATCCAACCACCTTTTCCGCACCTTCAAAATATTTCAAAAATTATCTGTTGAACTTTTTCTCCACAAATTTTAGCTCATTTGATGTCCTAAAAGGAAGATGATAGCAAATTTGATATCTGATAAAGGAGAACCCAAAGAAAAGCTTACTCTCATTTGTAAGTGTTTGGTCTTTAATAATCAAAGTTTCAAGTCCATCACAGTCCAGACCATTACGATTGAGGACCTGCATGCGAGCATATGAGGCAATTTTCTCAGGTAATGTACTGGCTGCACTAGCAAAATCATGTGTCTCATAGTATAGCAGCATTAGAGTGTTATAAAGGAAACATTGACAGACTGGTGATTTAAAGCTTTTGTAATATCGTTAAAATGCAGGAGCCGCAGAATGTCAAGGCTGACACTGTATGCATTCACGTTAAACATTAAGTTGACTGGCAAAGGTTCCTACAGAAATGCATGAATTGGTTGACTGGCAAGCTCATTCCACAGCATCACACACTTAAATATCCTAACATGAGGAATGAAGAATAGGCTGACTAAAGGAAATTAAATTTGTCCATCCAAAGAATATCCATATCCAGTACAATTTTTGCATGCTGAGTGAAATAATAATAAGAAAGTATAGGCATACAACAATCATACAGAAAATGAATAATACAAAAATAAATATTTTTCAAGATGGAAATAAATGCCTTACCGTTCGTAAATTATTCAAATTTGCCTTCAATTTTAGGGTTTCAGCATCTCGCTCCAGTTGCTGCTTCCAACTGACCAGGAGTGCTTCCTCCTGAAATATTCATAAGCATCATCACACAGTCTAAATGGCAAAAAAAAATGGATGTGGGAATTTCAAGACAAACCTGAGGCATATGGATTGTCACTTTATTGGGAAAAAGTTTGGACAGAAGCTTAGATGCCTTGGTGACGTCCTTAGTTCTATCATGCAACCTCCCGAAACTATCCTGGGGTTATGAATGCTAAATCATATTAGCCAGTAATACAAGTGACCAATGGAGATCTACGAGCTGACTGCTCCATTTAAAATCAAATTCCACAATATAAGATACAATATTTATCATGAACAACATTGCCAACCAAATTACAAGCAACCTGGCAAATATCAGCTTATGACAGGAGTAAACAAGGAAGAGGTGTGTTCTCTGGAATCTTTTAGAAATCACTTCAGCCACCAGAGAAAAGGCAGAATATAGACTACTCCATACATGGTAAGGCCAGCTGATAAGTTAACATTATTTGTCCACTACATGTGGGGTTTGAAGAGAGAGGAGGAAAAATAGAAGTTAAGAGTCCATTGAACATCTTTCATCCACTATATGAGTGGTTTGAATAGCAAACAACTAACATTTCAGTTGCCTATATGTTCCATATTCTTGACAATGACGGACAGATCAAGTTAAGATAGATGAGTCTCCTGGTAAGCATAAATATCATGAAATTTGAGAATACTCTTAAAATATGTCAATAAGAGGTCTTAGAAAAATGGTGCACTTCGTAACACACAGTAAATAAGATCAATTCTCTTCTTCAATACACAATCAAACAACAAAATGATAGAAATTATAGAATTATCGATAGATCCTTACAGGGAAAGCCAAGTCGAGCAAAGCAGTCTGATTGCTGCCAAATTTTGTGAAAAGCAAACCGCCTGGATGAGACTGCATGTGAAAACAGTTGTTTACTGAATAGCCCAATATCATTGTGCTAAGTTTTCAACTTGAAATTCAAAACCCATAATTCTTTATTGAGTTATTCCACAGTACAACACTAGATTTAGCGCAAGAAGGTCGTCAAATATGTATAGAATGGATTATGGGTACCATCAATGACTTCTACCTTTTCTTTGCGATTGTCAGTCTGAGTCTGTGAACCAATAATTACGACATTATTAGGAAGCTTCTCCAGCTTGGTCTTAAATATAGCATATGATTCCAAATTTCCCGCCATGGACTTCTCAGCATCTTTCATAAACAAAATGAAAGGGGAATCTCGGCTCACATCAAACACAGTCTAGAATGGATAGTGAAACTAATTAGTATTACATGAAATATGAGGCAACAGAATGGGCATTATAAACCCAGAAATTTTCACAGTGAAGGAATTCCACCTCAAACATAGTGTTAACAAGTAACTTGTCCAGATCCTCCACGCCCGAGGTATCCAAGCGAAGCTCATTGGCTAGAGACGGATACAAGAGAGAAAGCATATAAGAAAGAAGGACAACTTAGGAAACTCATACAGCATGGATAAGGGGAGAATAAACTACAGAGAAGCTGAATATCACCATTGCAGAAGAACCCATGGCCACTATCACAGAGACCTCCGAAATCAACCCCATCTTGCATGGGTTTGTCAAATCTTACACCAATTTTTGACAGAGGATTATCTTCAAATGGCAAAAGAACCTTCCCTCTCATTCCAAGAGTTGGGCCCCTAAAGATCCAGCTAAAAATGCGTTAAGTCATAACATTGCATGACAAATCATAATGCACCATTAATCCATGACATAAATACCACATTATTTCATTATTCTTTTGGGTGGTATCTAAGTAAGATGTATAAAAAAACTGCAAATTACAGGCATAATCCAAACTAGAAAAGATACAGTACAAAGTTTCTTTCTCAACTAAACAAGGAGCACATATTTCCTAGTTCATAAAAAGTATGACCAGTCATCTTGAAAACAAGAATGTATGATATTTGAAATATGTAATTACTCAAGAAAAACTTTCCAAATGCAATCACTAAGCAATTCTCTCAATGGAGTCAGCAACCCAACACAAAATTCAAATAAAACACCCAGCGCAAGGGTAGCTTATTAGTTTCTCAATCTAATAATATTGGAGCTCGCATATTCAATAGCCCATATCTCATGCGCACCATTGATGATAATAGAAAAGAGAAAGTTTCATATTTGATGAAATATATGCTCATTTACTACAGGCAGAAACTACTAGAATAAATAATTTGTCTCATATCAATACAAGATCAGGACCGACAGGAAGTGGGAGAGATGAGAAATGGAAGGCCAAAATCTCAAGTATCTGAATAAGCTGAACTCAGAAAGAAGGCAAGGCGCATAACTCCAAAGTAAACCCACACAAAACTCTCACCCCATTGGCTTGGAACAAGAGTAACAATAGAAGATAGCATATAATGGTCATGCCTAAAATTTGTATAGTTAAGCATTCAGGAAGGAATGTTTCTCGTGGATGAACATCATAATTCTCTTAAAAATGGGTCTTATGGTAAGCAGCCTTGAATGATACGTTTTAAGACCCAATTGGAGGTTCCAGACTACAAATTCCCACAAGAAATTAACCTCTTCCAGTCACCTAGTCTTTCGCAATGTTTCCCTTCAGGTAGAAGCATATTAAGTACACTTAGGCATATGACATATAAGCACTTCAAAACTTGAACAGAATCATTCTCCATGAAAAATCAATATGGGCTAACATCCCCAAAATTGATAACGGAAAAGGAGTATCAACAAGGAAAGTTCTCACTCTATCAGAAAAATATATTCATAGACTCATAACAAGCAGAAACATTTTTCTATAAATCCGTGACGAGCGATATCTTATGAATATCAACATTACCTGGCAGAACTAGAATATAAACCACCAGAAGCTGGGCCAATGAATTTAACTCTATCACCTACAATTTCCAATGATCAGGTATAAGGTAGAAATGAAACCAGATAATAAAAGAAAAAGAAAAGAGGAGATCGTCACGAGAATCGTTTTCATGGCACCACTAGCAATAAAAGCATTTACCCAACCTAAAACATGATAAAACTTACCAAATTTTATCAAAGCATTCTTAGTTGTGTTTGATGAAGAGGGAACATTGTCGTTTTCTGTTTTCGCCTGCGAGTCCAACCCAAGGGAAGCACTCACCGGATTAGGGGTATCGGCCTCACCAGATGACAGTCCAATGTCCTTAGCAATGTCTGTGGAACCAGAGACTTGTTTGCTGGTGTTGCACATTTTTTCTGAATTATTTCCCTCTCTCAGAATCTCAGCATCCTTAGAAGAACCCTGAAACATGAGAATAATAAATTATCATCACCAGTCTATTTATACAATGGAATAACTCGATAACAAAAAACCAGTGCCTCTCCACCGATTTCCCAAAGCATGTTTTTCTTAGAAGCACTCTCAAGGAGTTGCTCTCTATGATGCTTATGTTTTCTCCTTTTTCCGTTAATATGCAATATAGCCACTAAGATAACATGAATGTAAGAATTTGTCAATACTTGACCAAGCAAAACTGACAGATGTGTGACCACCAAGATTTTGTCAAGTAAACAACCTATATGTATTAACTTCTATTTTAGATGAAATTTAAATATTTAGATGGCAGACCTATATGTATGTACATAAACAAGTTCAGGTTACATTCTTAATCTGATTTAATCTTACTCCCAAAAATGAATGGCTGTCAAATATAAGCAATTTAGCCCCAAAATAATGAGCAAGCGCCTTCACCAACATTTCCTGATAAATATCGGACCCTGAAAAAACAAATATAACCACATTACAAGGGCCGCATGATGTACAACATCACTGCCAAACATTTAAATTAAATTGAGTTTCCTGGTAAAACAAATGCTCAAGACAGAATCACTCAGAGACCTGCAGGACCAGAAAGCAAGATTCTTGGATTCAGAGTAGGAAGCTCAGATGTAAATTTAACTTGCTTCTTGTGCTTTAATTGTATATATGAAGCCGCAACTAGGACACTTTTTGTGTTCTCACTGCAAGTTCAATAAAAAAGACTGGTAAAAACCTCGACAAAGCATGCATGTCTTTTTAACATGCCAATTATAAATTCAACAATGACACAAAGGCATGCTCACAATATAAGTTTGAAATAAAATGCTCTCTAAATATGTGGGATGAACTGGATTGAAATACCTCAAATAGTATGGGAAGTTGTCAAACGAAACATCTATATGTCGCCCATCTAGAATTGCTGCAAGCATGTCTTCTCTAAATGCCGAACTTCTTGAACACATCCCTGATAGAGACTCTGGCACTGGATCCCGAACCCAGTCCTTCTCTTCCTGTTTACAAGGATTGGCTTACCCCAGAAATCAATACAGGTGAAATACAAAAGTCACAAGTAATGTTCCACCAGCAGTTTATGTTACTTGCCTCTAAGCCAGATTCAACATTGCCATCAACAGGGAGGATCTTGCCAGCGGTGCCAACATCTGCAGCTGCTTCATTCCCTAAATTTGTTGCAGAATTGACTTCTTGGCCGTCAAGCTCATCTTCATTAAGAAGGGGAGAGGAAGGTAGCTCACTACCTCGGCAATTTTTACCACTGGCCTGAGAAGTTGGCTTAAGACGAGATAAATCTTGCCGCAGATTAGAAAGAGATGCCAAAATAGAAGCACCATCTACAGCTGATGCATCTCCAGCTCGTCTTTCAACATGAATCAACTTTCCTATATTAGATTGAACATCTGGTGGAGGGGTCTTTATTATACTATCATAAGGTAGCTGCTGGAAAATCTGCACAGATGGGATTAAAGATATTCCAGATTGAGAAAAGGATACATGGAAACAAAAGTTGAAAGAACAGTATGGAAATCAAGAGGATACATATGCATGACTTCCAAGAAAGCCAAAAACCACTTCATCCCCTGAATTGAGATCGCAACTAGTGTTTCTCTTAATGGTTTTTCCATTGACTTGCACACATCCTTTGCTCCCCCGACTTTCAAGCACCGCAACAGGTTTGTCGTCACGCTGATCATTTCCCAAAACAGCAACAGAAATGCAAATCAAGAAATTAATCTTCAGAAGACTTTACCATAATCAGCATTATGAGCAGAATCCTATATGCTTTCAGTCTCTATATGCAAGTCATTCATATACAAATTGGTACAAGGCTACAGAATTAGCTATCATTGACACAAAAATGAAACAAAAGTTACGCGCAGAAATTTTCACTATAACTTCTACTATTCCAGGCGATATATAACTTATTAAGATGGTCTCACGTCAAGGAAGGCATGAGGCAACGAACTTATACTATTGAGTCCTTTCTCGTTAATCACTTTCCCTATCATTCAACCAAGTCCACAAGACTTATCCAAGTGGGCATTGCATGAGAAAACTCAAATAGTAATGTCAAGTGCACTCAGATAAAAATAATACCTGGGCAAGCCTTATGGCACACAAAATTGCACTAATCGTCTGATCCCGGATCAAGAGATTAACCTGTTTGCTTGATGAGCCCACCAAGAAATTGGTTGTGTACACTGGAACAGTGGGGTTCTGTAAACAGATAGATTGCACTCAATCGATCGCTCCATTAAGTCAGAACTCCAAGGAGAATAGATTGAAACAGCAACAATTGGACAAACAACAAAAGTAGCCCCCTCAAGGCCATCACTTCAGACCAAAAAACAATAAACTAAAAGGCAAACTGAAAGGTAAAAGAATGACCTGCGGCGATTCTGTGAGAAGCTTACACCAAGGCGAGGTCGTTTCAAAACCTTGGTTCTGCTTCCACGAAGTGTACGAGCTCCTCGGCTTATCCACCACAGCTGCCGCAGCCCCTGAATTTTCAAAATTTCCCCGTATTTTCAGCATTCCCCCACATGCACATGTCGATAAACCAAAATCTCCACTACATTTCATCAAGTTACAATCAAAGGACTGTAAAACTGACCTTCTGCAACCACGGGAGTAGGAACAGAGACGGAGGCGGCGGCGGCAGGAGCGGCGGTCGAGGCGACTGCGTTGGTGGCGGGGAGCTCCGGCGGATCAGTTGAGCTCACTTCTTTTGGATTCTCCGCCGGTGAAGGCTCCGACGCCTTCGGATTATTACTGTCAACATTGATATTACAGCTCTCACCCTACGCGGACACAAAATAAATAAAAAAAATAAAAGAATAAAAGAATAAACCAGTCAAAATCAATGGCCCAGATTGAGCAATCCAGAAACGAAGAATCCAACAGCTCTTTGTGTGTGTGTGTGTGTGTGTGTGGTTAGAGGGGAAGTGAGAGTGCCTTTTGACGCTTGGGAGAAGAAGGTCTATTGTGATTATCATCGGACGGCGAAGATGATCTCTTACTATTGTTCGACGGCAGAGATCCACTTCGCCTCGTCGACACCATTTCAGCTTCTTCTTTCTCTTGTCGAATGCGATATCTTTTTAGAGAGAGAGAGAGAGAGAGAGGGAGAGAGAGAGAATATTATTTATATAGATGTATTGTAGAAACTGTGTAAAATAAAAGAAAAAGACATTGTGGGGAACAAGAGAGAAAAGTTGTGTGGGTCAAATCAAAAATAGTGATTTTTGTAGGGGCAGAAGTGAAATAATTAAAAGAATTGTGCACGGGGGAAATGGGGCCGCAGGCCGGTTTTTATAGCGGGATAACGGGACGGGGAGTGCTCATTTTAGCTTTTTTAATTGTTGCGCCGCTAAATTACGCATTGGTTTAAGTAAGCAGTAATGATAATTAACATTTTTTAAAATTGCTTTACTAAGATATTTAACCTCTTATTATTTCTTGAATTTTGATAAGGAAAATAGAATAAAAAAAAATCCATCACTTCAAATAATAGTATTCTATACTTTTATTTTTTATTCTTTTTATTTTACCTTCATATTTTCTCACCAAAATCCTTATTCCAAACATAACATAAAAGATTTGGTGAAAAAAGGTTACTAGCTTGGGAGACGGCTACGAAATTATTTCTTCTTTTCTTTTCTTCTTAGAAAAATGGTAGGGCAAATGTGACTTCACAATTAGATTTTTGGATTTTATTGCTATGATCTTTTTTTTTTTTTTTTTGATTTGCTTTATGTAATTCAACTTAATCATTCAAATTCAAAACGATTGAGTAACTTAGATTATAAATGTTCTAAATTAGTGATAATATATTAAATCATAAAATTGAATTAGGTTTACAAGAATGGGAAAGAAAGTAAGGTTTGAGTACTATAACAAGTTATTTTCTCCAAAGGTTGAAGTTATATTTTGAATTTCATTAGTGGATTTTGAGTTTTATTTATGTCATAATTATGTATGCAATGTACTTAGGCCCCTGATTTATTGATCGGGGTACATTATAATTCAAAATGTCATCACACCTGATGATCAATTATCTGAGTGAGTTACATTACAATTCAAACTATTTCATCAATAACTCAAATTATATAACTATTACATCCCATGAACAATTATCGATTCAAAAACCTACCAAATAAATCCAAATCAAAGACAACTAAATATTCCATTCATCAATTATTGATTCAAATAACATTTCAAGAATCAAACTTGTTATCTCTTTGACAACAAGGCATTCTCCTTGTCATTAGACCAAGTAATCCTCAACAGCTCCTTATTTATTTGTTTATTTTTTTGATGGCAAATTGCACAGGAACGCAAAGCGTCCCTAGAATCAATTATGCATCAAGATATTATCATTGTACAGTGCTTCACCAATGCAATCTAGAGGTGGAATTCTCCAATTTCCAATCTCTATCAAAGTACATGCCACAGCTTCTGCTAAAGTGTGAGCAGCTTGGTTCGCGGTGCGTCGAACATGGCAAAATCGGACCTCTTCAAATTGCGAAGCGAATAAGAGCCCCTCATCCAAGATATTACGAAGCGACAAGATACACAAGTCGAGGTTGGTGTAAAAAGTTGATCAACTGCAAACAATCACCCTCCACAATAACCTTCTAGGACTCCCTCGCACTCAATTACCTTCTAGGATTTAACATAAGAGAATATTGTTATTCCAACTTTAAATTTTGAATTATATTTATTTTCAGGGTTCGATAAAAAACAATTATGTATAAATGACTTATCGTGATGCTTGGAATGCACGACTTATGATGTTTTTTATCTTATCCACTACAACTTCATTTATAACAAAAATATATTGCCGTGATTCGTGTCATTTATTGTAAATACGTCACAAACATACAAAAATTGTACGAAAACTTTTTAAGTTAGTTGTTGCAACATTGTTTATCAAAGCATTAACGTAATGTATTGTCATGCAACAAATAAGTTATAAATAATTTAAACATAAGGACTGAAAATATGGCAATTTTATGTAAATATGGTGTGTGTGTGTGTGCGCGTGTGTATAAGTCTTACAATATCAAATTTGTTAGGTAGGTTGCCATCAAGTAGGGTTTGAGCCAAAAATTTCTGGTTGGAGGAGCCAAATCAAATTTTTATAAAATATTAAAAGTATTTATATTATTTTGGGGTCCAAAATTTACAATTTCAAAAAAAATATGTAAAATTCAATTATATCAAGACTTTAGGAGGGCGATCACACCCGCCAGCCCCACTCCCCCACTTCCATTACAACTTCATTAATAATGCAAATAGATTGTTGAGTTTCATAGTATTTTATAGTAAATGTATCACAAGCATACAAAAATTGTGTGAAAACTTTTTACATTATTTATTGCAATATTGTCTATTTGAACATTGACGTAAAGCATTGTTATGCAATAAATAAATTGTAAATGATTTAAATATATAGACTAAAAATATGGTAATTTTGTGTAAATATGCTATGCATATAAGTCTTACAATATCAAATTTGTAAGGTAGGTTGCCCTCCAGTAGAGGAGAGGCATAATTTTTAATTTGGGAAGTGAGATCAATTTTCTTTTATAAAAAAATATATGTAAAATTTAGTTCAATCTAGACTTAAGACGGAGCGACTGCACCCGCCACCTGCCCCCCTCCTCCAGTACAACTTTATTAATAACTCAAATAAACTAGAAAAAATTATAATTTTAGGACTGTATGTTGTACCCTCTGACAATTTTAGGACAATAACTTTTTCATTTGCAATTTCAGGACACGAATTTGTAAATTTTTGGCACATTTAGCACTTCCGACGTATGTAGCTGGGAAAAGTCACGTGGTAGGCCACGTGATGACTTAAGTCCTATGTGTTTGCCATGTAGGTCTTTAGTAATCTGACATGGATAAAAAGGCCAACCAATAGAAGTTACTTTTGGAGGGAAAACATGAAACATTTCCCTCCAAAACCCTTCCTTAGGTCCAAATAAGTGTAGTTAGATTGAGAGGCTAACTTGATGTCAGATAAGTGAGTGGGGAAAAGCTAAAAACACAAAGACAAAAAATAGCTCTCTTGGTCTAAAGAGTATGTCTTCATCTACATCGTCCACGGCTGGAGACATGTCTCGTACGTGCATATGTGGAAAAAGTGCAATTCTCCAAACATCCTCAACTAATGATAACCCTGGTCGGAGGTTTTGCGGTTGCCCTGATTAGAAAGTAAGTTTGTAAATTCTGAAACTATTTTTTATCTTTCGAAAAAATGTAGAACTTGTAACAATATTTTCTTAGCCTTGATGCAGAGGAGGGGTTGTGGTTTTTTTTTATGGGAGGATCCAGCAATGTGTGATAGTAGTCGAAGATACGTTAGAAGGCTACGTCGTCAAAAGGATGGTCTCGAATTGGAGGTTAAAAAGCTCCAGAAAAAACTTGGGATGATAAAGCTTATTGTTGTAGTCTCTTGGTTGATTATTGTGTTGTTGTTGGTTTGAGTGTTTTTATTATGTGTAGTTAATTAAGTGTAATGTGGTGGTGGTGGTGGTTGAAGAAACTGGAGCCATGTTGTTTTAATTAAGTGTAATGTGTTGTTGTTGGTTTTTGTAGTTAATTAATTGTAATGTGTTTGTTGTAGTTAACTGTAATGTGTACTTTTATTGTACTGAAAATTATTTTGTTATATTGTTGTAGTTATGCATTTATTAACTCAAAATTACGTTGTAGTCTCCTGTTAAATTCTCCAAAAAATTGGCATTGGATAATAATGTCCCTGCTCACAAGTCACAGTTAAAGGGCATTGCAAGACCTATACCAATTTGATAGAATGAAATTTCATAAGGGCTCAAAAGTCACTGTTAAGCACTTTCATTCAACATTGCCTTTCTCTATAAACTGATTGCATACAAAATGAGGTGATTACAAAATATTGTTCAAGGTGACAAAACCACAATTGTTCAAAAGCCTTCTGCAAAACACTTGCATAAATGACACCCCCACAATTGTTCAAAAGTACAGTTCAAAACATAAAATTTTTTCTATCATTTCCAAGGCTTCTTCCCCTTTCCCTTAGTGTTGATTCCAACTCCCTTTTTCTGGACTGCAGCAGACAACTCAGCCAAGCTAACAAACTTCTTGCCTGTTGGTAATTCGCATCTTGCTCTGAGTTTCAATGTAGGTTGACTTGGTGGCTGTCCTGATTGAAGTTGTTCATACATTGTGGGTTGGGGAATATGATTTTGTTGGCACTTTGGAGATCCATGTACCTGCAAAATAAAACCCTTCAATCATGATCATGTATTATAAAAATACCCTATATTAATTACAAAGAAGCACTTACTTGAGATTCTTGTGTCTCAATTACTAGAGCACTTTGGGACATCTCAACTGTCTCTTGTTGCTCCTCTGGACCCACTTCAAAATCAATACCTTTGCAACCCTTTTTGTTGTGACCAATGACTCCACATTTGCTGCACTTTACTGTCACTTGCTGTCTTTTCAACCTATTGCCTATTGTGGTGCCAAGAGGTTTTCCCCTTCCTTTTTTCTTGCTTTTCTACTGTACTTCATCAGACTCTCTTCTTCTTGCTCTTTTTGGCCTCCCAACAGGTCTTTCATGGAGTGGTGGCAATAGAGTTGGATAAAAAGAGGGAACCCACTTTGATCTTTCATTGATAGGATAGATTGCAAAGCGATACACATTCTTATAAGTGTCAACATAATAGCACTTATCCACAAAGTCTTCATAGTTTAGCTTTTGGCAAGAGATTGCACTTAGTGCATGCTTACAGGGCAATCTTGTGAGCTGCCATTTTCTGCATCCACAAAGCTGAAGCTCCAAGTCCACAACAAATTGTGAACCATCCATGCAAGATATCTGATAATGAGTATCATCAGATTTGACTGGTACACACTCACCCATCTTCTTAATATTCTTCTGAATTTGTTCTTTGATTCTTGGACACAACCTCCCTTTCCAAGCTTTCTTTTTTGTCATATCCCTGTTATCTTGCATCATTGTCATCAAATACTCCATGATTTTTTCTAACATACTCAAGATTGGAAGCTCCCTGTACTTGAGAATGTTAGCATTAAATGTCTCACATACATTATTAAGAAGCATGTCACATTTTGAAATGTAAGAAAAGTGTGATTTGCTCCACTGTTGGGGGGGCTTATCATTAAGCCAGTCTGCGGCCTTTTCATCCAATTTCTTCAAGTAATCCATCCTCCTGGAAAATTCATTGACAGTGCTTGCTTTTGCTAACCTCCACAATGCAGTTTTGAATGATTCTCCTCTAAATCCAGCATTCACAAAATTGTTCAGCATATGTCTAACGCAGAACCGATGTTCTGCATTAGGGAACTCTTCATGGAAAGCCTGGATTAGTCCCTTTTGTTTGTCACTCATGAATGTGTATTCATAATCCCTATCAACACCCAAGTCAACTTTTAACAAAGTCAAAAACCATTCCCATGTTTCCCTATTTTTTTTCCTCACAACCGCATAGGCAATTGGTAGTATGTTGTTATTAGGGTCCATACTAATTGCAGTTAAGATTATACCCTGATGAGGCCCTCTCAAATGACACCCATCCACCCCAATTAAAGCCCTACAACCTGCTAAAAATGCATTTTTCAAAGCATACAAACAAATATACAGCCTGTCAAACCTATTCTTACCACCACTGTCATCAGTCCCCAGAATAACTGTTGTACCAGGATTTGTTCTTTTTACCTCATTGATGTAATCCCAAAGAAGCTTAAATTGTTCATCAAGAGTGCCCGGTAGTATATCTACAGCCTTTCTTTTACTCTATATGCTTGAGGTACAGAAACGTGGCACCTAAGTTCATTGATTACATCAACTCTAAAACCCTCTACATCCCTAGTTGGTTTGGCCTTAAACTTGTGAAGGTACTTCTTACATAACCAAGAAGTCTTTACATGCTTCACATTGTACTCAGGCATACAAGTATGATCAGGATTAAGTAATGTAACCTGAAAAGATGATTCACCTTTCACTAAATAAGCATGTATCCTCCAATCACACTGAGGGTCAACATATTTTGCATACATCCTTTCTTTGTGATTCTTTGTTATCACAATATTTCTGTTTTCATTAATGGCATGTGAATTTTACATCCTTAAATTCATTCTTATCATCAAATTTCATCCCCAAAATAAAATTAGGACTATACAAATGATCCAGGTTGAAAACAGGAAAACTACACCCCTCTCTCTCCTCATCAGAATCCTTTCTACTATCTAAGTCATCCTCACTCAAATTTACATCTTTTTCCCCATTATGATCAACAACCACTGCATCTTCCTCATTTACATTTTCATTGCTAATACTCTCATTTGCCTCTTCACCCACCCATTCTTCCTTTACATCCATAAATTCATCAAATAAAACATCATCATCTTCAGTTTCACCCTCATTCTCATAATCCCCATCTTCACTATCTTCCACTATGTCACCCTCTGCATTAACAGCCGCACCATCTTCATTGACCCTCCCTTCTTCACTAGCACCACCACAACTAACCCCCACTTCCCCACTAGCACCTCCACAACTAATCCCCCCTTCCCTACTAGTACCTTCATTACTAAACTCCCCTTCTCCACTACATTTAACATAAACGTGAAATTCTATAGATAACAGTTTTTGTTCACAAAAATCACGTAGTCCATTATCACTACCAATAAATACAAAACCATTTTTTACCCTATGGTAGTACCACTTACTACCACTCACAGGCGCTACTTTATCACAGAAAACACCAATTGCACCAAGACACAAACATGTAACATCCACATAATCAATTTTAAACACACTTCCACCAACATATAAGGGTTTTGGACCATTAGTAAACTTACCCCCACAGTGCACACTCAAAGTGATTAGTTTGCTTTGAGAATCTGCGACATAAAGTACAAAAAATAAAAAAAATTAGGTAAAAAGCACGCACTGGTACTATAAGCATGCCCATTTAATGACAAAAAAACAAATAATATCCAACACTGGTCCACTGACCAAAAAAAGTAATCTATCCCAATCTATATATCAAAATAAGTTCAAAAGGGTAGACAACAATGGGACCACAAACAAGAAAACCACAACCGTTTCTCACAAAACATAAACAAAACTCAGTTCTCCAAACCCCACCATTCATTACTCTATAGAACCTTACGCCTTAAACACTAGAAAATTTTCAAAAAACCAAAGACAAGTACCCACGAAAATACATATATTAACGAATAGGGCTTGAAATACAAACCGTAGCGTGGTGGGGGTAAGAAATTGCGTTCTACCTCTCTGAGTTGGGTCATTATGCTACCACTAACCTATTATCAAGAATATATGCCTCAATTCTTCCTTTAGAGCAAGAATGTATGCTTCGATTTTGGGATATGTGAACAATTAAGAGAGAGAAAGAAAACCCTAGATTTTCTATAATTTGATTTGGGGTTTTGATCTGATTTCTGAGCGTCTGCGTATATCAAATGTGATATAGGGTCTCACGTGATAATCACGTGATCATGTGAATTGACACTTTTGCCCGAACTTCATCCTACACGTCTTGCCAACTCAACATAATTGCCAACAAAGCACCACATGAATGCTGACTTGTAAAATAGCCCCAATTATGTTACCGCCGACCAAAAATTCAGGCCAATTTTGTTAATTTTCCGGCTACTTTGCAAATCCCAAGGCGAAAAGTCCTAAATGTGCCAAAAATTTACAAATTCGTGTCCTGAAATTGCAAATGAAAAAGTTATTGTCCTAAAATTGTTAGAGGGTACAACATACAGTCCTAAAATTATAATTTTTCCAATCAAATATTGTGTTTTGTATTGTTTATTATAAATGCGTCACAAACATACAAATTATTGTGTGAAAGTATTTTAAGTCGTTTCTTGCATTATTGTCTACTTGAACATTAACATAATGCATTGTTATGAAACAAATAAATTACAAATAATTTAAATATAGGGACTAAAAATATGGTAATTTTACATAAATATGCTATGTATATAAGTCCTACAATATCAAACTTGAAAGGTAGGTTGCCCTCAAGAAAGCCAAAAAAAAAAAAATGTTTGAGGGAGCGAGATCAAATTCTTATAAAATATTAAAAGTACTATAATTTTGGTGCGCATAATTTAAAGTTTTCAATAAAAAAAAAATTAACTTGAACCTCGATCAAGACTTCAGGGGGGGCGATCACAGCCGCCACTCCACTTCCCCTTCGATTACAACTTCATCGACAACGAATAGATTGTTGTGTTTCGTATTATTTATTGTAAATATGTTGCAAACATATGAAAATTGTGTGAAAGCTTTTTACGTTATTTATTGTGGTATTGTCTATTTGAACATTGGTGTAATGCATTGTATGCAATAGACAAATTGTAAACGATTTAATGTATGTGATCATTTTATGTAAAAATGCCATGTATGTAAGTCTTACATTATCAAATTTGTGAGGTTGGTGGCCTCGAGTAGGATTGAGCCATAAATTTTTATCTTGGGCAACGAGGTTAAATTTTTTAAAATAATATATGTCAAACTTAGTTCTATCTAGAATTATGGAAAACGACGGGACCCCCCCCCCCACATAACTACTTCATGAATAATATAAAAATAACTGACATTTATTTTTAAATATTAGTATCATGTAAACTAAATTTAGAATCAAACTTCTAAAACTTAAAAGTCCGCTCATGGAGAAAGTATATTAAAATAATTTTAGCATTACTTTTAGATAAAAAAAAATTAAAAACCATATTAAATAATTTTATCCTAAAATGAAAGTTTATGAGCACAATTAATAGGAAATAACTGCAAATTAAAAAAAATAGTATATTTAATTTTAGTTATAACATGGATAATGAAACTCTTCTACAAATAGTACAACTGCAAAATGCTTATTTGAAAAAAATTAAACAATTTTTTGTCAAATCCAACTCAATTGTTGAAATAGGAAATACATAAGAATATTTTATATAAATGTGACTTGTGTTGGAACAAATCAAACATTATAGAAATCGCACAATTTTCTACTGATCTTCGTATTTGCCTGTACCAAGAGAATATTTGTTTTAAAAATAATGATATTTAGAGTAAAATAATAATAAATCATTTGATATTGATAATCGAATGTATCAAATGTGAGATTTTTTGGGTAAGGACAAAAATATAACTTACCCTATATGCTTTATATTTTTTAATGAGAATACTCAACTTTTATTCATATTCATCAATTAGTATCCAAAGTAGTACATTTGTAAAACTGCCTTAAAAATGTTATGTTAGACATAATGTTTTAATTACTCATCAAAAAAGACATAGTGTTTTGATTACATAGAGACTGTCCCTCAAACGAAAAATATGAAAGTAATAAACTGAATATATTTTGATAAATTTTCTTTGAAGATATTTATCAATTTTTCTCCTGGCAAATTTATAATCAAATATGCTATGCTAAATGAAATAGTATCAACCCATATGCACACATAATACTTATATTGTATAAGAAAACAAGAGCAAATGTATATAATAAAAAAGATAACTCTTTCTTCAAGCCATGAATTGATTTTATTAACTTTCTCGTTCTATAAAAATTCAAATTTTGGTATTTATTAATCAAAAACTCATTTATATACTTTTTGAGAATAAAAACACGCTGAGCAATAGGATTAAAAAGTTTGAAACAAAATTAACAATAAAATTATTCATCTAACCTTTCAATTTGTTTGTATCCCCACTCCCTTAAAATTAATTTATCCAATTCAATAGAATCCATATAGATTGAAATATGTCAATTTTCAATTATCACACAAACGCGCTGCATTTTCTCATAATTTGCTATAACATAACTAATATATTTATTTTTAAAATATTAGTGTAGAGTAGATTAAAAACAGAATTAAATTTTTAAAACTAAAAAGTTTTAAAATAGTAAAAACATATTGATTTTTAGAATAAGTTATGGACAAAAGAAACAAAAAATAATTATTAGATTTCATAAGATATTGGAAATTTTACTTTTGAAAACTTAGTAGTCCTCTTTAGGAGAAATAGCTTTTGAGATAATTTTTTTATTAAAGGGTACCAACCGATCTCATTTGTCCTAAACAAATCCCATAAAACACATTTATAGAAAAAAGGGGGTGTCATTCAATTGCATCCCACGAAATACATTTTACTAAAAATAATTATCTAAAGAATTCATGTATCGCCTAAAATAAATAAATAAATACAAAAAGATAAATGTAAAAAAAACCGGGAGAAATAAATAAAGTGGCTATCTTGACTTACCGTATAAGTGAGAATCCCAATCTTCTTTTGTATATTATCCTACTCCATAACCATAGCAATAAAATATTAGTTTAAATAGCAGATAAAGTATCAATAATTTATAATTTGAAGAAAGAATGCTTAAAAAAATAATTAAGATAATGAAATTAATGACTTGAAATATATATAAAAAAATGCCCATGTAATGCAAATAAGGAAATAAGTATCCATGGCACAATGAAGCACGAGTAACTTGTTCACCTTATCATCCACGTGACAAAGAGATTGACGCATTAAGTGGACATCATTTATTTGTGTACACACACACACACATATATAGGGAAAAAGATTTTTTACCCTCCAAACTATTCGCATTTTTTGACTTTACCACCTAAATTTTTTTTTTTTTTGTTTGTCGTTTGCCATCTGAACTTTACATTGTTTTTGCCATCTAAGCTCAATTCCGGTGGAATATTCCACCGATATTCTATCACATGCATGTCACGTGACATGTCTAAGGGCAATTATGTCATTTCAAATAGTTACATTTGAAAAACTAACTCCAAAAAATATTTATTGTCAAGGGGATTTGAACTTGGATTGATGGGTATGTAGCATGCCTCCCAAACCACTTGGGCAACCTTTGCTTTGATTATTAAATTGCATTTCTATATCCATATCTAGTTTTGATATGTTGCCTTTATATATATATATATATATATATATATATATATATTTTAAATATATGGTATATATAGATAAATTAATAAACTAAATTGTTGTTTCAAGTTAAAGGGGAAAAATTAATTTATTTCATTAAATTGAATTTATTTATATAATTTTGATAATTTACCTTCAATGCATATATATATGCATATGAAGTAAAAATAAAAAATTTATTTTAAAAATTATTGAAGGTAAAATATCAAAAGTAGATAAGCAATTATTTTTTAATTCATAAGCATATATATCAAAATATTGAATGTAAAATATCAAAAGTAGATAATCAATTATTTTTTAATTCATAAGCATATGTATCAAAATATTGTAAATTAAAGTAGATATATATATATATATAAATTATTTTATTGTAAATTAAAGTAGATATATATTTATTTTATTAATTTATCTACTTTAATTAAAGTTGATAAGGTAAATAAATTATTTTTAATTCATAAGCATATATATGCATTGAAGGTAAATTATCAAAATTATATAAATAAATTCAATTTAATGAAATAAATTAATTTTTCCCCTTTAACTTGAAACAATAATTTAATTTATTAATTTATCCATATATACGATATATTTAAAAAATATATATATAAAAAGGCAACATATCAAAACTAGATATAGATATAGAAATGCAAGTTAATAAACAAAATAAAGGTTTTCCAAATGGTTTGGGAGGCATGCTATGTACCCATCAACTTGAGTTCAACTCCCCTTGACATCAAATATTTTTTGGGGTGAGTTTTTCAAATGTAACTATTTGAAATGACATAACTGCCCTTAGACATGTCACATGACATGCATGTGAGGGAATCTCAGTGGAATATTCTGCCGGAATTGAGCTTAGATGGCAAACGTCAAAAAAACGTAAAGTTTAGATGGCAAACGTCAAAAAATGTAAAGTTTAGATGGCAAACGGCAAAAAAAAAAAGTTTAGATAGTAAAGTCCAAAAGCGCGAATAGTTCGGAGGGTAAAAAATCTTTTTTCCCATATATATATATATGGTATTCATATGTATATGCATAGCATTTTGACCAACAATAACAAATATATATGGACATACGTTTAGGCTGCGTTTGCTTTGCGAGATTCGTTAATTGGAGCTTGTCTCTTGGCTCAAGATTAGCCGAGATTTAGATTAATTATAATGGTTGTTTGGTATCCAAGATTAACTGAGTAGGATGATCGTACATATTGCGTATGTGGCCGTTTGGTATCCACAATTAAATAAGATTCAAAGTAAGATTAGAGTACAATTACATATTTACCCTTGATAATTAATAATAATATTATTATTAATTAATATTATTATTAATTAATAATAATATTAATTATTATTATTACTATTTAATAAAATTACACATTGTAAAGTATAAAAATAATAATAATTATTATTATTAATTATCAATAATAATAATTAATTATTGTTATACTTTATAATATGTAATTTTATTAAATAATAATAATTAATAATGAAATTACATATTATAAAGTATAAAAATAATAATTATTATTATTACTGATAATAAATATCATTATTATTTAATAAAATTACATATTGTAAAGTATAAAAATAATAATAATTATTATTATTATCACTGATAATTAATATTATTATTAATAATTATTATTTAATAAAATTACTTATTGTAAAGTATAATAATAATAATTATTATTATTACTGATAATTATTAATAATAATAATAGTGATAATAATAACAATATTGTTATTAATTATTATTATTATTTAATCAAATTACATATTGTAAAGTATCAAAATAAGAATTATTATTACTGATAATTAATATTATTATTATTATTATTATTTAATAAAATTACATATTGTAAAGTATAAAATTAATTAATTATTATTATTGATAATTAATAGTAATTATTATTATTATTATTATTTAATAAAATTACATGTTGTAAAGTATAAAAATAATAATTATTATTATTACTGATAATTAAGCAAAATAATAATATTAAGTATTATTATTATTTAATCAAATTACATATTGTAAAGTATAAAAATAAGAATTATTATTATTACTGATAATTAATAATTTATTATTAATTATTATTTAATAAAATTATATATTGTAAACTATAAAAATTTAATAAAATTACATGTTGTAAAGTATAAAAATAATAATTATTATTACTGATAATATTATTATTATTATTATTATTATTGTTATTATTATTATTAATTATTATTATTTAATAAAATTACTTATTGTAAAGTATAAAAATAATAATAATTATTATTAGTGATAATTAATCAAAATAATAATATTAATTATTATTATTATTTAATCAAATTACATATTGTAAAGTATAAAAATAAGAATTATTATTATTACTGATAATTAATAATATTATTATTAATTATTATTTAATAAAATTACATATTGTAAACTATAAAATTAATTAATTATTATTTAATAAAATTACATATTGTAAACTATAAAATTAATTAATTATTATTTAATAAAATTACATATTGTAAACTATAAAATTAATTAATTATTATTATAAAGTATAAAAATAATTAATAATAACAAATTTGTAAAAGTAAGGGTAAAATAAAGGACAAACTGGTCAATTCAAAGTGTTTGAATAGTTAATCTTGAGAAGTCAAGACTTAATCTCACCCCCTCCCATGAGATTATAATCTCGAGATTAGGCCATCATATTGCGGGCTTTGTGAGATTAGGTGCAGGCCTGCAATTATAATCTTGGCACCCAAACAATAAATTAGCCGAGATGTGAAGGCATTTTCTCGGCTAATCTCGGAAAGCAAACGTAGCCTTAAGAGATTCAATCAAACTAATTTGATACAAAGAGCACTATATCAGTTAGTAATATGCAACATCATAAAGGAAGATCAAATAATAGTGATCGTAATCTATAAACTATACAAAGCATGCTCCTCCGTTGTTTTTAGATGCAGAATGACTTGTATTTGGAAAACAAATTTATTAATTCACAAAATTAGAGAATAATTTTTTAGTACAGTAATTTTATAAGTAGTTAATCTACCAAGTTAGTCTTTTCATTTCACACAATGATTTTTTGAATTCCTTTTAGAGTTTGTTTTCATTATCAAAGTTGTATCATGCATTTTTTGTCATGAAAACATCTTAATTTAAAAGCTCTCAAAAATCATTGGAAATGTGTAAATTATTTTAACTAATTCTTTTAACTTGCTACTATTTTTGAAACTTTATCTCCCTTCTTCTTGGTAAGGAACACAACTGGAGTGAAAACAAAATAAAATTTGGACAATTACACATCAAATTTTGATAAATTGGATACAATTTTTAAAAAATTGAGGCCTACCAAGAGAAACGCTAGACATATAGCGAAGATAAAAACTAAATTTTCCCTTAACTTACATATAAGAAAGGAGGCTTATATATTTTTCTTAAAAAAACCTTTCCAACATTGTAGAACAAATGATTATATCACTAAATACACGAGTAAATTACTATTAAATGGAATAAATCTTGGATGATAATTTGTTGATTATTATTAGAACAAAAGTTAAGGGCTTAATTTATTTTAATTACCGATATCTAGGAATGGCCAACAATATACAACTAAACATGTGCACAATTTATATGAATTTATTTAATGCATATATAAAAATATTACACACACACATACATATATTGATTCATGCACGTACTTTAAAAATTCAACTAATTAATATATTTATTGGTTATTTTAAAAATAGGAAAATATTTTGCCAGAATATATATATATATATATATGTGTGTGTGTGTGTAGAGAGAGAGAGAGAGAGAGAGAGAGAGAGAGAGAGAAGTGAAGCACCAAATTATATCTAATGACAACACAAAATTGGGCCAAAATCAAGGAATTAAAAAAAAAAAAGTTTAAAGTAGTAATTGAAATAATGAATTTAATGACATAAAATTTACACCAAAATATTAATGTAATATAAGTAAGGAAATGAGTACATATGGTAGAATGGGGCAAAAATAATTTGTCCATCTCATTATCCACATAAAAAATAAATGGACACAGAAGGTGGACATCATTTTAAATATATATATATATATATATTAGATTAGATTATGATAATGAGTTTAATCATATATATATATACATATAACATTATATATATAGATACTTCATAATGTATATGAATAATAGGAGTTGATTTAGGAAAAGTAGTCAAGTTAAATATATATATATATACACAATCTAAAAATTTGCACTAATTAATAAATAGCTAATCATAGAAAAACTAATCAATGGATAATTATAAATTATGTTTAAAAAATAGTTAAGTAATAAAGTGTAATTTAAGGAGTTAAACATAAATATACTTGAAAGTAATGGAATTAGATAATTTTAATTATAAAAAGATTTTTATTGTGGATTAAAGATTGAAAATATAAATATGGAAAATGTCTTGTATGACAAAATAGTGAAAACACAACTTGTCCATCTCATTATCTACATAAACAAAGAATGGACACATAAGATGGACTCCATTTTAAACAAATATATATATATATATATATATATATATATATATATTAGATTGTAAATGATTTAAATATACGGACTAAAAATATGGTAATTTTATCTAAATATGCCATGTATGTTAGCCTTACAATATCAAATTTATGAGGTAGGTTGCCTCAATTAGGGCGGAGTTATAAATTTTTGTTTGGGAGAGTAAGAATCTTTTTTTTTAAAGCACATGTAAATTTTATGTCAATTTAGACTTAATGGATAGTGACTGCATCAGCAAAAGTATATTTTTTTCATTTGAACATCAAATATAAGTATCCTTTGTTGTCTTTTTTTTCCCCTCTCTATAGTTCAAGTAATGTTAGCAAAGAATTATTGGTTTTGTAGACAGACCTTAACATATTGATCTATAATCTACCTCAAATATAACACTATAGACATTGAAATTTTGTGCCAAATATAAATTGACATTTGCAATATTTCTTTTTTAAAAAATCAATTATATTTTTGTTTATATTTTGGAAACTTTCAAATTATATTTCAAAATTAAATAAAATATTTAATTGGTGATAAAATTGAATATTTTCATATTTGACAATAGAAATAATATTTTGCAAACAAATATGCTAGATATTATTATTTTGGCAATGAAAAATAACATCTTGCAAATAAAGGAAGGTTAAATATTATTATTTTGGCAATTTGAATCACACATTTTCATTAAGAAAACGAATTGCTAGCAAATACAAGCCGACCAATCTAATTGCGCTACCTTATAAAGTAAACATGGCAAGAAATTATTCCCTACACCTATAAATAGGGGACTTCTTTACAAGCTAAACACAAATCAAAGCACAAGAAGTTTTCAAAGCAAGCGAGGTGAAGGAAATCCCACAATTCTCTTAAAAAGATTGGAAGTGATCAAGTCGGAGTTCCTAGTGTTCTCTACGAAGATCACAAGTCCAGGCGTTTGATCTGCAATCAAGGTGCAAAACCAGCGAATCAACATTTTCCCAAGTCAAATACACAACGATCAAGGCGAAGTTCCCGACGTTCTTCATAAAGATCAACCAAATTTAGGCATTCGATTTGCAGATAAGCTAGGTGCTAAGCCAACAAATCAACGTTTTTTTTTTCCAAATATACATAAAGTCAAGTCAACGGTGTTCATGGCATTTTTTGTTGCGTTTATCAAAAATCTCAGCGTTTGATTCATAATCAAGCTGTGAAGCCTACAAATCGTGTTATTGAAGATAAAATCAATTTTCAAGAAGATCAAACCATCAAATCTGCTCTGGAATTGGTTGAATTTTCAATTTTCCTAATTCGTGAAGGAAGAATCAAATGATCAATTAGAGATTGTACCCGAATTATTTTATTTAAATTTTTGAAATTTAATTTGTATTATTCTTTCCTGTTTTCTAATTCAATAGACATGAGAATTTGTATTACAAATAGTTTCAAATTTTAGTCCTTTGTATCAATAATTTCATTGGTACGACTCATCTAAGTATATAACTTTAGTTTGTATCAAAAATTTCGTTGTTACAGCTGAAATAAGTATATGCAAGTGTTTTATAAATAGTAATGATACAAAATATCTCACATGTGTATAAGTAGGGCTATCCTCCGACTACCATGTGTCAACCAACATCCTCCAGCCACATGTTCGCCACGTGTCAGCCAATTCACCGGGAATGAGACTTTGGCCCAACATGATCATCCTCCTTGAGTGTAGACCTCGAGGATGACATGCTCTCCTCCAAGAGGTCTATCTACTTAAGTATTCTGTGGCTACTGCTCGTTTTGTGGCTCACACTAACACATCGAATAGAGAGTATAAAGCAGTACACTGCCATCCCTGACACCTACCACCAACTCTGGCAGTGGATATACCTACCCTGCAATCTATATTAACATTAGCTGAGTTGTCCTAGGAATCTGTAGGTTTACCAACTCGGCCCTATTCCTAATGAGTTGACTAAGATCCCAACCTACTATAAATACTTCTGGAGAAATCTCCAAAAAGGTAACACACGTATCATATAAACCAAAACTTTACTTGATTTTCTGTAGATTTCACTATATCTTTTTTCCTTACACTGACTTAAGAATCGAATGGTCTTCTTTGAAAACGCTTTCGGCTAGACTCACTTGTTTTTCATTCTACCAGAATAAGGACCCACCAGCATCTGTCAGACCGAAACTCCCTCATCAGCTCGAGAAGAAGCTCCAAGTCTTGACCGTATCAAGTAAATTATGAAACTTTAGAATTATTACAAAGATAAGAAATGTTCTTATTGAATCTTGTGATAAACATAGTAGAGTATGCTCAAGAACTCTGCAATAAATAAAATCCAAACATTTTTATTGCGTGTATAGTAGTCTTTTTTTAAAACAAAAAATCCTCGTAGTCTACTATGTTTATTAAATTGAAACATTTAATTGTATGATTGGTTGTGAAGCAAATTGATATAAACATAATTGATGATATCAATTCTTGGGCTACTCCTCGAGAATGATGTGGAATGGTAGCTCGACTATTATAAAGGAAAAGTCCTTGTCCTGCTAGGGACGAGAGCACCAAAATGATGATGCCGATTCTTGGGCTGCTCCTCGAGGATGACATGGAATGGTGGCTCGACGATCAGAAAAGAAAGAGTCCTGTCCTATTATGAACGAGAGCACCAAAATGATGATGTCGACTTTTGGGTTGTTTTTCAAGGATGACGTGGAACGGTGGCTCGACAATCAAAAGATGAAGAGTCCCTGTCTTGCTAGGATTGAGAACATGTGAGTCTAGCCGGAAGGGTCTCCGGCGAAGACCCTCCGATGCTTAAGTTAATAAACTGAATGATAATATGTAGTGAGCTAGAGAGAATCGAGCAGAGTAATGGTTGTCTTGTGTGTGTGTGTTACCTTTTTGGAGATTTACCAGGAGTATTTATAGCAAGTCGAGGCCCTTAGGATTAGGGCCAAATTGGTGAGACCTAGGATTTCTAGGACTGGAGGGTCCACTAACAGGACAGTCATGCCATAGCAGTAGTTGCAGCGTAGGTACACCTACTACTGAGAACTGCATGGTGTGTTAGGGTGCAGAGGACGACGACACGTGGGCTGCGCAATCTCCAGTGAGAAAGTCAACATTTGAGGAGAAAATGCCTGCTCGAGTTGATGCCGTGCTCGATAGTCGATGCCCATCTTTAGGAATGGGAATTTCCTTGATGAGTTCCGCCACGTGTCAATTAGGACACGTGGCACCATATTATGGGCCATCAGGACACATGTCAGATATCCCGTATTAATAACAGAGCATGTATTCTTAAAAAGTACTCTTGTTTTGTACCCATACATGTGTTATTTTAAAAATCAACCTACTTTTATGGTTAAAATTTGAATGATGTGGTTATTAATGGTTTAATTGAACATTTAAGAGTACAACTCATAATCAAATCATTTCAATATTAACTAAAATGAATACATTATTAATATATTCCCTTTAATTTTAAATTATAAGACTACCTCTAAGTTAACCATATTAATTAGAACTAAACTTATAAAAGGAGATAAAATGTAAATACAACACTTGGGATAAAAAAAAAAATCAAAGGTGGTCCTTTGAGTTAAAAACTTTTTGATATCCTGTTGCATACATGGTGAACTGCCATATCCGTATATTTGTAAAAAATAGATTGTTTTGGTACCTTTACGGAGTAATATAAAACTGAAATATAAAATAGAGATATCATTTTTATTATTAGATAAAGTTTAATAATGAATTTAAAAAATTTAAAATTTAACTATTTATTCCAAAATAATTATCACTATATGTACCGAATAATTAAAAAATAAATAGAAATTTTGTCTTCGACCTAATGCAAATATATTCTTGAAGGGGGAGTCGAGTTAAAATGACACCTTTTAATTATAGTGATGGATTTTTTTTTTTTTTGAAAACAAACAACGGTGATGTTATTAGAAACAAAGTGTAATGTCTTGCAGTGCAACAACTCTAGCATAACTAGGCAAAATATCAATCCTTTCGCAGAGGGTAGTAGAGTGGCGAGGCAAAACATGGGCAACGCCATTAGCGGACCGCCTAGTAAAAGCAAAGGAAATAGAGCTAAACAATCGTTTCATACTAGTAACCTTCGATGTGATATTCCCAAGTGCTGACAAATCAGCTTCTGTGGTATGAAATCGTTCGATAACAGTCAAGCAATCGCCCTCGACACATATCTTGGACCATCCTCGCCTGTGAGCCATCCGAATAACTTCCCAACAAGCCAACATCTCAGTTAGTTCCGGGTCGGAAGAGTCGGTCTTGCGCAGTTGAAGCCATCCAAGACATTGACCAATATGATTTCTAGCAGTTGCTCCAATACCAATCTCTCCACTTCTCCGAAACATTACCCCGTCAAAGTTGATTTTAACAAAACCTTCTTCCAGCGGACGCCATCTCTCATGGGCCATTGGGATCGAAGGTAATGACTGCCGTGCCAACACTTCCTAAATGAAAAAAAGTTAGGAGATTTTAGAATGGTCCACAATATTTTAGAAAATTATACATAGACCCAAAAAAAATTAAAAGGTTACAGACGGTTCTAGAAGTGCCTAGAGCGCTTTAAAAGATTCTAAGAGACCCTAAAAGAACCTAGAAGACCTATAAGACTCAAGAACAACGTCAAATGTTCTAGGTTAATGTAGAATAGTATAGATAAGTCTAGAAAAATGTAGAGTAGTCTATAATAGTTTAGAATATTGTACACAAGTATAAAATGTTATAAAAGTCCATAGAGAATTAGAGATATAATAGGAACATGATGAGAATTTCAGAAGAATCTCTTGTAAGTGTTAGATTAAATTAATATAAACCGTTCATTAAGATTAAAACCTATAAATAGGAGGGGATACTTCATACTTTTTGTGATTTACAAACAAACTTTCAACTCAATGGTAGTGCATTTGTAAAATTAATTTGTTTTTCACCAAATTATGTAGCATATGCTTTTATATGCAATTATGCACATATTTTCTATGAGTACAATAAAAACGTAAAGGGGAAATTTGCCATTCGAACTATAATATTTTTTAGATTTTATCAATTGATTTTTTTTTGTGTGTCACAAGTTGCCAATTAAAGTCTATAAATTTTGCAAAATGCCAATTCCAATCATTTTTCAAAAGATTATTTTGTCGAGATTTTATTATACGTCCATGATTTGTTTGAGGGCAAAACCACCTTTTTTAAACAATTGGTTTTCAAATTGCCACCCAAAAATATTCACTCTGTAGTCATCTAAAAAAACGATTTCACTAGTATGCAATGAAATTTCGATTGAATATTCCGTCAAAGATTGCCTAGATGATATTTTGCAAAATTCGTGGAATTTAAAAAAGAAATATGCATTTTGCTTTCATTTTTTTTAAAATAAAAAAAAACAAAAAAAAAACCCAGACCTATTAGTATTATTAGCTCGTTTATTTTCCTGTGGGTTTGCACTCTACTCTCTTACTATAAAAACCAACGAAACCCTAAACCTCTAATCTCACAATACAAACCCCTTTTCGCCCCATGCGGTGGAATTTCGGTTAAATATTTTGTCAAAAAATTGTCCAAATGGTATTTTACAAAATTCATGGGTTTTTGAAAAGCAAAATTTACATTTACAACCCTATCAAGTTTGGAAATTACAATTCATACTCTTATGTTTGGGAATATTACAACCACTTACCTTATTGAATCTCAAAATTACAAAAAACGTTCATTCTGATAGGGTTCCGACAATTTTTGTGTGAACTAATTGATTTGTCACCGCTTTAAAATTAATAAAAAAGAAAAAAATCACAAATTTATGATGGTTGAGAATGTCCATATTGCCCTTAGCTCAGTTAGCTAACTATATACATTTTAAAAAAATCACAACAAACACAACACACATAAAAACACATATGAATACACACAGACACACACATTTTGAAACACACACACACACACGCATAGAGGCACAAATGAAAACACCCACAGACACACATATAAACACACACGGGCACACACATAAATACGCACCAACCCACACACACACAAAAAGTGTGCAAATGTGGGATTTATGTGAAGGACATAAGAGGATGACTGATGGCGTTGGCGGCCGGAAATTGAGAGAGAGGGAGATTGAGAGAGACGATCTATCAATCTGAGAGAGAGAAACGGATTTGAGATTTGGGAGGAAGAAAGAGAAGATGAGGAGAAAAAAGAAAAAAGAAAAAGAAAAAATAAGGGGAAAATGGAAATAAAATAAAAAAATCTTTTAAAATTTAATTTAAAAACAGGGGGGAATATTTAAAAGAATTAGAAAAGGAAAGATGAAAAAAATACAAGAAAAGATTTATTTTCAAAATTTTGATTGATAATAGTTTATTTATTTTTAATTAAAAAATTAAAATTTTTATTTTTAATATTTTTTAAAAACAATTGACAATATTAATATAAAATTTAAGAATAGACAATTACGAATAATTACATAGTTTTAATTGTAAATTTTATTTTTATCAAAAACTAAAAATATTTTTTTATTTTATTTAAAATTTGAGAACTTACACATATAATTGGATTTAGTAGGGTTCAATATATAAACATTACTAAAATATTATTACTAAAAAATATTAATATAGCATATGTATTAAATTTAATAAAATTTAATATTAGTTTTTATTTTTTCTATGGAAATTACGAAAGAAACCCTCCCAAAACAGGATTTTCCAAAGGGCATATTTGGAATGAAATTTAATTGAAACCCTATTGGGAGTACTATTAGAAATTCAAAATTTTTTGTGGGTGACATCAACAAAAATTGCCGGAATTCTATCGAAATGGATCACTTTTGTAATTTTGAATTTTGTGAGGATATGTCATCGTGAAATTCTCAAAATAAGAGGATCAACTGTAATTTTGCATCGTTTCCAAGATTGGAAATATAAATTTCTCTGTTAAAATAGAAATATGCATTTTATTTTTTAAAAAAACAAACATTAAAAAAAAAACCTAATAGTATTTTATTAGTTTATTCATTTCGTAGTGGGTCCCTTTTTGCACTCCACCCTGTGTCTCTGAAAACTAATAAAACCCTAAAAACCCTAATCTTACACCACAATACAGAGCCCTCCGCCCACCGCACCTCCTCACTGCAAGCGGAAAATATATACGCAGGGGAAACGAGGGGGAAAACCAAGAGTTTCTGTGATGGCTCTGTACGTTCTGTACGAGTCGGCGTCGGGATATGGGTTGTTCTTAGCACACGGTATTGATGAAATCGGGCAGAATACGGAGGCTGTTCGGAGCTCCGTTTCCGACCTGACCCGCTTCGGTAAGGTGGTCAAGCTCGCCGCTTTCAGCCCCTATGAGTCGGCGCTTGATGCTCTAAACCAATGCAACGCCATCTCTGAAGGTAAAAACGAAAAGGGTCGGAGCAGATTCTTGAACGGGAGCTTTAATTGTTTCCATTCTTTTTGCTGGAGAGTAATTTATTTATTTTTGTGTGTGTGTGTGTGTGTGTGTGGTGGATGTGGGATGTCAGCACGTGTGTGTTTGAGACGATTGCGGGGTAGCTGAAGTACATATGGGCTTCCTTTTGAGTAAAAAAAATTAAAACTTTATGCAGTTCAGTTAACTTATCATGTCTTTAGCAATATGAGAAGCCAATTTTTTAATGCTTCTATTGATGCTTTCTAATTGTTCGCACTCATGGGCTGCCTTCTGCCTGGATGCGTTAATGTGTGAAAGAACTTTTGACCTTGAAAAAATATGTGGGGTTTTTAATGGTTCTGCGCCTATAAAACAATTGTTGTTTATTTGAATGAGTATGCTTGTTGGACTTAAGAGCTTAGAGTTTCAGTTAAATTGAATCATTGAATGGATTGTTTCTATGTGATTTAAAAGTTGCACCTTTTTTCTCAATGAGATTGCATGGAAATGGGGGATTTTGTGAAACTAAAAAGGATTGGGAAAGGGAGTTATCTAAGAAAATATCTCATGTGCAATTTTTGTTTAGCTTTCCTGGCTATGTCTGCAACTCGGCCTAAATGGGGTGGCACTTTTTGGTGCATGCTTTTCTATCATCAAAGACATGTTGATTTGACTCCCAAGAGTTTTGTTGGATATTCAATTTAAAAAGAAGGGAGTGGAATTTTGTTCATTGATGGCTGTAAATTGCTTGGCTGAGGCCAGTTTGTGGTGCCCTTTCAAGGAATCTATATTTGTATTTTTTATATGCTCTTTTTGTGGTTTTCAGTGGGTATTTATGACGTCTTGGGGCTAGGAAAACACTATTTAATGAAAACCTAAAATGACTAGGAATCTCCATTTGTTAACTATATTTTATTTTGTCAGTTATAGGCAACAATTTTTGCCAGTTGTCTTCTCTGTGATGTCTTCTAACTATAATTCAACCATTCTTTTTGGAAACATAATGACATTTTTTGCCTGATATGTTGTGGGATTAAGGTCAAATGACTGATGAGCTGAGGAACTTTTTGGAGCTTACTTTGCCAAAGGTCAAAGAAGGTAAGAAGCCTAAGTTCAGTTTGGGAGTGGCAGAACCAAAGCTGGGATCACATATTTACGAAGTAACTAAGATTCCTTGCCAAAGCAATGAGTTTGTTCTTGAGCTTCTTCGAGGTGTACGATTGCATTTTGATCGGTTCATTGAAAACCTAAAGGTTTGGCATTATCATGTGTCTTGTCTTTTAATTTTATCGCTTATTGGGATTTGTTATCTGAATTTTTAAGAAATGATGTTTATGGTCTCTGATTCTTCCCCTTCAAATATGAACAGCCTGGAGATTTGGAGAAAGCACAACTTGGTTTGGGTCATAGTTATAGCAGAGCAAAGGTGAAATTCAATGTGAACCGCGTAGACAATATGGTTATTCAGGCTATCTTTCTTCTTGATACCCTTGATAAAGATATCAATTCCTTCTCCATGAGAGTAAGGTTAGTATACTACTGTCATATGCCCCCTATATGAACTGTTCTTTATGTTAACTGCAACTATAAACTCCAGTCTTCATTATTTACTGCCTTAATGGTTATGAATTATGAGTTATGACTTATGATTTGTATGTGGCTCATCAGAACATAGACTTAAATGTATGCATGGCTTTTGACATTTCTCTTGTGTTCTATGCAGAGAATGGTACTCCTGGCATTTCCCTGAATTAGTCAAGATTGTCAATGATAACTATCTGTATGCCAAAGTGGCAAAATATGTGGAGGACAAGTCACAGTTGTCTGAGGACAAGCTAGCAGGCTTGACAGATATAGTTGGGGATGAAGATAAAGCAAAGGAGATCATAGAGGCTTCCAAAGCATCCATGGGTAGAGTTTCGAATTTCTGTTTATGTTGGTATGCAATTTGTCCTATATTGACTTGCAATTGTTTATGTTTTTAGGACAAGATTTGTCACCGATAGATTTGATTAATGTCAAGCAATTTGCACAAAGAGTGATGGACCTAGCTGAGTACAGGAAGAAGCTTTATGATTATCTGGTTGCAAAAATGAACGACATAGCACCTAATTTGGCTGCCTTGATTGGTGAAGTTGTCGGTGCTCGTTTGATTTCTCATGCTGGTAGTCTCACAAACTTGGCAAAGTGTCCATCTTCAACTCTTCAGATTCTTGGTGCTGAAAAGGCTCTCTTTAGGTATTTTTACTAATGCAGCACATTTGTAATTGTTTTTAGTGCCACCTTTTACTGCATAGTTTTTTGCATAGTCGACTTTTTGGGACTATTTATCAGTTATAGCATTACCTTTTTTGGTTTTTTTACTGGTTTTGCTTATATTACAATGTCTTCAGGGCATTGAAAACCCGTGGAAACACTCCAAAGTATGGTCTTATATTCCATTCTTCCTTCATTGGCCGTGCATCTGCTCGAAATAAAGGCCGGATGGCTCGTTATCTTGCTAACAAGTGCTCAATCGCCTCTCGTATCGATTGTTTCCTAGGTACTTGTTTTTTGTTTGAGACATTAGCCCATCTCATGGTTTGAAATTCTTTTGTTGGTGAATTTTGATATCTTTCTGTTACAGAAAAAAATACGACTGCTTTTGGAGAGAAACTCCGTGAACAAGTTGAGGAGCGGCTGGACTTCTATGATAAAGGAGTTGCTCCTCGTAAAAACATCGATGTGATGAAATCTGCTCTTGAAACAGTTGATGGTAAGGGTAAGGCTGCTTTTATATCTTTAGGTGAATCTGATCTTTGAATGAACAGGTATATCTTTAATTTGTGATTTTGTTTGGCTGGTACTATCCATTAGCAGATCTACGTTTAATATGGTCACAAAATTATTGAAGCTGGCAAAATTTTGGATTCCAGCTCTTAACTACCAGAATTATCTTTGATCTACATGTTTCATATTTTTGCATGCACTATTTCAAATCCTGCAAGTGCTGCACTTCGTTTCTACATTTTATCCGTTGTCTATTTGCTTACATCATTCTTGGCTGAACTCTGCTTCAACCCTTCAACTTATTGCTATCTGCGACAACTTTTGAGGAAGTGTCCTATATTCGGTTTCTTATTGATATGTTGTTCTTCAAATCTAAAAACTCGACTCATACAAAACCATTTGGCAGAGGAAGTGCCTACCGCCACTGTGAATGGAGATGCCAATGAGGAGCCTAAAACAGAAAAGAAGAAGAAAAAGAAGGAGAAGCGAAAACTGGACGAGGAAGATGAGAAGGAGAAGGAGCAGGGTGATGATGTGAATGGAGCCAACGTAGAAGAAGATGGAACTGTGAAAAAGAAGAAAAAGAAGAAGAAGAGTAAAGATGACAACATGGAAGTCGATGGAGCAGCTGCAAGTGAAGGGAAAAAGAAGAAGAAAAAGAAGTCGCGAACCGAGGACAGCGACTAGTTTTTAGTAAGACGCTATAATTTAGTTATTGTCACCCTGGCTTGGGCATGAATAGTCAGTGAAAGATCTGTTGAACTTTTGGGTGAGTTTGTAAGGATGGTTTGTCTTTCTCTGTGTGTTTTTAGCCTATCTCATTATTAGAAAAATGGTATTTTGCTGAAGCCCATGCATCAGAAATTTTGGATATTTCAATCAGTAGAAGTATTTCGTTGCCTGTTCAATCCAATGTTCCAGTCTTCTAGGTTAATATTTTTCTTCATCTAGCATTACAACTCAGGATTTGCTTGTGTTCTCTTTATATATTATATATATTTATATTTGGATTATGATATTTTGTTCAATTATATCATTAATTTATGTATTACAAGTCAAGTCTTTACGCTTGCAAATTGAGCTAAGCTTCATCGGCAAACACCTTAAATTATCATCAGAGGTCATTTTGGTCCGTGTTAGCATTTGTACACCGTATATCATATTTATGGTTTCAATTTCTGATTAAAAAAATAAAAAAAATTAGGACGTCTTTATGGAATTCTTTTTTTTGGCAGAATATTCTATTCTAGTGTTTTATATGCCGAAATTTTTAAGTGAAAACTATTTTGGGTCCGAGATTTTACTTTATTCTTTTCAAGATTATAAGTTAAACATACGAAATTTTATAGGTCAGAATTCCTGTAACAATTAAATTGTCGAAATCAATATGATAAGGTAGGAAATTGCTAAAGTATTTGAATTTATATTCAGCAAAGATGGACAGAAACAATATTTTATGAAAGTTACGATAAAAAATAAGTTATACGTAATAGTAATAGACCTACAATTTAGCCAAATCAATTTTGAAGGTTTGAAAGGAAACCGATTCAAAAAGAAAAACAATTAATAGACTGGTATTTAAAAATAAATAAAAACAAAAAAAAATTAGGAGCAAAAAGGTCTTTTCAAGGAAACTGAGCTGCGCCTGCTTGAATTTGAAGCATGGGAAGGTCCGAAGTCCCAACTACCGAAAACATAAACCAAAAGACTTTATAACACAGACCCCTTCTTCATTTTCCCTCTCTCACAGTGTCTTACCCACCACACCCCCCGCACGGAGAGAGAGAGAGAGAGAGAGAGAGAGAGAGAGAGAGAGAATGGCGGCAGCGGCGAATCTGGAGGATGTGCCGTCGGTGGATCTCATGACGGAGCTTCTCCGCCGCATGAAGTGTGAATCCAAGCCTGACAAACGTCTCATTCTCGTTGGTACGTTCGGTTTTTGACCCTTCTAACTCATGGAATCTCTGTTGTTCTTTACCCATTTTAATGGTCCTTTTTTTTTTTTTTTTTTGGTTTCGTACTTTTGATGCATTTACCGGTTTTAGAAGTTTTGGTGCCAATTTAGAGGGGTTAGATTGGATTTAAATTAGTGCTGGGCTTCCACATGAATTTGATTGGGGAAATGACATTTGTGTTTTGAAGGAAAATTGCAATAATGTTGGAGTATACGTTGACTGACTAGTTATTACCTTTTCTTTTGCATTGCAAAGTCATGGTTTAGCTGTTTCAGATGTGGTTTTCTATGAGTGCATTGGTAGAGACGGGTGTATTTATCTTCTGAATTTTGTTAATTCGTAACATTCTTGTGTTTGTCGCATTCTGTTGTTTATTAAATTTAGCACATATGGTGCCTTTTTTTTTTTTTTTAAGCCTTCTTCAAACGTTGAAGCTCTGTAGTTTTCAAATAAAATGGATGCCATTGACTCGACACACGGTCTTGATTGATTATTTATTACCAGTAGTAGTTTGAAGGAGAGTGAAGGCAAAACACATTATGGCAGAATGGATGACTGAGAATCACAGCTGAAAATTATTTTGATTTATCAAGTTCTAGGAAGTGGCAGATAATTCTTGACGAAGTATTAGCAATAATTTTCAAAGTTTTGAGTTGATATTAGCGTTTCAGAGCATCTTACTACACTGGTTTATCTGCAGTTGTGGTTTTGGAATAACTCAGCTCTTGAGAAGCCATATACGAAAACCACACCTTTTTGTTCAAACGAGTTACTTTAGATCTCTAATTCATCATCCTTCAAGAAATAGTCTTCTAGAAAAGCCGTTATTCGTGAACACTGCTATCTAAAGATGCTTTTTGTTTGCATAAATCTAATGACTGGGACCTTTCATATAATACTGCAGGTCCGCCAGGATCAGGAAAAGGTACCCAATCACCATTAATAAAGGATGAATATTGTTTATGCCATCTGGCCACTGGCGATATGTTGAGAGCTGCTGTTGCTGCCAAGACTCCCCTTGGGATTAAGGCCAAAGAGACCATGGAAAAGGTATATTCAGTGCTCTGCTATATGACAACCTGAGATGACATAACTACTACTCACCAAAATCTCTCTTTCTTATGACGTATCAGGGAGAACTCGTTTCTGATGATTTGGTAGTTGGGATAATAGATGATGCCTTGAAGAAGCCTTCCTGTCAGAAAGGTTTCATTCTTGATGGATTTCCACGAACAGTTGTCCAAGCTCAAAAGGTTGCGACCGTTTATTTACAACTTCATCTTTTGGGTATAACAGTTGTGATCTGAACCATGTCTTTGTTGCTTATATTCAGCTTGATGAGATGCTTGACAAACGTGGGGTTAAGGTAGACAAAGTTCTCAACTTTGCAATTGATGATGCTATATTGGAAGAGAGAATCACTGGTCGTTGGATCCACCCTTCTAGTGGCCGTACCTACCACACAAAATTTGCACCTCCTAAAGTTCCTGGCGTTGATGATGTAAAGTCAAGCTTTTCTTGCTCTAGTCTGTCATTGCAAATGAGAATGCTTTCTCCACCATTTACTACTTGTTGTTGACTTGAAAGTTTGACCCTTGAGTGTTGTGGGCATATGCATAATTATTGTTTATGGTAACAGAATATGGATGTCTGCTCTTTGAACTCATCTTGTCTGGTTACTTCATATTTAAACTTTGATCAAATGCTGGAGCTGATCTAGTCTTCTTTTTCTGAAGGTAACTGGAGAGCTGTTAATTCAACGTAAGGATGATACGGCTGCTGTTCTCAAGTCAAGGCTTGAAGCTTTTCATAGGCAGACCGAACCAGTATGCCTTTTTTCTCAATCATTTAATTTTTTTCGTTTAGGTTACCATTATGTGAAGTATCCTCCGGCTGCTTTTGAGACGCTTTAGCTTTGATTTATAATAGAGCTATTATTTTAACAAGTGGTGGAAACTTTTGTCTTGATGTTTTATTAACATATATACCTGATTTCAAGCTTTTCTTTGTTTTGCCTTCGTTGACATACCATTCCATTAGCCCCTATTTTCTTGTTATGCTTTTTTTGTGCTTTTCCCGCGAGATCTTGGTTATCTTCACTTGCTTTTCCCCCAAGATCACAATTATCTCCATGCCAACTTACAAAAATGCCATCTTGTTTGATGATCTGGAAGAAGCCGTGTCTCATTGTAGTGGTTTTAGTTTCTTGTTAATCCGTGCAAGAAAATAAGTTACTACATCCCGTACAGTGGTCTTGTTGCGTACCATGACTTTAGTTGCTAAATATATTACACTTCGATAAGTGTAGAACCCTCGTGCCATATATACGAATCCATTAAGTGGTAGCTGTCAAATCTATAATCCTAATTTATGATTTTTGGTATCATATGTTTTGATCCTTTGTTCACTGATTCATATACAAATGATCTCTGGGCCTTATTTCTTGGCAAAATAAAATATTTTTGAACAAATGTTTTTGAAGCTATTGCATTTGATATGAGCTCTTATCCATTTAATTTTCCCATTCTTCTTCACAGGTTATTGACTACTATAAAAGGAAGGGAATTGTTGTAAACCTCCCTGCGGAGAAACCTCCACAAGAGGTCACATCAGAGGTTAAGAAGGCACTCTACTGATTGTAAGAATGCTTTCTGGGTCATTGTATTCTGATACGTTGTTTAACTACTGATGAGAGGTCTCGTGTCGGCTCACTAGAAGCTCCAATTGACGCTACCTTTTGATATTTTCGCACACAATGTCAAAATAATTTTGTTCGCATTTTGGAGAGACTAAAATATTTCTCTGAACTGCATGATCTTTGTAGACTCTTGAGTTTTAGCTTGGGTAGAGAACAGAGTACTATAGAGCATTACCTTTTGCTCTGGTTGAGGCTCGTATTTCTGTTCGTTTATGGTTCAAAGACAATATAAAGTTCAAAATAATGTTATACACCATTTCTTTTACTAAGTCGTTTGCTTTTTGGGAGTAATACTGTTTTTACTTGAGGGGGTTCATTTTCCTGCCTTTTTTTTTATTTTATTTAACTCCCAAATTATGGCTAGTTCCCATGGATAATAGGCAATAATGGCATACCATTCTCCCATTATATAAGCTCTACAATGTAGTATTAATATATGTAAAAATTATACGCGAATAGTTATCCTAATGGCATATGTTACCTGCATAGTTTTATTTATTTATCTTGAGCAAATGTTTTGTAGAACCTCTACAATGAAAAGATGTGTTCTCTAATTAGATGCCACGGTGAAATAATCACAAAATCGGAAGATTTGATGCTAAATTTTCACGTAATGGATTCAATTTTTTTTTGTATCCGTCACTTTTTAACTTTTTTATTAAAACATTAGTCATATACATATAAAATTAAACAATTATACATATTGCTTACGATAGACAAATATATTTTATACTAATACAGCATGTATATTTGATTTTAAAAGAAACCACTACATAACTCATAACCATTCCTCACACGAACACCATTTCAGTCACATTTGCAAAGTACGATTCAACTTCTTTCAATGACCAACGAAAACTTCGCCGTAATCAAACAACTTTAAACTAGACTTGGTTGGGGGCCCACCCAAAAGGTAGACACCCCTCCAAAAAATGGCGTATGCCGCTTGAATTGCGGCGAGCACACTGTATTCTTTAGTAAAAGGCGAAAGAATAGTTCGCTCTGTGCTCACCGCGCGGCTGCGTGCTTATGAAAGTCGCTGGGCACTTCATTTTATAGGCGCTTGGTCTCTCGAGTATAATCAAGCACCCGATGTGGGACAATCAATTACCTACAATACTAACGCACCTTCTTGTGGACAATAAATACCTACAGCCTGAGCTAAGATAAAAACGATTAGTACATAATTTTAGTTCTCAAAAGTTGACGTTATGTGAATGTCTTTGCTCTTTAATCTCATAGTATTGCAAGATGAGTCGAGCCGATTAAAGAAAAATTATACTCAAATGAGTTTTTTCTGCTTCAACTCAAAAAGAATCTTTCAAAAACTCGTATCAGCAAACTTCCCCTTTTTTTTTTCCTTTCCCATTTATATTTTTCTGCTTTTAATATTTACAGTAATTGATAATAGTATAATCTATAAACAGAAATTATGTATTATTATCATAATAACTATATATATAATATATATAATTACATAATTATCTGTTTATTTAAATAATAACCACGATAATGATAATGAAAATAATGATCATATCATTTAAAATAACTTGTTTCTCTTTAAAATTTAAATCAATTATAATTTCTTTTCTAATATTGAGAATGAGCTCGATTTCTTTGTTTTGATTTTGATCTCAATCTTAAGTTTTTCTGTCTTAATTGTTTTTAAGCATTAATGGATTTCAAACTCAATCTCAACAATTTCCAAAAACTCGACTCAAACTCAACTTGTTTGCACCTCTACCGGGCTAGGCTCTTAAAGATATGTCATAATTTCTCAAATACAATATAAAGAGCAAACAAAGGTGTAAAATAAAATAAAATAACAACTCGAAATCTTGATATCGCGTCGAAGCAGTTATAGATTAACCACACACAAAGTTCAAGAAACAACCACAATTTATTGAAAGCTAAGATCCCAAATATGTGAAAGAGTGAATGAGGAGCACCAATAACTTATCAGCAGCAAATCCTGGAGACCTACATATCCACGGTCAGTTTTGCATCAAGTTTTGAGAATTCTTGGAAAAAGGCCCTGAAGTGCTCATAAGCATGCTTCACATCATCAACCGCGCACATTTCTCTTATGCTATGCATCGACAGTTGTGGGCCCCCCACATCAACCGTGCGGATGCCCACACCACTTGCCAAGATGGGACCAATTGTCGAACCACATGCCATGTCATTGCGAATCACAAAATCCTGTTCCATAAAAAGAATGACAAGTGGATCAAGGAGGAAACTCATAGAGGACTCAGACACACAAGGCTACCGCCGTTTTGATGATAAAGATGACACACACACACACACACACACACACACAAATGGGGTCAGTTACTGAATCTATCTATCTACAATTTCACAAACTCCCTCTATAGTTAAAAAATTACAAATAACCCCTTCTGATCTTCAAAATGTAATAAAATGGAAAGAATCCATCGAGAAACTTGGATAACATCATCCATACATTCAAGAACAATTTAAAAAGGTTACTAAGATTGAACCGAAGTTGGTAACTGCAAGGTGGACGCAAATTAAAAGGGAGGTATTTGTAATTTTTGAGATGTGTAGGGAATATTTATGTAACTGTATGTACTTACAGGGAAAGGCACTGTAGTCATCGCTATATACATATATCTGTAACTATAAATACATTTCCTGATTTAATGTTATTGGAAGTGTGGAGGGAGTTTTACAGATGCGAACCTGTACGGGAAGTTTGTGCTTGGCAGCGATTTCCCTGAACAAGAACGAAGTTACTGCATTGGTTGCGTATCTTTGGTTAGCATTGTGCTTAATGACAAGCCCACCATGCATCTTGGGCTGATGGTTTTCTTCATGTTTGTCCTGATAAAGGAAGCATATAGTGAAAATGTAGATGACAGTCACGTTGTGCATCTCGAAAATAGAGCCAACGAAATATACGTACCATATAGTTCGGATGCAATGCATGAGCCATGTCAGCTGATACTAGATAACTCTTCTGAATTGCTTTCGGTAGCAACTTCGCAAGAACCAATTTTGAAAGGAAAACAATCAGAGTATTAAAATTCATATAGAAAGAAAATCCAAAATACATGTTCCAGCAATCAGAAATGGCGTCAGTCTAATACTTCTCAACAAAAGTAGGTTTTCTATTTTTAAATGGGGTCTGTATTTCATTATTTTCTTAATGATCGATGCCCATAACAAGACCTGTTTAATTCAAGTGTTCATCACAATTACATGAATAGCTTGTTAACTTCTAACCCAATGCAGAATAAACTACATGAAATTGCAGGATAAATTGTAAAAAATAAAAATAGAAGTTGAAATTTTTAGAATTCATTTAGACAATTCCAGTTCATTTTTTTTTCTTTTTCTTTTCTTTTTTTTTTTTTTTGTTTGTCTTTGTAGTAAAATAGCATCTTTAGGTACACAGGCAGGCCTCTTTAAAGATATTTTGGAAAGCTAATCTAATCTATTTTGCAGAATTAGCATTTTTCACTATTTGTTGATTGGAGCCCTCTTTAGTAAAAGAAAATATTTAACATCCAACAGGAATCTGATTCTCCACAACACTTGCATATGTTACTAGAGAATTGCAAAAGTTAACTCCATTAACATGCAGTTGGTTTTTTTTTTTTTTTTTGGTCTTTGTAGTAAAATAGCTTCTTTAGGTACACAGACATGCCCCTTTAAAGATATTTTGGAAAGCTAATCTAATCTATTTTGCACAATTTGCATTTTGCACTATTTGTTGATTCGAGCCCTCTTTAGTAAAAGAATATGCTCAACATATTCTTTAATCTGATTCTCCACAACACTTGCATATGTTACTAGAGAATTGCAAAAGTTAACTCCATTAGCATTTTTTTTTTCTGTCTTTGTTGTAAAATAGCTTCTTTAGGTACACAGGCATGCCCCTTTAAAGATATTTAGGAAAGCTAATCTAATCTATTTTGCAGAATTTGCATTTTTCACTATTTGTTGACTTGAGCCCTCTTTAGTAAAAGAAAATATTTAGCATCCAACAAGAATCTGACTCTCCAAAACACTTGCATATGTTACTAGAGAATTGCAAAAGTTAACTGCATTAGCATGCAGTTAACTGTAGACAGAAGAAAAATGAATAGGGGCATACCTTAGCATCTGAGCTGAATGAATGTGTGATTCGTGATAAAGCGTCCAACATGACAGGTGATCCAGCTCCTTGTGCCGAATCAGATCCAACCTCTTCATGATCAAACAAAGCCACCATTCTTATGCCCATCTCGTCCTGGAGACTACTTTCTGAGGAAGTGGAATCTATCAAGGCCTGAAATAAAGACCCATCATATGATGAATGTAATATCATAAGGAATATTATGGATACGGTTACCTACATTCACACCACCTTTTGAAATACTAAAATTACCAACATCTCATCTAGTTTTCAAATTACAGAGAATTCCCCTCTAAGTTTGACCGATTGGAAACTTTCTATTTTGCCCCTGATCTAATACTCATTATATTCTTCCGACTAAAATATCCTTTGTAACTTTTGAAAATTGGAGAGGAGTAATTGTAATATTTGTATAGTTGGAAGGGGTCAATGTAATAAAACAGAGTCACTATTATTCCCAAAAAACATGTGGAGTGGGCCAAAAAAAAAGATGTTGTAGATATCTTATAGGGGATGTCCTTGCAATCATAAAGGGAGTTGGTAATTTGCGTATTGTGGGGTGGGGTGATTAAGTGTAATTAACCCTTATGTATATTATGATTTTTCTAGAGTGACAAACAATAACATTGATACATAATGACAGCACGACACACACCTTTAAAGAGCAAAATGACATGCAGAGGTTATCCAGTCTTCCAGAGAAAACAAATTCCTTCAATGCACCGGCAATAACACTTTTTTGAGTATCACATGCTTGCAATTCAAAATCACATATGTCATCTGGTTCACAGCCAGCCTGTGCAGCAATCAGCTGAAATAATCGGGAAAGAATTATAAGTAATATGATTAGATAATCATCGAGATGTCTATGATGTAAGGTAAATTTTGAAGCTGCACAATATACAAAAAATTTTGCGCACTCAAAACGAAAAATTTTATAGATGAGAAGCTTAAAAAAAAAAGGAAACTAGGAAAAAAAGAAGATGAGCTCTTCAAAAACCTGCAAAAGAAGGGAATGGTGCTTTTGGCTTGTATCTGTCTTTCCATCAGGCTTCCCAGTGTCAACAGAACCATTATTTGCAGCAGGTTTACTCAGTTCAGCCTGAACCATGGATATAAGGTTGTATGAGAGAATAATAAATTAAAGGAGGAAAAGTTGTAATTTCTTCCTAAAACTAATATATCAATCTATTTCAACACTATCATATCCATCAACATCTTCATCCCCAAAAAAAGAAAACGAAACGAAACGAAACACACACACATACATATACGTACACACAACTACATATACATATATATCTAATGCAGGCCATTTGGAAAATTACCTTAATTGCTGTAGCCAACACTGGAGCAAGGTGACCTTGTTTGTTAACCTTGAAACCATCATTTACATCCCTATCCAAGAAACCCAACAACATGACAGATTAATGATAATAACAACACATATTGAATAAAATCATGTAATATTTCCAACAAGTCACCTATCTAAGTGGATCGCCAGAGTTGGGATACGCATAATGGGTTCCTCAATTCGAATAAGCCGGTGCGAGAATGAATCGGAGCCATCTTTCTGCTGTCTAATTATAACTCTTCCAGCAATAGCCAAGTCACGATCAAACCATGTATGCCACAGCCCACCTCCATAACATTGCACGCCAACTTCCAAATACCCACCTTTTGATACCTGAAAATGAAACGTTAGGCTTCTTTTCCTGCAAAATTCTTGTTTTACAATTTGAATATAGAGCATCAAATCCAATGCATACGATATATATAAGGGTCAATTACAATGATCTCACGCATAACTGTGTGTAACTACACCCCGTAGTTTCAAAATTACAAATACCCCTTTGATCATTCATGTTTAATCAAAACTGGACAAATATATTAAGAAACTTGGCTGAAATTATCCATACATGCAAGAACTATTAGAAATGTTTAGAAAACTTTGATCTATAACATCATTTAACTGTGTGTAGCAATCAATAAAAAGAGGTAGCTATAAGATGGAAATAAGTTACTAGGGCGTCTGTGCAATTTTAAACTAAGAGGGGTAATTGTAGCATTCTATATAGTTCAGGGGAGGGCACTATAATGATTGCGATACGTAAGCACTTACCTTTGTAACCGGCTTTAATTTTAGGCAGGGACTGTCAGTGTGAGCACCGACTATGTAAATCCCATTTCCAGCAACGTATCTATGTCAAATAAGCAAATTCGGGTAAATTAATACTCCAAACTCTGTACAAACACACACGTTTGCTCGTTTATATAAGTATCTTTGGAACTTAAAGAGCATTTTTAAATTCTTGGTCTCAGTTTTCAACTATTAAAAATAGGCTGTCAAGCTCCACAAAATGTTTTCTTTACTTATCTCCCTCAGTTATGCACACATAGACTGGAACCTCATTCCTCTTTTCGTGTTCTTTTCAGTAATTCTTAACGAAAACACAGATATTAAAATCCTAATTAAGGAAAGGAAGCATCTTTGAGATGAAAACAATATAATACAAAATACATACTTTTTACCAATTGCAAAAGCAACAATAGTAGAGTGGTTCCTAGTGAAGAAAAATTTCTTGCCAGCTTCTAGTTTCCAGTCTTCCCTCTCTGACACTTGCTCATAGCCTGCACTTTTCAGTCTTTTCTTGGCCTCGTCTAAACAGAATTAATAGCCATAAATTTTATTATCCATATTATTGACATCAACACGAACCCATGAACAATATGAACTCTACAAATATATATATATATATATATATATATATATATAAAGGAATCGTGTATCATATTCCTATGAAAAGTTTAACCTTGATAAGTTAACAACTAGGGAAACCTATTTTAATCCACAAAATACATTTCACTAAAAATCAAGAAACAGAGATTGACCCACAACCAGAAAAATCCTAATTTTTTTTGCATTCTATAGGAGAACAGAAAAATGTCTACACACACACACACACACACACACACACATACATACATATATTTTCCATAAGAAAGTCTTGAAACGGAATATCCCATTTTTTCTTGACAAAAATACAGTCTTTAATAATTGGAAGAAAATGCAAATCAAGAATATTTACAAATCCAGGAGACCAGAAAAATAGATGAGGCCAGAGAACTATCACAAAAAGTAAATAAGCTATTACCCACTGCGTGAAAAGCTGTTGGGGAAGCATTCAAGAAGTCCACAAGATCGACTGCAACAGGGATTTCCATTAATCTCAAGTTTCTCCGCAGAGTCTGCACAGCTGAAAAATAGCCTCTTTTTTCACTTCTAGCCTCTTTTTACACTTCTTGTAAATACAACACATATTTATAGGCGTGCGTGCGAGAAATGGTATCTTATATGATATTTCCAATGTACCCCAAAAATATCACCAAATTGCAAATCAAGACAAAGCAATGGACATTTAACTTGGAGAAAATTTAACCCATAATGCCTTTTAAGTTTGCATTTAACAAAATGACCCCTTAATTATTTTTCCTTTTCTCTTTTGGTTAGAATTTCTGATGCGGCACCGATTAGGGTAATCAAGTTTAGTTAATGGGTAAAGATTTTAAACCGGGATCGAATTATACGTAACTTTAACTTGCAAGTAAGGTAAATTTATAAATAACTAATTAACTTTAAATAAAGTCAATTAAAAATAACTTAAGTCCTGATTTGAGCAACACGATAATAAATATAACAATCTACTTTAAAAATTATGCAATTTTGGGCATTTAACTAGATTATATTTGAATACCCAAACCAAATTTCCTTTCAAAATGAAAAAAAAAAAAAAAAAGAATCGAACTAGAATTGGTTGGGAAGAATAGCATAAACAAGCATTCATCTAAACCACATCTAACCAAACTCCTCCAAAACATGACTAAAAGTTGAGCTCTTCATACAATATCAGTGGAACTAGTCATAATTTCCATGGATTAACCACACAAAGGTTGAAGAAACAACAGCGACAACAACAACAATTTATTCAAACTAAGATCTTAAATATGTGAAAATATTTTGAGGAGCACCAACTAAGCAAGCATCCACGTTGTGTTTCGCATCAAGTTTTGAGAAGTCTATGTAGAAGGCCTTGAAGTGCTCGTAAGCACGCTCAACATCATCGACCGCGCACATTTCCCTTACGCTGTGCATCTACAATTGCGGGACACCAACATCAACGGTGCGGATGCCAACGCCCCTTGCCAAGATCGGACCGATTGTTGAACCACACGCCATGTCGTTGAGAACCACAAAATCCTGTTTCATAAAACGAAGACGAGGAAACTCAGAGGACTCTGAAGAGCAAGGCCACCACCACACGTATTGATGATAAAGATATTGATGGACACATAAATAGACACACACACACACACACACAGACTTGGGGTGATCATGAGTGTACCAAACATAACTAATTGAAGTTTTGAAAATACAAATAATCCCTTTTCATCTTCAAAATGTAATCGATATTGAAAGAATTGATCGCGCAACAACGATTTGGCATATATATATATACACACACATCATAGATATATGTATATAATGACATTAACTATCGTGAACCTACAAAATAAGTCCGTGCCTGGCACTGCCACCTATCCCCTGAATAAGAAGGAAGTTACTCCATTAGTTGCACATTTCTGGTACGCATTGTGCTTAATGAAAAGCCCATCATGCCTCTTGGGCTGATGGTCTTCTTCATGTTTGCCTGATAAAAAGGAAACATATCAGGGAACTTGTAGATGCAATGATGTTGTGCATCTTGAAAAATCGAGCGAATTAAAGGAAAAATGCATACCATGGTTGGGATGCAAGGCGTGAGCCATATCGGCTGATACTAGAAAGCTCTCTTGAATTGCTTTCGGTAGCAACTAATTTGCAAGTTCAGATTTGGAAAGAAAAACAACCAGACATTAAATTCAAAATACATTTTACATAATTGAATTAATAGGGACATAATACCTTAGTATCTGTGCTGAAGGAATGAGGGATTCGTGATAAAGCGTCCACAATGACAGTCGATCCAGCTCCTTGTGCCAAATTAGATCCAGCCTCCTCATGATCAAACAAAGCCACCATTCTTATGCCAGTCTCGTCCTGGAGACTACTCTCCTAGGAAGTGGAGTCCATTAGGGCTTGAAATAAACACCCCTCATATGGCATATGTAATATCATAAGGAACGTTACGAATGCGGTTAATTACATCCACACCCCCCTCTGAAATACTAAAATTAACAACACCCCTAATGAGGTCAGATCTTGGTAGTTCTTCTCGAGATGACGTTGAGTGGCTGTCTGATGAATGTTGGTGGCTCCTTGTTCTGCTAGGATGAAAAACACCTGAATCTAGCTAGAAGTGTCTTCGATAAAGACCATTCGATACTTAAGTTAGCACAAAGTATGAAGATACAATGATTTCTGCAGAAAATCGAGTAGAGTTTCAGTGTGTAAAGTGAGAATTACCTTTTTGAAGATTTAACCCAGGGTATTTATAGTTGGGCTAAGATTTTAGTCAGCTGCTTGGGATTAGAGCTAAGTTGGTGAACCTAGTGATTTCTAGAACAACAGAGCTAACGTTACAAAGAGACATCTTGCTGGTGCATGATGGTTGCAGGGTAGGTATATCCCATGCCAGAATCAGTGGCGTGTGTCAGAGATGATAGTGACAAGGTAAGGCATTGTACTCCCTGCTCGATGTGTCAACCTCTGTCGCTAAGCAGGCACTGGATAAGTCGTTAATCGTCTCATTGAGGGGAGCATTTTGACGAAGGTGTTGTGATAAGGAGGTTCATGCTTTGTGTGGTCCTGAATGACAGGTGGTGATCAAATAGTGATCCACTTGGACACATGGAAGATATCCCGTATCATTAGCCCCTCCCCTCCACTTATGAATGTGCGAGTGGTGACGGTACGTTCAGGAGTAGGAAACGTTTGGCAGGATATCAAGGAGATTGGTGGGCGAAAAAATCTATTTTGAATTTCAAAAGACCTAGGGTTGAGGAGAGCAACAATCACTTCTAATTTGACTATGGCAAGATCGAGCAGATCACAACGGTTGGTGTTCCCAAAGCTACTTTTTATCGTGCCTATAAATAAGTAGACCGAGGCCGACGCACGGGCTTACCATTTACTATAATTTCTGATCGACCATCTTCTTTTCCTATCACTTCACTTCGTTCATCGCCCTAGCAGAGTGTCCAGCGAATGAGAGATTTCCATGCCCTAATTTGCTTAGCCACTTTTGCACTTTAAATCCCTAGGTAATCTTTCAATCATTTTTCTCATAATCTTCCCTTTTTCTTTGTTTGTTGGGTGCTTTAAAAAGATAAGTGGAGAGGGGTTGGATTCCCAAAACATTTACCTAAGTAATAGCCCCTGGCGTAGTTTGGAGAGGGATGTAAGAAGATTTAGGGTTGTTTTCTAAGTAAGGGACGCCAGCGACTCCTCATCGTCTAGAGCCCACCGCATAGAGGCAGCAGAGGTTGTAGGAAACCTGGTGGAATCCTGTTTGCGCTTAAGGGATGAGCCTAACCCAGAAGAGGAGGTTAGGACAACAACCAAGAGACCGAAGAGAAGGATGCTGACGAGAGAAGGTGAGGTGTTATCGGTTCGAAAAGGACGATACTCTATTACTTTGAGATCCAATCATTCCTTGAGGATGTAGAGTGGGATCGGATTTGAAGGGATTTTTTCATCGAGCATCCCTACTCGATTATTCAACTAAGGACAAATGATAAGATGTATCATCCCCCACTCGGGTGCATCGCGGTGAATTATTACCATCTTATTTGGAAATTCCAATTCCTGATCTCCGGCGATGTGGAGGCCATCTTGAATGCCCTCGACATCTGCCCTGCTGGATTACTCCTTAACTCTTATGCTTTGATATACATGTTCGTCATCTACATCCGTCAATCGTGGGGAACTTTGACTTACTCTTTCAAGCCAGTGTCTCAACGAGATCGACTACTGGGAACAACCCTCAAGATAACCAGTCGATGTTCCCACTTCTTCGTACAACGCCGATTGGAAGGAGAAGTGGGTGTACGTGAAGAACAGTGGCAGGTGGAACATTAGGACCACCTGGAACATGGCCAAGTCGGTGTCTTTGGCAGGCTTGATGAGATCGACCATTGACTTGGGATGGGTTAACACTCGGAAAAGGCTACGAAGGCCATACATGAGTGAGCTTATACTCGAGCAAGTATTGGCATGGGCAGGCCTCTAGCCTATACAATTTAACAACAACCCTATACGTTTGGGGAATATAGGCCGACTTAAGACTTCTCAGGTTTAATGTTTGGATTTTTCCTAATGTGATATTTCTGTTCGATTTGTAGGTCTCGAGCTACTCGAAATGTCAAGAGTAGGACAAGTAGCAGTCATGCTTGGGGGAGCGGCCAACGCTTCTAGAAGGAATCAGGCCCACCCTGTTCGAGCATTACCGACCCCTGTAGTTGAACGAGCCAAAACTGAGGAGCCCTTATAGATTGAGGGCCGCGGTATACAAGTCTTATTAAGGTATCAAGCTCCTCCACGCAACCTACAGGAGTAACCCCCGTGAGTGGAGAAGAAAGGGGATTGTTATCTCTAGGGCACCCTGCTGGTTCAAGGGACTGCTCGATCTAATGGGGGCCCTGCCAAGCAGGAGGCTTGATCAGTTAGGACGGTCCTCTCTCCCATGACCATCTGTGAGCCTAATCCTTGCAGGTTTGCTAGAGAAAAGAGTTGCCTAAAGAAGAAGAAGAAGGCCTCAAGCCGAGGTGATTAACTTCCCCCTGCCCAATGAGCCATGATTTAGCGACTTAAGTGGTGAGAGCGTCTGCACCCTCATGGTTTATTTGTATATTTGTTATAACTACATTACAATTAATATAGTTAATTATTATAATGGTGTTTAAACATGTATGTAAATTCTTTATATATATATATATATATCTATATATATATATATATATCAGACTAAATTAATTGAATTGCTCAAAATATTGTCCCATTGAATTGAAAAAAATACTAGATTTTTTTTTTTCAATTGAGTAAGGGAAGATGCACAATTATTTCAAATTGATCTAGGCAAAATATTGAGTTGATTTAATTGAATTGGTTACATTATCTAATTTGATCAATTGTATCGTGAAAAACAAGTATTCGTCGCCCAGCAGCTCTTCCTCCTACTCCAACTCGGCTATGCTACAGTTGCAGGAGCAGGTTACTCGATTAGAGAGCAAAATGATGGATCAGAACACACAGATGATGCAAATGATGCATCATATGTTCCCAATGCTGTCTTAGAACTCGGTGAGTGGCTCACAATAGCACTTTCAAGCCCCTCCGCTGCCTCAATATGGTACCAACCCCGACGACGCCGACACTGACGATGATGATGACGATGACCATGATGGTGCTGATGATAGCACAGGTGATGAGGATGACTACGATTAGTGTTCATTTCGAATTGAAACAATTTCGTTTTAAGTATGCTACTATTTTGTTTCAATATGTTATTCATACATTTCTTCATATTGTAGCATTCGTACAAATTGTCGATACATTTTTAATTTTAATTATAATATTATTCGTTCATAAATTTTTAATATTTGATGTTATTGGTTTATATAACAGGAAAAAATATATAAACAAAAAAATTCAGAAATTTACCAAAAAAAAAGAATTTCGATGAAAATTTCCGCCGAAAGATTTTTAATTAAAAAAAATTAACAGAATTTCGGAAAATATTTTTTATAAAAAAATAAAAAAAATATTTCGGCAGAAGTTTCGCCGAAATTTTCAAAATATTTTGTCCTAACTGTCGTCGGAAACTTGCCGGAAGTCTGTCAGAATTCCTCTAATAATGCTCTGCCGAATTTGAAAAGCGATGACGGTATTTTCTGAGGGAAAAATCCACCAAAAAACCAATTTTTCAAAATTCTCTGAAGAAATTTCAGCTTTTTCTTATAGTGAATTAAAATGTGAACTTAATTAACACCTATTGTTTGCTTAAAAAGATAAAAAAAGCACAACATTTGAGTTTAACTTTACAATACACACACACACACACAAACACATGTATGTAGACAAACATATCGATTGATCGAGAGAGTGATGTATATGTGATTGAGAGAAAACTAATGGGAATGACATATGCATGTGACTTACACATGCCATTCCCATTAGTTTTCTAACGTCATGACTGATTTGAAAAGTGAAAGTTATCAAATGGGAGTACTAGTCTAGGCATTTTTATAAAATTAGGACCAAATTGACGACGGACTTTGAATTTTGGGATCAATTTAGTAATAAACTCGGCTAATTTCATTGTCAATTTGGTCCCAAAAGAACACTTAACCCCCCAAACTATGGCACTTTTTATACGTTTTCATACGAACTTTTATGAGTTACACTTTATCATGTGAATTTTATATTTTGTAAATTTAACTGTCTCTGGACATTTTCCTGCAATAAGTGACCTCTTGCATAATGACACACTGTTAAAGTATTTAAATAAATATATAATGACTCTCCTTCTCTAATAACTTAAGCTCTGAAATGAGGTAGTTATTCAATGTAGTATTAGAGTTAGGCCAAATAAATGTCTTCTGTTTGAATCTCATTGCCACTCATTTATCAAAAAGAATTTCATGTGCAAGGCTTAATACAAAAGAAATTGTGTACATACGGAGCGTCTTAGAGAATTTAAATAAATATATAATGATTCTTCCTCTCTAATAACTTAAACTTCGAGATGAGGTGGTCATTTAACACATGTGTCCTATTTTCGTTCAATTTTGTTGCCAGAAAAATAACCTAAGGGGGTTAAGTGTAAAATATCAAGTATAGATGGTAAAGTGCAACTCATAAAAGTTCTTATGACAATGTATAAAAAATACCATAGTTTGGAAGCTTAAGTGTCTTTTCCCTTAAAGTTAATAATAAGTTTTGTATGCCAAAAGTATTTCTAAAAAATCTATTCTCAAATTGTGATTTAAAACTACAAAGTATATATGTATATATATATATATATATATATATTCTTTTATAAAGCATCATCAACCTCTAATAACTGCTTATTGTCTTTGGTTTGGCATGTCACCCCCTCTTTCCTCTTTTTCTAATGTGATATATTATTTCTCTTTCTTTTCTTCTCTCATATCTTTCCCCTCTCCTATTTTCTCTCAATTTTCTTCTCTCTTTTTTTAGTGTACTTTATCTTTTTAATTTTGTTAATAATAAAACTCAATTTAATTTTCAATCTTTCTTTTTGTTTTTCGTAATATACAAATTTAATTATCAATCGTATTTTTTGATTTTCCTAATATACAAAATTATAAATTTATTAAACATGAGATTAAATTCTATTTTATTTTCATTTCGTATACGTATGGAATGTGCCAAACCCACTAGTTATGACAAATTACTTCCACGCATGCACTTTGTTAAAATGAAACTGTGACCTACTAATTATTCGCTATTTATTTTCATGATTTATATTATTTTCTGTTTAATTTAATGTCCATAAATATACCTTTTGAATTAAAAATTGTCACAATTTTGTAACATATATATGTTTATCCATTCATATTTCTAATAATAAAATTAAGCTGATATCCTTTTGTGACAAATTATTTTTATAATAAAAAAAAATTCGTCCATGCAAAGCATGGATTAATTAACCAGTTACATATATAGCGGCAACAATTATTTTATCACAAAGGATGCTATCGCATTCAGTTGTTTGTATAATTAATTTAATAACGCCTTGACTTCCACTCCATTAATTCATCAAATAATAATAATAGTTATAATAATAAATAATGAAAGTTTTCATAGTCTTTAAAACTAATTCATTTCATATGAGTATGAATATAATTCCTCGCGGCGTTACATAAGAATATTCAATCAAGTGAATTTAATTAATTAATTAGAGGTAAGAATGTGTTGTTCTTTATTAAAGAGGGGGGGGGGGGGGGGTGGAGGAAAGAATGAATTTTGAATATGTACACTTGATCGACAAATAGTACAGAAGGTCTTTCGGGATAGAAATAATGCGAACCTTACAAAAATGGAATTTCCTATAAATAAATAAGTTCGGTTCTAATTCTCCGTACCTATCTCTCAATGATTCATTTGCATAGGCCTACTCATACTCCAAGCATTCAAAGTGTCAATGTTGATAGTTTCAGTGCCATTGTTGAATGCATACAAATGTGCATTATTATATAATGCTAGACTGGGATAAACCCTCGATGTAATGCAAGTCTTTCCTCTGGCGCCAAAACTCTCCACAACTGAATTATCAATCTACAAGAAATAAACATAATTAAAACCAATACTTATGTGAGGAAAAGGTAAAGCAGACAGTCAACTAGCAAATGAATAACATACCAAACTTCTGAGAGAAAGTTTCTTGTCTTTCAAATCTACATCGACAAATCCAGCAAATGAGGGTCTGTACGAATCCTTTCCATCCTTCATCAAGGACTTCCCAGGCTTTAAAGTCGACCTATTAACAGAGGTGATAATCTCTCGATGATATCCATATTTTGATAATAAGAAAAAACATATCAATGTACGAACGGCCAAATTTTTGAAGAACTACCTTGATGCATCAGAGCACATAAGAACCATATGCTTGTTTTTATCCTTGAAAATTCTAAAAAAGATGGGGGTGTATTCCTCCAAATTTTTTGACGCCAATGTCAAGAGGCCAAATGGTCCCAATCCACCTAGAACTGTTGAACCCTTTCGGCTGCAAAGCTTTTGTGCATCATATCTATCCCAACTTGGATCAAAGGGCTCAGCCTTATCCAAACTATCGAACGAGAATGTGACATCAACATCAGCCTGCCATGTATGTACTTAATTAATTAACGCTCTAACAAGATAACAGTAATTAAACCATACATGATTCAATTGTACACAGTGTAAAATAATACCTGTGCAGCTGTTACTCCTGTGATTTCGAACTTTTCTCCTTTCGTGAGCTTACGGTTGCTCAAAGCCACCTTTTTCCCTCTTAGAGTTTCTACTTCCTCAACAGGCCATAGTAGCAACTGCTTGCCATTTGGATCAAGCACAATTGTACGCGGGATGAGCTGAGAAGGAAATCGTGAGGAAAGAAATTATGATAATGTTATAAGTTTATGCAAAACTTTGACGACCTCAAAGTTAATTGCTTTTGATCAATGCGTAGTACCTGAATACCAGCCCAGCCTTTCTTCACATCATCATCAGTAGTGTCAGACTCGTTTGCCCAACCCCAGACGATTCTCCTATTCTTGCTAGTGTCAAAGAAAGATTTGGAGGCATAGAAGTTGCCGTAGTCCAATCTCAATCCATTCCAGCCATCAATCATGCCTTTATCAGGCCTGTATCTATCCTTCCTCGGAGAATAAGTACCTATTGTGTAATAGTCATATCTAGTGACATCAAGACTTATCTTCATCACATACTTGACATTCGGACCCGTGGCAGAACCGTCCAACCCTTTGTTACTAGAGACGGATACAGGGAAAAAGTCGGGGCATTCCCAATTCCCAGTGTTAGGATGAGAATGCAATGGACGCTTAGTCCTCTTCCAATGCTTGAAATCCTTGCTCTTGTACAAAAGTGAGACCCCCGTCTCCTTCTTTCTACTACCTATTGTAGTTCTCCAGTATCCATCTTTGCCTAACCAAGCTGTCGTTGGATCACGGAAAGCAGTCTTGTTAACGGACTTATCCGCGACAATCAACGGATTGTCATCAGGCTTAATCCAACGACGAAGGTATGGGTCCGATAGGTTGGCTGGCACAGCATAGTTTTGGACTTGTGTGTCCTTCTTATCTATAATCCCGGTGTAAAGAATAACAGGCCCCTTTCCTGGAAGAACTGTGGCTGAACCAGACCAAGCACCATATTGATCAAAGGGTTTTGACGGAGTGATCGCATGATCTACCTTTTTCCAATTGATCAAGTCTTTTGACACCGAATGTGCCCAGACTATATTGCCCCACACAGCACCTTTAGGGTTGTATTGATAAAATAGGTGATAGATTCCATTAAAGTACATTGGTGCTGTTGATAAAAAGAGAGTAAGTTTAAGAAATAGAGTATATATAAGAAAGTCCTATAAATCAATTGCAAAATTAATAGAATAGCAATGCTTAGAAGAAATTAAGAATAGTAGTACTGACCATTTGGATCTGATGTGGTGGTTTATTGCATCACCCACAGGAACACAGAAAAGAAATACATCGATTAGATATCTATATATATAAAAGTCAAATTCAAAGAGGATGTCCTAATACCTAGTTATTGTAAATACCGAACATAATGCTTGACGGGAAATTCTAGCCTAAACCCGACTTTGCCAAACCAATGCTAATTACATGGTGAGTGTTTTACACTTGCAAACACTTGTCCTATGAATGGTCTATAATTTAGAGAGAATGACCAATCACTTGACAAGTATAATACACTTACCATATGATTTGTTGGGTTCGGCCAAACTAGGTCGGGTAAGAATTTGCTATGCTTGACATACTGTAACTAAATCTTTACTATTTTCTAATAAAATCCACAGCAAGTTTAAAAGTCAGATTCTCTTCTAAATTCTTCATAAAGACATCACATATTTTGGTACGTCAATAATGCAAAATGCGAAAAACTAAGTCACGGTTATTGGAAGATAGTTTTAGTTAATCCAACTCATGAATATATATGAACACATCAAAACCCATGAAATTATGGAATATCATTTTTGGACGTAGATTGAGAGAGATTATTTTTGTCATGTACATAATTCTTCTTCTAATAAATAATTCTTCTTAGTAATCCACTCATATAGTAGAGAGGGTGAGAGAGAGAATGAGAGAGAAAGAGAGATAAGCAGCGATCACCATTAATCCAATGCTTAGGAGGTTGAAAATGATACCCAGTCCTATGTTCTTCCCTCACTTTATTGGCAGACTCGGATTGCAAATGAACAAAAACTTCATGGGATGCACTTGGCGCCATTATGTACAAATACCAAAGAAAAAAAGAAGAAAACTGGCAAAGCCCAATTATTTTTCTTTGAAAACTCCATTGGGCTTTGCAATAGAGGTCAATTTATTCAAAAGAAGAAAAAAAACACACACAAAATCAATATACAAAGATATGAAAACTTGGGAAGAAAGTGAAGGTATTTATAGAAAGAAAATTGATGAGGTGGGAGGTAGACAGTTGCTTGAAAAGAGGGAGTTAAGAGAGATTGTAGATGTTTAGTGGATGTAAATTAAAACTCGTTGATAAAAATAGCCAATGAATAAAAGGTAAACTTGATAATTAAAATCGTACTTTCTTTTTTTTTTTTTGCAAACAATTACTCATTTTTTTTTTATTATTTTCCTCTTATCGGATTTTGTGAATTGTTTGTTTGCGAGAACAATAGTGTATTCATCAATTAGAGGTGATAGTCACTAATTGTTTGGGTTTTTTTTTTTTTTTTTTCAATTGATGTTATCTTCTTCTATTTTATGATACATATCCATATTATGTGTGTGAAAATAATACTTTGAATATTGCCCCTTGTCTCTGTTTCACCACCCTGTACACGACCAAATTGCAAATACTTCTATTTTTAAAATAATAAAAATCATAGAAAAAATTGAAAAAAAAAAATTAGTAAAAATGGTAGTATTTGGGAAGATAAAGTAAAAGGTAATGATTGAATTTTTAAAAAAATAAACTAGAAATTAGAAAAAAAAAACTACCTAAAAACTGCTCCTAATTTTTAGGCTATTACTTTTTTTATTTTTAACAAATGTAGAAAAACAAAACATTTACTATCTTTTTTTTAAGCAGGAATATGAAAGTCACTTTTTAATTGTGGTTGCAAATACCCGCGTAGTAATGTATGAATGTGTGTGTGTATATATATATACTATTATAAAAAGAAAACTATTTTTGTCTCACAAATGGCAGTTATTTATGTAATTTTACAAAATTTGTCCTTCAATTTTATGTAAAATAAATAGAGATATGTAAAATTGTAGCTAAAATTAAAAATTCACATGAAATCGATTCAATTCGAATACCAAATTTTGATGTGTCAATTTTACCCTTTTAATTAATAAACACATATAATAAATAAGCAAATAAAAAGGTCAATATTTTAATATTACATTCAATTTAAAAAACCTATATTTTCAACCAACAAACCACTTTCTCTAATTAAAATCATTTGGTATTTTTTTTGTTTATTCTTTATCATATAATTTTATTTCATATTATTATTTTATTTGTAAATTATTATAATTTAATAAATTATTTCAAATAATTCTTAAAAAAGTATTCTTATTAAAGAAATTTAATAATATATTTATACTTTCATCCTAAAAAGATTTAACTACTAAATTGAAATATATATTTTTTATATTTTGCACACACGTAAAATGTGTGGTGTTGCTAGTACTATTATAAAAAGAAAATCATTTTTGTCTTACAACTGGCAGTTATTTATGTGATTTTACAAAATTTGTCCTTCAATTTTATAGTGGAATAAATAGATATATATAAAATTATGGCTAAAATTGAAAATTTACATGAAATCGATTTAATTCGGATATCAAATTTTGATGTGTTAATTTGACCCTTTTAATTAGCAAACACATACAATAAATAAGCAAATAAAATGGTCAATATTGTAATATTACATCCAATTTAAAAAATCTATGTTCTCAACCCACAAACAACTTTCTCTAATTACAATTACTTGGTTTTTTTTTCCCCTTTTATGTTTGTTCTTTATCATGTAATTTTATTTCATATAATTATTTTATTTTTATATTATTATAATGTAATAAATTATTTCAAATAACTCTTAAAAAAGTATTCTTACAAAAGAAATTTAATATTATTTAATATTTTCATCCTAAAAAAAATTAAGTACTAAATTAAAATATATATATATTTTTTATTTTATATATACGTAGAGTGTGCAGTGTTGCTAGTGTATATATGCAAAAGTATTTTGTTAAGTGTGACATTTGATTATAATGGGCATAAGACTCATTTTAGTAAAATTGACATTCTGACAAATTCTAAAGTGCAATAGTCTGTTATCGTTGAATAATTAAAAGTTATCTAGTCTTCTATAATTTACAAGTTCCTTACTAGCCCAGTCCTTATTTTCCATTCAATTTGGGTACTTTCATGAAACATTAAAAAACAACCCTACTAAAACCCATATAGGATCCCCTATTTCAAGTGGTGTTTTGTCTCATATATCATAATTCACATTCATATTATATTTATAAATTGTATTTTTAATTATATATCTGGTATGAAATTTTTACACTTATAACATGATTGATATGTAGGAATAAAGTGGAATGGAATGCGCTCTTGATATAGTTTAAAGGTGATAATACTCATTTCGATGGGAATCGTCATTCCCATATATGTGGATTTAGTAATTCCTTCCATGTTACGTGGATTTAGTTATTCCCAACAAATTGACAATAAACTATATTTTCATATTATTAGCATTAAATTTGTATTAAATTGTATTTATTACATAAAAATCTCTCTATATACATAAATCATATATATTTATAATTTATATCTAATATTTCATTTTAAAATGTATAATATATTAACACATGCTAACATATATTCATACATACACATATATGATAATATTAAATTAATAATAAATAATTTACCGGTATATTTGACATTCTTAATGAAACTGTATATTAAAATTATTTTATGTGATATATTAAATCATATATAGTAAATGCCCGTATAATTACATATATGGATATAAAATAATTGATACCCATAAATACTTTATAATAAGTATACAAAACATAATATGTATCATGTATAACAATTAATATATCAATATATAAAAACGTATAATATATACATTGGTCATCATATACAACACTAATAATAATATATTATACAAATACAATATTATTTAAATTAAAATTTTAAAATATTTTTTATATAAAAATTATTTGAATCATATACTTGATTTATTTTTATTCATTTGATTCATTACAACTTAATTATCAAATATACGAATAATATGAACTAAATTAATTCACTCCCTTTTTATTTCGTGAGCATACCAAATTTGAAAATATTATATCAATGTCATTCTTTTCTTGCCTCCATTCCATTATTAACTTCATTTCATTCACACCTAAATCATTTCCTATATACCAATCATGCCACTAGTGTATATTCATATATTGAAATAAAAGATGAAATACGAGAATTTCGTGCAACTAAAACCCCATCAAATGTTGAACTTCCCTTTTCTTTTAATATAATATAGAGACAATTACATCCGCCTCATCTAAATTCATATGAAATTATAAATAACTTCCTCTTATTTCAAAAATTAACAACACCCCCAAATATTGTTGATTAAAAAATAAATAAAAGTATAAGGTAGAATAATTTATTTGAAAAAAGGGTGTGATGGAGAAAGTGGGACAAAGGTGACAATAGGAAAAGAATACTTTACTGGAGAAGGGGATGAGTCGTTAAAGAACATTTTAAAAATATTATAATTACACTGATTTTATAATATGGATATAGCATAGACAGTCCGCCAAAAGGTTCTTTTACCGTGCGTTGATATGAGCATATATGATTTTCATTTATGAAAAATAAAAAGTAAAAAAGTAATTTATTTGCGCCTAACAAATTGGCCAATTGGTCAGACCCTCCTTTTCTGCTAATTACAATTTTGCCCATCACCGAACGAACTTAAGAAGCTTTTTAAGCATCACTCGGGTTTCACACACAACACACAGTGAGAAAAATCTCCGCTAAAGGTACGACCTTTGCACAGACATACGACGTCTGTGCTTTGTATGTGTATGTTTTTGTTGAATCTATGGTTTTGATTATTTTGAGGATCTAGTTAATCAGGGTCGGTTTTTTTTATTCTTTTTCTTTTATTATTATTATTCCCCTCAAATCGTGGGATTTTGAACATTTGGTGAGGAAAATAGATTATGTATGTCGCAGCGAAAAAAAAATTGGGATCAATTAGTTCCATGGAGCGGTTTGATTTTGTGTTCCTCAAGGAAAATTGGATTCGAGGTTGAAAGAGGCGAGATATTGAAATTGTTCTGTAATTTGATTATGCTGTAATTGATTCTGGATGATTTGCCTTTGTGTATATTGTGCAATGGATTCGTACTGGGGTTCCTAATTTATTGGATTAATTCTTGGACTATGTTCTTCATTTGAGATACCTTTTGAAAGTGTTAATTGGTGCCAGATAATTGGTTCATTAGTTTGTTTGTGAGTATCTGAATGAAATTTATGAGATTCATGAGTTCTTATATATGTAGATTCTTGGGGAATTAAAAGGAAAAAAGATCATTTGTGTTGTTAATTGGTCTCGATTTGGTGCAACAGGTTTCATTTGCTGATCTTAATGGTATTTTCAGCAATGTATCCTGTGAAGATTAGTAACTTCAACAATACATATTCATTTTCTTTTACTCTGGTATAAGTTACGATGTAGTTCTTTTAAATTCAGTAAATACAAATAGAGCTGGGACAGCTGAACTTGTTTTTCTTATTATTATTATTATTATTATTATTATTATTATTATTATTATTATTTTTGTTTGTTTATATATTGTTTCATCTGGCTCTTTTGGCATCCGATGGACTTCTTTGAGTTCCCAAGGTGTTAACTTTATCAAATTTTTTCTTGTCTTGATGTTGTCTCTCACCATGGTTTTGGGTGGGGTTGGGGTTGTCGTATTCCATTTTGCGTGTCTAGTTGGTTTTATATGTATTGCCTCCGGGAGAACATGAAGTTACTGAAAATTCTTGAAAATTTATTCATCTGAGTAAATTTAGTCTGGAGATTGTTATTTGGCACGCATTCTTTTTTATTTTTTTATTTTTTATTTTGCCTTGCTTCTTTTGCTGCAAAGCTGCCGTTTTCAGTGATTTTTCAATCTAAATTATCTATGTAGATATCTGAGGCCAACTTATAATTATGCAGGTGTGTTTACTCTCGATTCATCTATGGCTTCCTTCAAAACATTCTTGAACAGTCCTGTTGGCCCCAAAACAACACATTTTTGGGGTCCTGTAGCTAACTGGGGATTTGTCATTGCCGTATGTATCTCCACCTAAACTGACAAATATTCAATATGTTATTTTATGGTGAAAGTTTCTTGAAAATTGTAAACTGGCTTTGCAGGGGCTGGTCGACATGAAAAAACCTCCAGAGATGATATCTGGCAACATGACTGCAGGTTTTATAGTTGAATTTATACGAGAATATATATATATATATATATATATAAATATATTTTAGAATCTCCTTAACAGATCGTTTCTAATAATGCAGCAATGTGCGTATATTCTGGATTATTCATGAGGTTTGCATGGATGGTTCAACCTCGTAACTATCTGCTACTTGCCTGCCATGCGTCAAATGAGACGGTGCAACTTTATCAACTCTCCCGTTGGGCCAAAGGTCAAGGGTAAACAACGCATCCTGTAAATTAAGACTTCTCCCCTGTCCGTGTGCTGCTTCATAGTTTCTAGCTAACACGCACACAAAAAATAAATAAAAATAGAAAAAACTTGCTGGTTGGATAGGATTTGTTAAGGGGAAAGGGAGGATGAACTAAATTCCACTTGTTTTGTGTGTTTCTGTTCTTGAATCTGTTTGCGTGACTTTCTTCATATGACTTAAAACACTTGGATGCTTCATCAAAAAAATTTCGATGACAATGCTGACTTAGTTTCTTCCTTAGATAAATGATCACGGTCATGCTTATGAATAAAAGGCAGAAGAGGGGGGGGGGGGGGGGGGGGGGCAACAAGCATGCTTGTCATTTACATAACCCTAGAAACTATAGTATTTCAGCACGTTTTTACAGGGGACCAGATTATAGCAAAAGTTGTGTTCTTTTTTATATTATTACTCTCTTTTCAAACTTGGTGCTTCTTTTTCTTGCTTAAGATCTTTTTCCAACTATTCATAAGTATCTGTGTTTTTTCTTAGGTACTTGGGGGAGAAGAAAGAGGAGGCCTCTTCCTCTTCTAAGTGAACTGATGTTACTTTTGTGTTTCTTTTTCTTTCTTGCTTGGAAACAAGGTCCTAGCTCGCCCACCCCACCCAAACCCACGAACAGAAAAAGGAAGCCAACCCCACCCAAGCATTTCAAATGCTTTAATTCTGGATTCTTGTGGCTGTCTTAAATTCTCCCGTTGTTACACTTTATATTTGACGTAACATTAAAGTCATTTTATTGTTGGTAGATCATGGCTAATGATGCAGCTTGGTTTTTCAGTTCACTGATCACACCACTGGCAGTTATCAGAACATGATAAACAGTTTGAAAAAGTTTTGGCTTCCTAAAACCAGAAATTTGAAATTAAAAATGTTGCATTCTCTACTGTGAACCGGGGTTGTGGTAGTTGAAGACAAATTCCATTTCTGGGTGAGCTTTCACCAGTATGAATCAGTGATGCGACAAGAACAAGATCATAGTCACTTATGATCTTGCAGCTTATCTTCCCATTTGCAAGGATGGGCGCATGCTTGATTGCCATTAATCAACAAAATTTGAAATTCTCCAATTTTGGGTCTGAAACTGTGTTACTCTTCGAAGTGTATGAAGCGATATTCTTGCAATGGTAAAAATTGAACAAACTAACCATTTTGCACCAAGGAAAATGATGGAAGAAAAACAATGGAAGGACGATCAACGTGAATATTCTGATTGGTAAAAAGTCACTTTTAGGATGCATAAATTAATGATGTTCCCTTTGCTCAGAGAGGTCATGAACTGGACCACAAAAACTTGGGCAAATAGCACAACATTGTAACATTCAAAATTTCTGAAGACCAGTTTCTCATCTTATCTTGAACAATGTCCTAAATCTATGCTACAGAAAAAATATGTTTGTAGAACATCTATAACACAACTTTTTGCTACAAAAAAGCTCAACATTACCATCAATCTCCGAATTCATGATTTTGTGACTGATCATGCCTGCTAATTAGCACCTGTCCTCTTGTATCAAAATCCAGGATCGTGTATTGCGAAAGATGGTGGAGCAGGTTGCAGATGCAATCCAACAATAGAACAGCTACACCATTCAGATTTGCTCGCCACTGTATTTCAATCACCCAATGAAAGCGAGCTACTTTTCTTCAGCTCTTAATCTCTTGCTACTTTTCTTGGATTTCACCCTCTTGCTTTCACTATGCTCTTTAGACTTCTTTTTCCTCTTGGCAGGCATCTCTTCCTGGTGAGTTAATTCAACCTTATCTTCGTTTTGTGGCTCAGAAGCAGAGCCCACAACTTCTGTCACAAATAAAAACCAATAGTAAATGAACAAAATGCAAAACGAAAAGAATTGCTAACTAAGATAACTTGCAGCAACTTCTTAGGACTAAGTGGGGTGGCAAAAGGCATCACCAAAATTTTAGAAAATATAAAAGAAGAGAAAAGAAGACAACCTTCACAACGGAAGTGTGAATCAAAAACAACACTTGTTAGATGTTGCTTTAAGAAAACCTGCAGACAATTAAGAAAAAGAATCATTAATTAAAAGCAAACACATTGGAGCGAATATGGCCTTCTCATATACAGCACTTTGGACCAATTTTGACACAAATGGGCAAGAGAAGGATCAAGCAAGGTGGCAGCCCACTAAGTTCAAACAATTTCTTCCAGTCAAAAGTGATTGAGTTGAACCCTTTCCGATATTGAAGAGCCCCCAAGAAATGATTATACAACTAGAGCTTCCCCAGAAGAATGCATAAAATTTATATTGGTGCATAACAATTTCCAAGGAAAGTGTTTGACAGTACAAATGGAGCAACAATTTTGTGAATATAATACAAATATTATTGCAGAATTCAATTGCCAAGAATTAATATAAAAGTTGGTTTTCATAGCATACCGCTGACAGAAGTTGTCGTGAATTTACGTCCCAAATGCGCAAGTAGCTGTCAAGCCCTGGTAGGAAAGCAAAGTCTCTAGGTTCAGCAATTACTCAAAATATAAATGACAAGAGTCTATACAATAATTCTATGCAATAAAGAGAAGGTACTAAACTTGTATATTTGATCAACGATTCATGGGAAAGAAGAATAAATAACTCAATGACTAGGGACAGGCAATTGGTTTGAAACAAATAGAATGATGAAAGGGAATATACGAACAAGATATACTTGGTACTACAATAATAAGGTTTTATAACTAGAACAGAGCTTAAGTTATTTCCATCATCAAATAACAAAAGCTGTGTGTGGCATAAAATTCAGATGAAAATGAATGCATATCACTTAATGTTTATATACTGACCACATGAGGCAATTACAGGAAGTACTGGGTGCCTGACTATGGACCTTATACTTCCAGAACATTTTCCAATAAAGCATCCCAAGAGTTTCCCTACAATACAGCATCAGAAAATAGTTTTAAACAAACTGTAGACTCACAAGTATCATAAATGTGAGATTAACTTAAAAGATATAGCAACCACTGAAAAGCTACAGAATTAAACTGAAGTCATTAGTAAGTTGTAGGACAAGATAGCATGACATGACCAAAGCTTCTCACACTCAAATAGAGATGATGGATACATCAAGGGGCTTAAGCGATTGCCCATGTGAAATTCAAATTCAAAATAAAGCACTGGGCCAAAAAAATTTCTCCAAGTTTGGACACTGGTACAGATATCCTACCAACAAGAAGCCAATATGAGGTGTATTATGTAATTTCAACATCATAAAAATAATGGGAGCAATTAAATTTCAAAAGACAACACAAATTACACACTGAATAGACACAAAGAATCCTACTGTTATATTGTTAATTTATGGTGGTCATGAAAATTTTGAAACTTGTATCTAGTGTTAGTGTGTCATTTCTTCTTTAGAATGATTGGAGAATGTATGTCTCGTCACACTTGATACAAGTTTCAAAATTTTCATGACCACCATAAATTATTGTGAGAATGATTGAAACTTGTATCTAGTGTGACGAGACATAGTTTTGGAATTGAGAACTATAGAGCAATAACATTGTGAGAATACAAGAAATTATTACACAAAATTGACACCTTGTGAGCAAACTTCAAGAAATACTCATTTATGGAAATGGCCAGCAAGAACACAAAAAGACTTTTAACCAACAATATGCACATGAAGCAAATTGGACGGAGCATTGGAAGAATAGATACAAGAAAAAGTTCTATCATGACTCATCAGTTGCCCAGCACCACTAATAAATATTAAAGCATACCTGTGCGCATGTCAATCGAAGCAAGGTCCCCTGAGCCATTTCCTATATATATTGTGTGTCCGTCAACATCTTCAGCAATAGCCTTTATAGTAGTCTCTCTAAAATCAATTGACATGACAGGCCTTTTCTGAGCAGATATATCATAGAGACGAACCTGCCAATATTATAAGATGTTAAATTTATTAAAATGGCTCTATCATTCTCATGCATCAAAGGAAGCAAAGATTGGATTGAGAAAAACATCATAATGATGAAATACTATCAATTTGACACTGATGTGGCTTCTACTTATTTATATCAGCTAGTCAGAATAGACCAACTACGGTTCAAATACCCTCTAGCGACATTATTTCCTCCACTCTATATGCAGTACATAGTGGGTAATTGATGATCATCCAATTTTTGGAGAAAGAAAAACTAAGAAAGATATGAAAAATTTTACAGTGGGTTTGTTTTTTTAAATTAGATACAGGACTGGTTACATACTTATTCTCATCTGCGACCACAGAAAGCCAAATTCTAGAGATTTTAAAATCTTCACCATGGAACTGGATGAGGAGGAGCGAATGAGACTAAATGCTAATTGCAAAAACTGAAAGGAAGAGAGAGGGGGGGGGGGGGGGTGAAGGAAGACGAATCAGGGAGTATTACCTGATGAGAATCAGTTCCAGCAACAAGTTTGCGGTGATCATCTTTGCTCAAGAAGGTTGCAGATGTCAGGCAAGTCGGGGAGAAGATGCCAAGACTGTTTTTAGGGGGCTATACAAGATACATCGGAAAATCAAATGCTTAAGCAAGTAGTTGGAGCGGTGTATATCCACAAACACAGAGGGAGAAACTAAACTTACAGATTTCGCAGTCCAGATCTTAACACACTTCTGAAGATCCCATATATTAACTTCAACACCTTTCCTGAGTGTTAAAACAAAGAACATCACTATCCTGTCTATTGATAAAAAAGTGCAATCAACTTTATTTCCAGGTTAAACACTTCTAGAAACTCACCCTCCATACAAAGCATAATTTTCGCTTTCGTCCACTTTCGAACACAAAATAGTACCCGACCCACATACATTCCACTTTGTTGGAGATGGATCGTGGATACACTCAGCTACTGATCTACCGGACTCAGCAGATACTATGCTTGCATGCCCTTTTGCCATGCAGGTAAGTAATGTACATGACCTAAACCAAGATTTGGAAAATATCATACAATGAAATCATTATCTCTTTACAGTGTGTCAAAGCATAAAAGCAATATGAAGCACTTAGATATGAATAAGAGCACTCAAGACCAAATCTCAGAAAATATCAATCTCGGAATGTTTGTGAAGCCAGGAGAACTAGACACTAAGACCTAAAATTAAAAATTTAGCAACCATCAGAGGACAAGAAGGCTCAACACAATAAATCAACCGTGCCCAAATGAGAAGTTAAAGAATTCCCTTTCACCATAGAATTACTTAGCAATTCCCTTTCACCATAGAATTACTTCTTTAAAGTCCCAAACGAAGTTATATGCTCTTACCTGTCAAAGAACATCTCTGTAGCTTCTATAAGATCCATATTGACATTCACATACCGCACAGAAAGCACTCAGAAGTTTGGACTAATCAGATTTCAGCTATACAAAGAGTAATTGGACTTTTTACACCCGCTGAACTGCTATGATACCTGGATGGTGACTCTGACTGATGTTTTCTGAACAAATGCAGTCCGGTGATGACATCATCACCAGAAGTGGCTAGAGCTTCATTAATATTGGGAATATTAATGCGAAGATCCCCATTAATGGCACCAATCACCTCAATCTGTCAATCAAATACCGAAACCTTACATATCTGTGAGAGCTTAAAACTCAATGCAACACAGGAAGCCACACACACATATTAGTTTGTCAATGCATGGGAGTGACTTACTGAACCACATTTCCGCGCAATACCAAGCAGCTGCAGCATGTCCACATTTCCATGCAATACAAGCAACAAACATGTCAAATGACAATCTAAGAAACAACTTTTCTGCCATGTGAATTGTAGAACAAAACATAAAGAGAAGTCACATATTTGACATTGATAATGGTATATCTAATTATCGTCTCTGTTTGGTCCAATATCATGATAAAAATGACTTATCTTGAGATACACAATTTCATTAGTTGTCACTAAATTACAATAGCCTAAAGAACACAACAGAACCTTCAGCAAAGGGGAACAGGACACACAACACTAAATGCTGCATTCTTGAAGAGGCCTTTGAAAATTTGAGAAATAGAAATATTTAACCATGGCATCTCTTGAAACCTACTCGATATCAATGAATTTTAGGCATCTCTAGCTACCTACTTGATATCAAAGAACTTGCCAGTCTAGAATGTATTATGCTATGTCAAGAAGAGGCATCAATTTGGATGCTACATGTCCAAAATAATCATATGACCAAAAGGTGTAATAGGATATCTCATTGTGTTTTAACGTCAATAGTTTCGAAGACCAATATTCACAAAGATGAAGAGTCCAGCCTTCTTGATATATTTTCTCTTCACTGCACCAAGAACTTCAAAGTGGATAATTAATATGATCATTTTTCTGAAAACTTTCCAAGAAGGGAAAATTTGGTACGCCATTATAAGCTACGTATCCATAGGCGCGCAAAATTTGTATTCATAGTATACCGCAAAGCAGCAGCATTTGCTCACCTCACCTCGCCTCACCTCACACGAAATCATGCATGTCAAGTACTATAAAAATCAACAGCAACACTGCCACAGTTCTAATTTCAAACTCAAGGCCAATATGCTCATCAAGTTCACCACAAACCAGCTACACTCATTTGTAAAACCCTAAAACCCACTTCAAAAAAGCATCAAAATAAACATACCGGGTCGGACTCTCGGTCGATAATGGAAGCGGCAAGTATGCATTTCGAGGAATCCGGTTCGCCCCACCGCTCCACCATCCTTGCAGCACCTTCATTCTGCCCGTCGCGTGCCTCGACAACTGTAGGCAAAAATCAACCCAACCCAAAACCCCAAAAGAAAGCTTCGAATCAAAATATTTTCAGCACAAGGTTACAGGATTTCTGCTAGTAAACAATTATGGTATATCCCTTTCTACCTTTGACAAGGCCGAGAGCGTCGAAGGTTAAGGCCCGGAGCGGAGGGCAGCCAGGGCTCTCCACCGTCGTTGTCCGCGGCATATCTTCACACCAATTAAATCCCTGTATGGTAGAATTATATACGTATAATATATGAATATATATATACACACACGAGTGTGTGTTTATATGTGTAAATATACGTGGGTGAGGAGAGAGCGAGGGCAGAGCGGCCGGCGGCGAAGATTGTGAGCAGCTACTCGCGGTTTAGCTATAATGGGCTTTTATTGGGCCCTAAGCAGCCCGTTGGTCCCTGTTTTCTTAAATGGGTAAAGGATGTAAGATTCTAATAATAAGAAAAAAACAATGAAACCAAACTTTAAACTTATCTTTTCATTTATTTATTTTTGGGTAAATGAGCAATATATTTGATCTAAGTTTTAAATAAGAAAAATATGAAATTATCAAAAAAAATAATAAGAAGAAAAGTATGAAAATAATTTTATATTTTGAAACCCAGCTTTATACTAATAATTTTATATTTTGAAACCCAGATTATACTTCATATTTTTGTGTGTACTTTAATTTTCAATTTGGAATTCAATTATAAGATAAGATTAAGATGTTGGGTGCAATATGAATAGAGAGATTAATCAGTTAGTTATATGCACTCAAAATATTTTCATGTGTCTATATTCTGAATTGAAATAAGCGATTTTTAAATTAAATTGCATGTAAGAGCGTGTTTCGTTGAGGTTATAAACTTCTTTAAGATATCTTATAAGATATTTAACAACTTATAAAAAAAATTTAAATGTTTGGTATTTTTTTTTTTTTTTTGAGAAATGAAAAGTAAAGTTTAGAAATTAAGATATTTGAAACTTATAAGCTCTAGAAAAAGAACGAGGAAAAATAAGAGTAAGAAATTGCTATTGCTAATATCAATAGGCTCGATTATCTTATTTATCAAAACACTTTAAATTTTTATTTTAAAATAAAATCCAACTTTTTATTGACTTCTATATCCTAAGCCTTTTTTAGTTAATATAATTTAAACAAGCTTAAAGGGTGTTTAGGTGAGTTTATAAACTTCTAAATATATCTTCCAAAATGTTTGAAAAGTTATAAGATATACGATATTTTTTATGGGGAGATCGCTTGTAAGTTCTTAAAACGAGATGCTTAAAAACTTATAAATTCTTTTAAAAAAAAAAGAATTATTGATTGATTTTGAACATCTTAATAAGTTTTTTTTTATTTCAATCAAATTAATGAAGATAATCATTTATTATTCACATATTATAAAATACATAAATTATTTGTATTCAAACGCTTTGAGGATTTGTTTTTAAAATAGTATCCAAATTTTATTAGCTCGTAAAACATTCTAAAAGGTGTGGGGATTTGTAAAACGTTTATATAAAATCTTGCGAAACGCTCTAGTCAAACATCCTCTACTGACATGTTTGTTGTATTTGTTATGGTTGGATACAATACATAATGGGCGTTTTTGATTCTTGAAATAGTATTGAATTATATATGGCATGTTTGGATGTTGTGGCATGAAGAGAATCCCAATATTCATATTTACATTGTAATAATATATTGTACATGGAGTCTCTTTTAATACATCATTCCTTATTTGATTCATACATGTGTGTTGACGATTAAATTTCGTCCAATTAAAAAATTAACAGGTGTAAATTAAAATAGTAAATATTAATTAAATTTTCTATTTTTTATATTTTGTAATTTTCTAAATTTAATTTCAATATTAAATAGTTAATTTTAATTAATATTTGAATATTTATTTTACCGACGAATAAGAGTTCGCCAAATGTCAATATGAGGTGTTCCGATCAATTAAATCAAGTCTCGCAGCCCGAAAGTCCAAAATCAATCAAATGGTGACAATTGGCGCATTTGGTCGTGTGGACTAATCAAATAATGACACGTAAATGATATTTTTCTCTTTAAAAATATAATTTATATTAAAGAGATAAATATTAAAGAAGTGGCTAGCAATCCGAACACCTTACATAAACGCCTATAAATAGAGGTCATTTGCAGCTCAAAAGAAAACAAGTTTTTCAAGAGCAAGAGAAGCCAAGAAGATCTCGAAGTTCTCTCAAGGCAAGCTCAAGAAGATTCGTGAAGATCAAAGGCGAAATTTCCGGCGTTCTTCGTGAAAGTCATCAAATCAAGGCGTTAAATCCGCGATCAAGGCGTTAGCCCCCCGTTTTGGCTTTTCTCCCAACTCAAATCCACCGTGATTAAGGCGATGTTCAAGGCGTTCTTCGCGGAAATCATCCAAATAAGGCGTTTGATCTGCAATCAAAGTGTTAAACCAGCAAATAGGCGTTTTTTTTCTTCAAGTCAATGTCAAGTCAAATCCACGGCGTTCACGGTATTCTTCACGGTGTTCATCAAAGTTCTCGGCATTTGATTCGTGATCAAGCTACTCAGCCCACGAATCGCGTTATTGGAATATCAAATCAAATTCGGAGAAAAAAATCAGGGGATTAATCCTTAGAGATTATTTTCCACTAATTCATACTGTTTTCAAATATTTGTCAAATATATTTCTCGACTTGTAATTTGTATTTACAAAATACGAAATTTTGTGTTCACAATGTGGATGTTGGATTAAATGTGCATTGTCCATAATGCCCTTGGCTTTCAATTTTTTTTCATAAAATACATGCTTTTGACTAAAGAAGCAATTGGCCACCAAGGCTACCAAGAAGTTCGCCCCGGCCACCGGCGGAGTGAAGAAGCCCTACCACTTTTGCCCCAGAACCATCACTCTCAGTGAGATCCGAAAGTACCAGAAATCTACTGAGCTTTTGATCTGAAAGCTGCCGTTTCGGAGGCTCGCTTGTGAGATTGCACATGATTTCAATACGGATCTAAGGTTTTAGAGCTTTATTGTGGCGGTGTTTCAAGAGGAGGTGGAGGCGTATCTTGTTGGGTTATGATTCATGCTAAGGAGGTTACGATTATACCCAAGCATATACAGTTGGCCAAGAGGATTAGGGGTGAGAGGGCATGGTTTAGTCTTGATTGTTCGTGGTGGATTAGAGGTAGATAGGTGGTTGTTGTATTGATGAGTTTGTGCTTTTAGAATTTTGATGTGGTTGTTGTAGAATTTGATTGCTTGAATGAAAATCCAGCAATTTCAATATCCAATTTAGGTCGTCAACGATTGGAGCAATTTGCGATACTTGATTTAAAATTTTGGGACACTCTTGCATTTGATACAAGAATCAAAAACATGAGATCCATTATTGTTGAATTCTTGATGGTTTGGTATGATTCCAATTTTGAGCGATAACAAAGAAAAAAACAAAAAAAAAACACAATCGAAGCAAAAATATTGACGAAGTCCATATTCATTTCGTAGCCGATCAAAAATCTCAACCGTCGAAGATCAGATACAAGAGCCCAACGATTTTCACTTGATTAATAGTGCAAACGGGTTTTGATGGTGTGCTTGCCTTTATTTTTCTGAGGGAGTGGTTGGGCAAAAATAGAAGTGAGTAATTAATTATATTGAGGGCATCTTATGTAAAATGGATACTACTTTTGGGAGACATAAACGTAAAATTACAATTTGTGTTACTTAGTCCTAAGGAATCTCACCCCTTGAGGTGAGACTCCCAACTCCTGTATTACAACATACTACACCAAGCCATGAAGAATGTTGGATAGGCTCATCCTACCAAGTATTACAAATCAGTAAGGTATGAAAGGAGGCTCAAATCAAGTATTCCATTATATTACAGGAAATCAAAAACGCCCAATATATGAATGTGTAGTGAAGAAATTATATCAAATCTATGATTATTTTTGTTTGATAGATGATTTGTAAGTCTTTCCACGCCTTTACCAATTTATTATTTGGTAATCTAATCTAATATATATTTAAAATGAAATCCAACATATGTGTCCATCTCTTTTATATGTCGAAGATGGAGTGGACAAGTCGTTTTTGCTTTATTTTAACATGTTTACACATTTTCAAATTTATTTTTTTAAGTATTTTTCATCGAGCTAATAGCATTTTACTACCCTGTGTTATTCAAAAAGAGCTGAAAAAACCCTATGAAAAAATATATCACTTAAAAAACCTTGTGTTCATGTAAATTTGCTCACCTCCCCCTAAAATTGATTTTTAGTCAAATGAATGTAAATGGACTATTTTACCCTTGTGAGGATTTTTTGTTCTCTTATATATATATTTAAATCTTATAATACTATAAATTTTATTTTTATAAATATAAAAAATTAAAATATATATTATATATAATTAAAAAAAAATTCTTTTTTTTTCCCACTTTTTTCTTTCTTTTCTTTCCCCTTTTTCCTTCTTCTCCACCTCCACCTCCACCTCCACCTCCACCTCCACCGCCGCCACCGCCGCCGTCCCCGCCCCCCACGCAGAGAGATGAGGTCAAGAAGGGAGGGGGGGGGGGGGGGCAGAGAGATCGAGAAGGGGGGGGGGGGGAGAGAGAGAGAGAGAGAGAGAGATCGAGAGGGACGGTCGTCCACCGCCGCCCGTCATCCGCCGCCGCCCGCCAGCCCGCCGCTCGCCTCCAGCCCTGCAATCGTTGGGGTCGGGGGAGGGGGAGCGAAGGATGGGGGAGAGAGAGAGAAAGAGAGAGAGAGAGAGAGAGAGAGAGGGATGGGAAGAGAGAGAGAGGGAGGGCCTCAGCCGCTGCCTCTGCCGCCGTTGGGGGAGGGGGAGGGGGAGGGGGAGGGAAGGATGGGGGAGGAGAGAGAGAGAACGAGAGAGAGAGAGAGAGGGAGGGCCTCCGCCGCTGCCTCTGCCGCCGGTCGTCCGCCGCTCGCCGCCGCCAGCCGTCCGCCAGCCCGCCTCCAGCCCTGCAACCGTTGGGGGAGGGGGAGGGGGAGGGGGAGGGGGAGGGAAGGATGGGGGAGAGAGAGAGAAAAAGAGAGAGAGAGAGAGAGAGAGAGAGAGAGGGATTTTGTCTTTTAAAAATAGGGGTATAAGTGTAATTTTATATAGTCAAATCACTGTAGGATTCGCATTATAGGCGCGTGAAATACACTAGGGTTTTTTGTGTTAATTAGAAATTACATAAGGTTTTTTATGAGATTTTTTTTATCACAGGGTTATTCGTGCTCATTCGAGGTATCACAGGGGAGGCGCTAGCATATATTCCATTTTTCATCAATCTCTCTCTATAATTTCTCTCTAAGCCTTTAAAAAATTTGACCAATTGATCCTAATTTTTTCATTAACATATTCTAATAATTTAGCCTGAAATCATCCAATAAATAATTTTATAGTTAGATTGATAATGAATTATTTTCAATAAATAAATGAAAATTCCCTTTCATTTTATGATTACATAATTTTTCCAAGCATATCTAGTATTTTAAATTTAGATTTTAATGAAATTTTATTTAATCCTTTTCATTTCTTTTTTTCTTAACAATGAAAATTTCATTAAATGACATGGAAATAATTTATTACATATTGTGTGTATATATAATATTTATTATTAATATTTTCAATTCTACAGCATGTAAATGAAAATATTCTAGCTTTTTGGTATATATAAGATTTCGAGGTCACATTTGTGTTCAACAATTCAATAACATATATTTTATGAACTATTCTATACAAACTTTATGGTATAATTAGATATTGTGTAAGTAAATTGCATTAAATTATCAAAAACTTGATATAAATATTTTCTCAAAATTCAAATTCCTTTCTTACCAATTTATTCTATTTTGACATTTTAAAAAGTTTATGTAAGACTTAAACTTGTGTATATAAAAATATTTAATTCTTTTATCAAAATAACTTAACATTTGCAATGAAAATTTTATTTAATTTGTTAAGTAATTTTTTTTTCCTAAGGAACATTCAATAAATTATTTATTATTTAAGAACAATCAAATTAAAAATTAAAAATTTAACAAAATAGTTTGTTTCCAATGCAACGCATTGGACAACTACTAGATAAGTCATAAAATATGTATAACCAATTTTATCCTAATATTTTCATAAATATATGTCTCATGATTTTATTGGTTCAAAATTCATATTATAGTAAAATAATTTGTCATAAATTGTCATTAATTAGATTGAGCCATCTCCTCTCTCGTCAAATGATTATAAGTGAAAATTGTTAATTTTTTTTATTTTAAAATTGTCCACAAACTGAAGTTATAATTTATCATTTTTCTCTCGTCATAGTTTGTGGACAAAAAATTTAAATTATTTTATTAAGATATACGTCCTTTGAATGAATGGTTTGTAAATGATATGATTATAAACATATTGTATTTTGAATAGATAATTGTTATTGTTGTTGTTATTGCTATTATTCAAGTTTAAGCATGAAATTGTTAATATACCCTAGAGAGGGGGTATCCTTATTCCTACATGTTAATACATAGCAATATCTACTTAACGTTTCAATTTTACTAATATTTAGTAATATATACATTATTTAAGAATTAATAATATTTGTGATGTAAAAGGCACCTCGCATGCTTTATTGCAAATGCAGATAAAGTTAATAATAAGTTTTGTTTGCTAAAAATATTTTTAAAAACCTTCTCAAAATATGATTTAAAATTACAAAGAGTATATATATTATGATAAATTACTTGTTTCTGAACACTGTGTTAAAAACGAAGTTGTCACCTATTATTTGCTATTTAGTTTAATGATTTATATGCTTTTATGTTTACTTTAATATCCATAAATACACCTTTTGCATCGAAGATTTTTCACAATTTTGTTAGATATATATTTTCGTCATTGTATATATCTTATAATAAAATGAAGTCGATTTTCATTTATGTGACCAATTATTTTTGTAATGGAAAAAAATTGTATGTGCAAAGCACGGGTCAATTAAATAGTATTGATTTACTATGCAAATTTATTTATTGTCATTAAATATTTTAAGTTTTTCCATTATTATCCTCAATACCACAACACCATTTTAACACGAGTATATGTTCATAAATTAAGGGACAAAGTGGGTTTTCCATAAGTTAGTAAAATGTGCAATAAATGATAGGAAAAATGTATCACACCCCTATGTATGATTTGTTATCCAATTAATTGGTCAAATAAATATTGGGTCGTTCTATTTTTATGGGTAAGACATTTTACAAACAAACAATAAATTAACTCAATAAATGGCTAAATGCATCTATCAAACCTATTCCTCATTAGCAAATGTGTCCTAACTAAATTACATCCTTTTTTATTGTTTATTCTTCATTTATGACGGTTATTAACTATTTTATCCCGTGCATATGTATCTAAAAAATACAAATAATATCCACCTTGCTTGCCGCAAGTAGTCATACATAAAGATTGTGTTTGATATGGATTTATGGGTAGGATTATATATATATACATATATAAATATATTTTGTAGATTTTTTTTCGGCCATTTATAAAGCGTGAGCCCAGTGTCTCATCCATCAATTTATATTTTGTAGAATAACACATCCCACAATGGGGGTGAGATATTTAATCCACTTGATTTGGAATTGAGTTGATAAGAGCTATAATTTATTAAATTATCCATAAATATATATAATGGGATTTAAATTAAATGGCTTTTCCTATTTTACTTTAAATTCATATAAAAAAAAAGGAATATTTTCAAAAATAGTTTGAAGGATATCTCATTAAACAATACTTGCTACCAAATAAATCAATGCAATTCATGAATAATCAAGTTATAGCATATCTATCAATTGATTTCACTATCACACACAATCCTGCTATATATTCATTGGTTTCACTATCACACACAATTATATCCTGATACCAAACGCAACCAAAAGGAATGATATACTAAGTAAATAAGGTTTGGTATAATTACATAATCACCTATGTAAAATCAAAAATTACACTAATCACTTCTACAATCAACATCTGCTTGGGTTATATTAATAGACATTAACGAAAATAGTGCAATTATTACTTTGCCCTCAATTAAAAACAATGCAGAAAACTAGTAAAAAAAAATGGTAACATTACCCATCTAAAAGAAAGAGAATATGCATGTTGCAACCGAGACCCTTAGCATTTTTGCAACCCATGCCCTTATTCTCATCCACGTTCATGCCGTTGTCTTTGGATTTCTAAAGTATTATATAAAAGCCCAATTAAATTTAATTATATTATAATAAACCACACAAATACATATCATGTATTAAAGGGTATTTTCTTTGTACAGAATTGGTTAAAATATTGATTGCAAATTTTAAAGGTCAAATGGGATAATCATTTATTTTTCTCGATGATATCAGCAAAATTAGTCAATTGAATTAACAGCTGAGCCTAAGTGTAAGATTTTCATAAATTTCGAGATTGGTTAGTGTAGTTTTTCATCTAACACGCATAATTTGTGTAATTACGTGAAACTTCACGTGTATTAAGTGTAATTGTTCCTAGATAAAATATTGCGTGGACCGGGCCAACATCAAATACCTAATCTCTGCGTCAAATACTTTGCTCTATCCATTAAGGTGTTTCAAGTGTAATTGTTCCTAGATAAATATTGCGTGGACCGGGCCAACATCAAATACCTAATCTCTGCGTCAAATACTGTGGTCTATTCATTAAGGTGTATTAAGTGTAATTGTTCCTATATAAAATATTGCGTGGACCTGGCCGACATCAAATACCGAATCTCTGCGCCAAATACTTTGGTCGATTCATTAATTGTCGGTGTTCAATTTTGACAAATTAAATCCATCTCTATTCCTGTCCGTGTGAAACGGGTGTGAATGTGATAAATGCAATTACTAAACAATGAATAGCGCAATCATCATAAAACAATGAAAAGGAAGAGTCAATGTTGATATTGGGTTTTATATGAATTAATGAGGGATTAGTCATATATTTATGTTGGATTTTAAACGAATTACTCTATGATTATAATTCATTTTAGTATTTTAGAATTATTTAAAGAGTATATGAATTAGTAATTTTAATTTTTTTTTATTTTGATTAAACATACAAAATGATGCATTGTTTTTTTTTTTTGGTTACATAATTGTTTTTCTAATTTTGGGAGATGGAGCATTAAAGGTTATTTCCCCTCCCAACAAATACGCTTTTCGAAATTTGAACTTGTGTTCTCATCCTTACAGTGGTCAGAGCTGCTTACCACTTGACCAACAACTTATTGGTACAAAAAAAATGCATTGAATCCATTAAGAATTATTTCAAATCCATTTACAACCCACCTCAAACCCATTTATAACCCACATTCAATTTATTTTCAACTCAATCCATCTTCAACCCAACAAAATCCAACTTATTCAATTGCCACCCCTATTTCAAATTATGTTTGTTTTGATTTTTTTTAAACATATATTAGAGATTTTTTTGGTGTGGGGGAGGAGGAGGAGGGGGAGGGGGAGGGGGGGGGGGGGCTGGGTGGGTGGGTGAAGTATTCAATAAATTTAATGAAAATTGCCAAGATTACATCACAATAAATTTTCATACCAAAAAATCATGATTTTTTCTTTTTTTTTATCGATAAAAAATCATGAAAATTAGAGGAAGAAAAAATTATAATTTTAAATATGAGAATTCAGGAAAATATCTTTAATAACGCATATAAGAGTTCAAAGGGAGTCTAGCTAAACACAAAGGGGGGGGGGGGGGGGGTTATTTGAATGAGAAAATTAATTTGTAGAATGCTCATTTTGAGTTGAAATTTTTTTTTAACTTTTTGGTTGTAAAAAATAATTTCAAGTGTGATATTGCCTTATTTCTTATTTTTGGGCTTTTATGAAGTAACATTAATGAAAGCCCAGAAATGACCCTTGAAGTTAAGTCCAAGAAGAGAGGGGTCTTTCCTAAAGCCTAACATAGCCCTAGACCAAAGCCCAAAAAGAATACGTCCCTGAGCCCAAGTCCGAGAAGGGAGAGCTCTTTCCTAAAGCCCAACATAGCCCTGGACCAAAGTCCAGGAAGGATACGCCCCTAAGCCTAAGACCAAGAAAGGAGGTCTCAAGTCTTAGCCCACCTATCACCCGGGTAACCTTAGACCCGAGTCAAAAGTCACGTGGGGATAAAGAAGCTCAGATTTATCCACCGAATTTGGGAAAATCTCAACTAATGCGCCTCCAACCGTCCTGATTTTGCGGACCACATCCTGATTCTTAGGACAGGTAGGTTACGCCCCTGGCTCTATATAAAGACCAGGAGCATACAGAGGCAAGAGGAGAATTTTGAAGTATAAAAACCATTCTTTTGGTTCTGAAAAGCTTTCAAAAGCACTCCAAGTGATTCTTAATTATTTCCAATGATAATCTTGGCATTGTTTAGCATCATTTACGTTTATTTCATCACTTTTTCATATTTTCCCTCATTTCTAAACGAATACTAACTTAATTTAGTGGAGTGCTAATCTTTTTTTTTTTTTGCAGGTTTTCTCTCCTCAAGTCGATTATTACTCACAAAAGACCGAAACTCTTTTCCCGCGTTATAAATTCTTGGTACTCAAAAAAAACCGGAAGCATCAAAGTGATTTTTAGTAACTTTTATTAAACTTTAATTTCATTTATTACTATTAACAATTTTAGATTAACGCATTCCCATCCCAAATTTCAGCTTGTATAAGCCAATAACTTATGACGAAGAATATAGTAAAGGAAATGATGATGAATAACAATCACAACAGGCCATTGCAATGAAGGAAATTTTATATTAGGATCTTGGCTGCAATTCAGCAAATCTCGTGATTATTAGCGCCAGGATAGAATCCAATTTTTTTTAATTAGGGTGAAAACGAATTTTTACATTATATAAAAGATATTATCATTTTACAAAGACAACAACAAAAAAATTAAATTCTAATAAAAATACATGTAAAACATGACTTTATATAAAATTAATGGGTTCTTTTAGCCCCTGTGGCTCTGTTTTTGAATAACAAACCATAAATATATATATATAACAACTTGAAAATTTATTGTCCAAATTCGATTTCCTCATCCCACGTAAATCAAAAAGACAAGTGCAATTCTATAAAATTGGTGAGTCTCTTTTAAATAAACATCAATCACATGATAAAATATAATATTTTTGTAACGTAATTAGTTCTAGCATATGTAACTAGACATTGTTAAGTATCTATTTTCTAACTACAAGAATACAATATGAGAATCTTGACTTCGAATGCAAGAAAATCGAGCCTTCTCGTGAACTCGATGAGCTTGCTCGACCAAGGTTTGAGCTCAAGTTCACAGCTTCGCGAGCTTTGTTTTTTTGTATTTATTTTTATACTATATATAATTATAAATAGTATATTGATTTTCAAATTCGAGCATGCACTCCAAATTTAAGAAAATAATTGAAAATTTGTGAAATCAAACTTGAGCTCGAGCCAAGTTTGAATTTATTTATAAATTTGAGCAAAACAATTCAAATTTTCTTGGTTTGTCAGGTTCGCACTCAAGCCTAAAAGTAAAAAACTACAGCTGAGCTCGATGAGCTTGCATTCCTAATTGACTTGTATAAGGAAAGGAGCGTTAATTAAGGAATTAATTAACAAATTTAATTTTCCTCCAAAAAAAAGTGAATATTAGAGCACAAAAAAGGCTAAGCATCACTAGTATAATAATTGATAAATAGTGTTAAAAAAAGAATGAAGATAACAAATTCATGAATTGTGAGAAACCAATGTTTTAAAATCCAGATTGGACCGGCCGGTCAAACCGATTGGACCACCGATTGGTTCATAAACCGGCTTGGGTTGGATAAGGAAATCGGAAATATTCAAAAACCGTTATTTTTTCTTTAAACTGTCTAAACCCGTGGTTCAAATGCTAAATCGAAAAAATCGGGACTACATCAAGAGAACCGGACTATGACAAAAACCTATATTTTCAATTTTCTACTTTGATATCTTAAGTGTTTTTTCCTTCTTCTCCACTATCTTCTTCAATACTCTTCAAATTTCAATGTTCCAACAATTTCTTAAGGCTAAACCACAATTCACATCTATTAGGGCCTTTTCTTTTTTGCCTCTTTTACTATAATAGTGAAAGGAAGGAGATAATAATATTTGAGAATTATGTTTGGTTTATGACAAATTAATGAGATAAAAATCTTGAAATATTAGTTTATATAAATATATAAGATTTAAATAATTTATACATATATGGCATTTTAAAAGTAAGAATAAACATGAAAATATATAGAAACAATTGGATTTTTCAAAATACTTTTATTACTTACTATTTTAATTATTCTTAATATATTAATAATTTTTTAAAAAATAATTACATGTCACCGACCAACCGCGGTTGGCACCGCGGTTGGCCCAGCGATTGAATCCGTGAACCAGTAGATTTTTCGGTTCAATGACGGTTTTTAAACATTGTGCGAAACGTCTTTTAAAAATTCAAACCATAATAAATAACAATCAATCATGACAGCATACATCTGAAGACTGAAGGCCCATATCCGAAGTCTTAACAATAAATACCCAGATCATGTTTCTCCCACCCCCCAGTAGGCACTAGCGCCAAATTCCAAAAAATATCGTAGCCCTCGAGCTCATTTTAATGGCGGAAGCTCAATTCTCAGAGATCACCATCGACCCCAAAAATGGCTACTGTCCACAAACCAACATATACCACAGCCTACGCCCCGCCGTTCCTCTACCCCCACTCTCCCAACCCCTCTCCATCGTTCAATACGCCCTCTCCCTCCTTCATTCCCCCACCACCGCCACCTCCGCTGCCCTCTCCACCACGCCTTTTCTCATCGACGCCGCCACCACGGCCGCCTCACCTACTCCACCTTCCTCCGGCAAGTGGGTTCTCTCTCGGCCTCCCTCAGATCACTCAAACCTTCCCTATCCAAAAACGACGTAGCCTTCATCCTCTCGCCGCCGTCCCTCCATATCCCTGTTCTCTACTTCTCGCTCCTCTCTCTAGGAAGCATTGTTTCTCCGTCTAACCCGTTGGCGTCTCCTTCCGAGTTGACCCACCAAATCCGACTCAGTAAACCGGCAGTCGTATTTGCCACGGTGGAGACTTCTAAGAAGCTCCCGCCGGGTATCCCCACCATCCTCCTCGATTCGCCGCAGTTCCTCTCCATGCTTGAAATGGAGGTTTTGGGTACCCAAAACGACGTCGTTGTGAACCAATCGGACCCCGCCGCGATCCTTTACTCCTCTGGCACCACCGGAAAAGTGAAAGGCGTCGTGTTAACCCACCGGAACTTGATTGCAGTGATCGCCGGATTGTACCACAACAAATTGTCAAGAGACGAGGAATCGAAGGAAGGTGATGCTTATATCCACCCAGTATCGCTGTTTACGCTGCCATTGTTTCACGTTTTTGGGTTTTTCATGCTGATAAGGGCGGCGTCGATGGGGGAGAGTATGGTGTTGATGGAGAGATTCGATTTTGTGAAAATGCTGGAGGCAATTGAAAAACACAGAGTTACTTATATGCCGGTGACTCCGCCGCTGGTGGTGGCGACGACGAAGTCGGACTTGGTGGCGAAGTACGATCTGAGCTCCCTACAGACGTTGGGCTGCGGCGGAGCGCCGCTGGGGAAGGAGGTTTCCGAGCGGTTCAGGGAGAAGTTCCCCCATGTGGAGATTCTCCAGGTAAAGGCCCCACATCAAGCGTCAATTTACTTGTTCTTTTCTTGAGGTTCGCTGTATAAATTAGAATTGGCCAAAAGTTTTATGCCCTTTTGTGCGTTTTAGTGTTTGATTCTGATCATATCACGTCATTCGCGTGAATGCCATTTTGGACTGGCTCTTATTAGATTTTTCTGGCATTTGTCATATTATTCAGGCTATACTCTTTTTCTGTTGGATTAATTAAAAATTTTATTCCAAAAGGTTGTAGTGACGAACTCACATGCAATCTCTTGTTAACAATAATCAATTCCCACCACCTACCGGTTGGATCTAGCGGATAAGACACTAAATTTCTTAAATAAAAGAGTTTGAATTTTAGAATTGTAATGACACAGTTGAATAGAGAGTATCGTCCTTGAATTTGAATTAGTTAGGCTGAATCGGAAATCGAATGGTTAGAACAAAAAAAAAATTAGTTAGGCAGTAACTCAGAAACCGGATGGTTAAAACAAAAATAATCAATTATCAGTGTCGTTATCAATATTTATCTGGAATTCACTGGAGGGCCAATCGCTGAAGTTAGAATATGAATATACAATGGATTCCACGTAGACGCACAGTTCAATATTTGGAAATTCTTATAAGGGCAACCATCCAATGATATGGATCACTCCATGTCAAATACAATGCATGTCCAAGCTGATAGCGATGGAAGTTAGAAATTTTTGTCGAGAGGGTGCGGTTTTTTATAAAATATAGGAACATTTCCTATTATTGTGTGCGTTAAAGGTTAGTATTTTAAGAAAAATATATATGAAATAAAATTCTTTTATTAACTTGAATGAGGACCCTCAATCATTGGTGGAACTAGGGGGCCGGAGGGTGCAATTGGCCCCCTCCCCATTTAAGTTCATCATTGAGCTATATTTTATATGCATTTTTTTGAGAAAAATATAATTTTGCCACCAAAATAATAGAAATACCACATTATTTTATATAAATTTGATCTTGCCCCCAAACAAAAATTTCTGGTTCTGCCTTTGCTCTCAATCACTAAATTGTTGTTGACATACTGAATGCTGGAATACTGTTTGATTATGACTTGTTGAATGTTCATCACCTGTGTATCTAAACCTTGGGCGGGAAAAGAAAACTATGCCATAATAAGTTCAGTCTGTGTGTTTCTAGCGTTAGAAGGGATTGTTTTAATACTTTGAATTTCTATTTATTTTAAGTAGTAACTGAAGTTATTTTGTTAGGGGTATGGTATGACTGAGAGTACAGGAGCGGCAACACGAACCATTGGGCCGGAGGAGGCAACGCGATATGGATCTGCCGGGCGGTTGTCTGAGAACATCGAAGCCAAGATAGTCGATCCTCAAACTGGAAAGGCCTTGCCTCCCGGTCAACGCGGAGAACTATGGTTAAGAGGACCTTGCATCATGAGAGGTGATAAAACTGATGATGGACTCGCATTGATTTTTCATCACTCTTTGCAATTTCTAATGGCTGCATGCAAAAAAATTGATGGCTTAGACCATTGAATCATTGACTGATTCCTCTTTATGAATTGTGGACTTATAACATCCCATGATCAGCCCACATGCGCTAGTTAACTTATTCTACTTATGAATAAGTACATTGTGGTCCATTTTCTTGTGTAGCTTTGCTTAAATTGATGTAACTTAAATCCCACCTCTCGTGACATTGACAAGGTTATGCTGGAGATGGTGTTGCAACAGCTGCAACTTTGGATTCACAGGGATGGTTAAAAACTGGAGATCTCTGTTACTTCGACTCAGATGGATTTCTCTTCATTGTTGATAGGCTGAAAGAATTGATAAAATACAAGGCATACCAGGTGATATATCATCGATCTTTCTGAAAACATTCTAGAACTGAGTTTAGCGTATCTGATAAAAACGAGAGACATTAATCGCAGGTCCCTCCAGCAGAGCTGGAACATTTGCTTCAGGCTATCCCTGAAATCGCTGATGCAGCTGTGATTCCGTAAGCATTTTCATCTTTATCTCTCTTTATTATACTTTCTTGCAAGCTATGTATTTCCTTGGTTGAATGTTAGAAAATTGGCAATATAGGATACGTACATGGTTATATATTCCTATTTGTATTGAAATGAAACAGATATCCCGACGAAGAAGCAGGCGAGATTCCCATGGCGTATGTTGTGAGAAAACTTGGTAGCACTATCTCTGCAACTCAAATAATGGATTTCATTGCAAAACAGGCATGTCAACGATGTACTTTCATATGATTGTATCACAATTACAAGAATCATGCAAGATCATTTCTGCTTTTAACTCTTTGTTTGTGATTTCTTGTTCGATCAAAATAATGATCGTCTTCGTTGGTCACCCCAGGTTGCTCCTTATAAAAAGATACGGCGCGTTGTGTTTATCAACTCAATCCCTAAATCTCCAGCTGGGAAGATACTAAGGAGGGAGTTGGTTAGTCATGCTGTTTCTAAATTGTGAATCCAAAGGATATATGTATGCTTGTGGTCATTCTCGTGAAAAATAGTAAAAGAAAGTTGAAAAATGTACCATTGTTTGTAATCTTTATAATCAATCGGGACTCGTTGTAAAGAGGCTGGTTTTGCGCTGTCCGCATGGCCGCACAGTTTAGTGCAGGAGATGGGATTTTGGTTCCATTTTTGTATTGTACTGATTCATCAATGTGGTTATGGTTAGTTCTCCTCTTGCTAGATTTTACAACAATGAACTCGCCCGAAGTGTGAATTAATGCCGACTTGCATGAACTTCAGTCGACCGGTGATGTTATGTTGGAAAAAATTCATACTACCCAACTGATATGTTTAGTCGTTGAGCTTAAATAGTACGATGATAAAGAGTAAAATTATGACTCGTTGTTTGTAATCATTATAATCAATAGGGACTCGTTGTAAAGAGGCTGGTTTTGCGCTGTCCGCATGGCCGCACAGTTTAGTGCAGGAGATGGGATTTTGGTTCCATTTTTGTATTGTACTGATTCATCAATGTGGTTATGGTTAGTTCTCTTGCTACATTTTACAACAATGAACTCGCCCGAAGTGTGAATTAATGCCGACTTGTGTGAACTTCAGTCGACCGGTGATGTTATGTTGGAAAAAATTCATACTACTCAACTGATATGTTTAGTTGTTGAGGTTAAATAGTATGATGATAAAAGGTAAAATTATGACATCTTACTCAATTTAACAATTGAAAACACGACTCACTTATTACCCAAATGAATAGCATTTGGTAAGTTATTATGTTGACGAATTTAGTATTTTCACTATTTATTTAGATGTTTGGTATATTTATAGTTGAATGTGAAAATCTAAATATAACATAACAGAAGAAGACAAAATTGTCAATGCTAATTTTCTTTTCTTTTCCCTAAACAAAGAAACATGTAGGGTTATAATGGGTCGGATTTGGATCAAATTAGGAAAATTCGAATTCGACAAGTCGATTTAGTATTCAAATTTGGTCCGAATTTTATAGGATTTACATTTATTTCAACTGAGTCCGAATTCAGAAAATAAAAATTCGATCCGATTAACTATTAAAAAATTTGAAACTTTAAAATCAAATAAGCAATAAAAAACTTATTTCCTATGCAAAAAATAAAATTTAAATAAGTAGAAAATTATTTTATAATATGTTTAAAAACTATACATTATTTTTTGAAAAAAAAAATTACTTTGAAAAACATAAAAAAGAGTATTACAAGTTATAATGATTTGGATGTTGCATTCTATTTAAACTTGTTCACTAACATTATATATGCAAGGTTGCTAATATAATAAAAAATATTATTAAAATTCGGATTCGGATCTTTAACGGATTGGATTGCTTGATTCTAAATTCAATCTATTTATTTCGGATTACGGATATTTGCTATCGAATCTGACCCTTCGAACATTTTTATCGGCCGAATATACTAAAATTCATATCAGACTTGCATTGAATTCGGATTAAAATCTGCTTCATTGACAAGCCTAGAAATATGTACAATTGACATTGAAATAAAAGATTCAAAATACTTAATACCGGATAAAAGTGAAATACAATATTCGAATTGGACACCCGAATGGTCTCCCTTTGACCAAAGTCTTAAATACAGAATCATAATTACAATGGTTGTGAGTTGTGAGTTGTGACTGGATTCTGCATCACTTAATCCACTATTGTGGTGAAAATTAAAAAATTATATCACCTAACATGAATCACGGGCGACAAAGAAAAAGTTATTGACACAGAGATCTGAGCATTATTGTTTTTATTGTAGATCATATATAATTCATTTTCAATAAATTTATTCATCAATGTCTTTGTTCATCTAACTAATAAATACTAATAGCTCATGAGGTATAACTTAATTGGCAAAAATAAAGCCTAAATTCGATTTCTCAGTAACGTGTGAATTGGGACTTTGGATTGTAAATTTGAATAAATTGCGTCTACATCTCTTGATTTATGATGTAACTACGAATTAGTTTATGTAATTCTAAAAGTTACAAATATTCCTTTGAAGTATGTGTTAGCCTAATAAATGCATCTTTTATAAAGGCAAAATGCAATTGTGAGATATATTTTTGGTGTTTTTGGTGGAAATTTTTGATATTTTTGGCAAGATTTTGATATGAAATTTACATGACAATCCTACTATAATGGTCCACTTTTATAGTATTGAACTTTATGAGGGTAAGCAATTGCTATATTCCCGAACTTACGGGTATCAACTGTAATTTCACATCTTCTCAGGGGTGTAAAAGTAAAATCTCTAATTTATAATATGATCCAAATACACCCTCCTTGTCCCGAGGCCACAGGCGCAATATTCAAAGCTAAAGCACCAACCCTGACGCAAAACAGTCCATGCAATTTTGAATTCTCTATTGCTCCACCGAAACCATAGCTAACACTCTTCAAACTCCATGCATATCCCTTTACGCCGCCCCGCTAAAACCTATCCCTCTATTTATTTTCACCACCCCACCACCTTCTTCACTCAAAAGTCACAATCTCAGATCAACTCAAATTCTTGAGAAAAAAGAGAGAAATTGAACAGGGCAAAAATGGCGGGTTCTGAAAATTCTCTTGAAACTCCTCTTGAAACTCCTTCAGATATGGTGGGCTATGATGTGCCTGAGGGAGTCGACATAAGGGGCAGATACGATGAAGAGTTCGCTGGAATTCTAACAGAAGATGCTCTGCAATTTGTTGCTCATTTGCAGAGGGAATTTAGGGATCAAATTAAGTATGCCACGGAGTGCAGAAAAGAGGCTCAGATGCGGTACAGTAATGGCGGGTCGCCGGGGTTCGATCCGGCGACGAAGCACGTCAGAGAAGGGGACTGGCTTTGCACAGCCGTGCCAGCGGCGGTGGCCGATCGGAGGGTGGAAATCACTGGGCCGGTCGACAGGAAGATGGTCATTAATGCACTCAATTCCGGAGCCAAAGTTTTCATGGTAAATCTTAAATCCCGTCTGGTCTCTTAAATCTTATTGTGAAATTACAAAATTATTTGAAATTTGCATCTGTTTTGTAGGCTGATTTTGAAGATGCGCTGTCGCCGACATGGGAGAACCTGATGAGAGGCCAAGTTAACTTGAGAGACGCTGTGAATGGAACTATAAGTTTTCATGACAAAGCTAGGAACAGGGATTACAAGCTTAATCAACAGATTGCCAAGCTTTTTGTTCGGCCGAGAGGGTGGCACCTGCCGGAGGCCCACATCTTGATCGATGGCGAGCCAGCCGCGGGGTGCCTCGTGGACTTTGGGTTGTACTTCTTCCACAACTGGTCCACGTTTCGGGCCACGCATGGCCAAGGCTTCGGGCCCTTTTTCTATCTCCCCAAAATGGAACACTCGAGGTAAAGGATTTTTGTGATATCCCACATTTTTGGTAATTTTGGGTTGGTAATTTTGGGTGAATTGTTTTTGCTAAATGAGGTTGAATGAGGAGAGACAAATTTCCTAATGGATTCAAACCAAAAAAATGAGTTGATTAGATGAAAAATAATACATGGTCTTCTGGTTTTCCCAATTATACAAACTCATGAGGGGGTGTCAGTGTAATTATAGATGGTACAGGGATTTTGTGATTCGACTATTTCGGAGGGGGTCTGAGTGTAACCAACTCTATCGTAATTGATTCGTTTACATGTTTTTAGTTAATCATTTAGGGACAAAAAATCATTAGGTAATCAACCAAGCCATGAAAATTATTCAACAAAAATTAGGGAAACAACTCCGGATATTTGTAAATGTATCATTGAACTTGGGCTAAGGAGATCAATCTTACAACTCCACATATGAACAGGGAAGCTAGGATATGGAACAGTGTGTTTGAAAGGGCAGAGAGAACGGTTGGAGTAGAGAAGGGGAGCATCAGAGCCACTGTACTAATCGAAACACTTCCAGCAGTGTTTCAAATGGATGAAATTCTCTACGAACTGAGGGATCATTCGATTGGTTTGAACTGTGGTAGGTGGGATTACATTTTCAGCTATGTCAAGACTTTCCAGGCTCAGCCCGATCGCCTGCTGCCTGACAGGGTTCAGGTCGGTATGACTCAGCATTTCATGAAGAGTTACTCGGATTTGCTCATCTGGACATGTCACAGGCGCGGAGTCCATGCCATGGGAGGAATGGTACGTATTCTACAAGCCGTGTACGCTAATGAGGGTTTATTTTATATATACTCGTGTCGGTTGGGATACAAGAACGTAAATCATTGAAGCTATTGGAAAACCCAGGTCATGGAAATGAGTGTAGTGTTAATGAATGTGTGATTGATCATTTTAGTCTATGCACTGACACAAATCTCCCTTTGTGGTTTCCAAATAAGATATACCTCCCCTTTAACCAATCTTTACCTTAGAGTTATCCCCTTCGGTGATCTGTCCATCATTATACACAGTTGCCAACATCGTTCAGGCCTTGATAAGCCCCATCAATTGCTTTAGCATATATGGTGGTGTTCATGTTTCTTGATAAATTTTATCAGCTTGTGATCATATTTTAATGATTGGAACAGGGGTATTCTTGTAATTTTGCAAGTCAAATTGTGTAAATTACACATAGTTACAGGGGACGGTAATAACTAATCCTATATCAAAACGGACTTGTTTTAACAGGCGGCCCAGATTCCGATCAAAGATGACCCGAAGGCGAACGAGGCGGCTCTTGAGTTGGTCAAGAAGGACAAACTGAGAGAAGTTAAAGCCGGGCACGACGGGACCTGGGCAGCCCACCCCGGCCTAATCCCAGCCATCATGGAAGTCTTCACCAACAACATGGCACCCAACGAGGCCAACCAAATCCAATCCGCAACCCGCGAAGATGCAGCCCGCATAACTGAACATGACCTCCTCCAGCCCCCAGTAGGCGCAAGGACCATGGAAGGCCTCCGGCTCAACACACGGCTCGGGATCCAATACCTGGAGGCATGGCTCACGGGCACCGGGTCGGTCCCACTCTACAACCTGATGGAGGATGCAGCGACAGCTGAGATCAGCCGCGTGCAGAACTGGCAGTGGCTGAAATATGGAGCCGAGTTGGACGGGGACGGGGCGGGTGTGAAAGTGACTACGGACCTGTTTGGGAGAGTTGTGGAGGAGGAAATGGCTAGGATTGAGAGGGAGGTTGGGAATGATAAGTTTAACCAGGGGATGTATGGGGAGGCTTGCAAGATATTTGAAAAGCAATGCTTGGCGCCAATATTGGATGATTTTCTGACCCTTGATGCTTATAATCGTATAGTTGTTCCTCACCCTCAAGGGTCTAGTTCTTCCAGCCTCTGAACAATTTCATGCTGCAAATGTAACGTTATCAGGTTTGTAATGCGAGTACTATGTTGTTGTTAGTGAATAATGACGTTTCTTTTTTATTATCCTAAGTTTCGACTATGAGGATTTAACAGAATGCTGATCTGTTTTCTTGAGTGTATGTTTAACATTTTTCAAGTGGAAAAATATTTTTCGCTTATATATTATAATAAATTTTAATAAATAAAAAATAAATGAAGTTAATTTTATTAATTGTTTTAGAACATAAATTCCTAAGATTCCACTATAAAAAGAGTAATTAATAAATTGTAGATTCGAAAATTCAGTTGAACACATATTATATTGGGGGGGGGGGGGGGGTCATGTTTAAGTATAGGGGTTGTCGATGGGGCGGCTTTTAGTTCAAATTTGATTCTAGTCTGATTCAAATTTTAGCATATTTAATCGATTAAAATATTTATAGTTTGATCTGTTAAAAATACAAGTCTAAACTTGAAAAATATTTCTTTATTTAATTAATAACCTTATGTATATAATATTAATAAAAAAAGTTTAAATAGAATGTAATATGTAATGTATTAATAATACACTAATTTTCATTTCCCGTGGTACTTCTTTTTAACAAAAGAATGTAGTTATTATACATATTATAAAATATTTTTCTACGTTCTTATTTATTTGTTTCTTTTGTTTACAGCATTGACCACTTTTGTTATTGGTTATTTGATTTTAAAAAAATTAAATTTTGTAATTATTATTCGGATCTGAATTTCTTTATCAATTTTTGGGTTTATAACTTTCTTTATTGATTATTGGATCTTAAAATATTAAATTTTATAATTATTATTCGGATCTTTTTTTAATCAATTTTTGGGGTTTTATTGGATTTGAACTCAATAAAAATAAATATAGATTCGTAGGATTTCAATTGGATTTTGATGCTGGGAAAGCTAATAGGCTTCGAATTTTCCTGATTTAGGGGCCGTTTGAAAGAGATTTAAAAAATACTTCTCGAATGATGTTTTTTTTAAACCAAGCAGTTTTACAATTAGATATAATAATTAAAAGTGCTTTAAAAGGTATTTTTATTTGAAACTACTAGCTTCTAAAAAAAACACTTTTGATTTTTTTTAGAGCTCATCAAAACACAATTTTTTTCTCTAAAAGTATTTTTTTTAAACAATACGTGCTTCTTCTCTAAAAAAACCCATATAAACGGGCTTTTACTCCAAATCCGACCCATTGACAGCTCTAGGTTTGTCATTGAGTAGGTAACCCATGCCAATACATATATGTGTGTGTGTGTATATTATACCCAAACCCAAATCCAAATCCAAATCCATTTATTTTAGGGCGAATTACATTTACTACCCCTGAAATTTACTCTATTTACAAAAAATATCTCGATATTTGGAAAATTACAATTACCCTTCTGAATTGAGGGAATTCCTATGTTATATTGATGAAAAGTTAAATTTACCCCTAAGTGATTTAAGCAAAAAAAAAAAGGAGAAAAAATAACTAAAATGAAAAACCCAAAAATACCCTTTTATCTTTTTTTTTTCTATTTGCTTTTTTTCTTCATTTGATATCAAGTCTCTCTCTCTCTCTCTCTCTCTCTCTCTCTCTCTCTTCTGGTCATTGATTGGTTGGCAGATGACGGTAGAGGACTGTGGTGGAAGAAAATGAAAAAAAAAGGAAAAAAGAAAAAAAAAAAGAAAAAAGAATTTATTTAATTATATATAATAAATTATAATAAAAATATATTTAATAAATACAAAATATATAAAATACAAAATAAATTATACTTTAAAATACATGAAATACAAAATTCATGTACATATATTAGAATATTAATAATACACTTTTTTCTGATTCCAAAAAGGTAATTTTGGAAGTTGGAATTTTTTTTGACTAATGGTAGGTGTAATTTGTTGGATGTAACCTCAATTCAGGGGGGGGGGGGTAATTGTAATTTTCCAACCATCGAGGTATTTTTTATAAACAGAGTAAACTTTAGGAGTAGTAAATATAATTCTCACTTTATTTTATCCGATCCATACACATACCCAAACCCAGACGCATTAAAAGAATTATATTGGGTTTGGGTTTGGGTTTGGGTCTAAACCCAATCAATACCTAATACCCATTACGTAACTTCTAACTACTACTTTCATCTACTAAAATTTAAAAGAATTAATTTACCATTACGGCTCTCTCACTCTCTCCCCCCCCCCCCCCCCCCTATCTCTCTTCTCTCTCTCTCGGATGTATGAAAAAAAAATGCATCTAATTGCGATATTTTCAAAAGAAATTACAAAATTTCTTCAATATGTTACACATTTTAATAAATTTGGATATATTTATGAGGATCACTATCTCCTTATGTCAAGTTTATCTATTTTTTCAAGCCATGTTCAAAGTACATTGCCATAAATGTGGGGAAAAAAAAATCAAATCTTAAATGGAAACTCAGATAGAGAAATAGTCCGTAATTATTATTTTCAAAAAGAAGAAAATAAAAAGAATCATTTGAAAACACAAATATTATCATGGATTTGAATGACCGTATTTTGAAATGTGCTTTTTCTTATTATTCTCTTGGTAAAATATAATTCCTTTTCTTTTCCATAAAAATAATGAGATTAATAATGAATAAGTTAATAATATTCATATTAATATAACTAAAAAAATAAAATAGATCCTCTTTAGAACGAAATAAACAAGATTAATTTTTTAGATGAGCACCTTTAGTGGAGGCCTAAAATATGGGGAAAAAAAAACAGCTGTAAATCGTGGCATTTTTTTTTCTTGAATAAAAACGCATTGCATAAATTAAACAAGGACAATAGGTTTGACATTCTTTTCGAGTTTTATGCCTGAATTTGACAAAATAAGATACAAATTTTTCAAATCGATACAACCACTCCAGTTTGAATGAAAGCCCATCTTGCAAGTGAATAAGCAATGACATTTGTTTGGTGACGGATATGAACTATCTTCCATTTTGGCCATTTAAGAAGACGGTGTATACTTTGAGCAATTGATTGTTGGAAGTACCATTTCGTAATTTTTGATGGGCATAACAACATATTAACCTTTCTTAATGACTCACTTTCAAAAATGGCAGACAAGATCATCAAGGAGTTCACCATATTGAATGCAAAGGCAACAATGTCTGTCTCAACTTGAGTTGCATTGTGTGCCCAAGGTTGGGTTGTGGCAGCAAATATAATTTCCCCTGTTGAGCTATGAACAATAATAGCAAATGAGCATTTACCATTATAAAAAGCAATATCAATAAACTGATTTTTTGATGGAAGGGACCTATAGGTGCTTTGTTGCTTTTGGCAATTTGACAAAATACAAAGAACTTGAGCCTGACAGCATTCCAAAGCGAGTTTTCCCGCTATACGAAACACTCTCTCAATAATAATCGGAGCCTCATGATCCTTGATCCGACGGTTTTGAGCTTTCCAAATGGTCTACATCAAACAAAGGGTAAATCGTGGCATTTGACAAAGAAAGAAACGAGGGGGAAAAAAATAGGCAAAGAAATTGAATTATTTTGTTTTCTTGCATTTTTTTTGTTGAACAATAGAAGAAGAATGAATGCAATTTGGTTACAAAGTGACCAATTTCTGTGCTTTAATTTTGTGTTACACAATTGGTAAATGTGTAGTGGTTTATTGGTTTGATTATTGATTAAATTAAGCTCAAATAAGCTTTAATCAATTTAAGTTTGAAATAAGTTCAAACTGAGTTTTAAATTTTATTGAATAAAAAAAGGTGGCCAAATTTGGTTCGTTATACTTACCGAAGCGAAAAATAAAAATCGAACCAGGTCGGACCCAGACCCGACCAGTGAAAATCGGGGCAACAGTGTTACCCATCAGACATGTCTCGGTCTAATACAGTTTATTGAGTAATTATTGGACGTGGGCTTGGGCCTGGGTGGGTATTAACAGGCCTAGACAGCGCTGAATGTGTAATATACATCCAATTTGTTTTTAAACAAAGCTATTGGATCAATTACACGCCTAATCCATTTCAAAGTCGAAGTGTGTAGATCCAACTCAAATTTGTACCCAGCCGCCCAATTTGCCATCCGTATACCACATTTACCCGAGCCCACCAATTTATATATCCACAGCTAAAATTGACTGCAATACTGCAATTTGGTCCACTGGTGTAAAATGTACTCCTAAGCATGCTTACACCCACATATATGTACACACACGTGTGTGTGTGTGTGTGTGTCTGTCTGTCTGTCTGAGAGAGAGAGAGAGAGAGAGAGATGCTTTCATCCATTGTGATATCAAACTTGCAAATACTTTTCGATTGAGAAATACATCTCTCTACTATGTCGCTATTTCTTTGTTTAATTAATTAGGGTATACACTTTACTATTCACCTTTCAATATCATAGCTTTCCATTGTGGCTAGATTCCATTGGTTCCCAACTTTAAATTTCTGATTCTTGTAGCCCTAAAATGAAGCATATTAACATACACTTATGTATTGAAAAAAACTTATTTTAAATGTTATATTTCATTATCTCATGATCTTTGGCAGCTTTCCCACAAAAGCAGGGACTCAACTAGGGTTAAGGTTTACTATGTTTAGGATTATTGAAATCAACAATATACTAATTCTTGGTGTGTGACACCCAATAGTCCAAAGTTAGGTAGTCACAAATTATAAATTAATTTCTCCTTTTGCTGCCCTAAAAACGGCAATTATTCTGGCTGTTTGTTGGGTGTTCCTTCAAAATAGTCCAACTTTTGTAGCTGCCAACATCAACACGTGGCGCAAACCCAGATGCCAGTTTCTATCTTAAGCTAAAGGTCTAATTATTAAGGGCATTGAGACAAGAAAATAAGAATATTAAATATGTTTTTATTTAATTTTAATATCTTGGCCAAACTTTATTAATTGGGTGACGTGTTCAAATCTCATGGGGCGGCAAGGATCAAATCATGGCGGAAGGTAAAATAGATTTTTTTTTTTGTTTATCTATATTTGGAAAGCAAAAGCCACAATAATCAAGATGGAGGTGTCCTTTTTATGTTTAACTTATTTTGCTCCTTTTAATTAATCTAATCATACTGTTAATGGCATATAACCAGGTTCTTGAACATAGACTTAGTATAATATCTTTGGCTGGTTGGCTAAGATTATATAGAAATATTTGTAGTTATGCTATATCTTATAAGATGCTTTTGAAATTGTTTTATATTATGGCTTAATTTAAAAATACATTTGCAAGTGTCTCCATGAATTTAAAACAAGATTCATTATCTCATAAGTTCCTAAATACGAGACGCAGGATCTTATAATATGTTTCAAGAAAAATCGGTCAAACAAACTTCTATGTTCATAAAATTTTGTAAGTGTCACTAATTAAAATGATCAATATTAAACAATATTTTAAAATATAAAAAAATAGGGTAGTAGTTTCTAACTTTTTTAGCAATTGATTACTTGATTTGATAGCAAGGAGGAGGCTTCGTGATAAAAGAGGTTGTAGGTTCGATTCCCCACATATGTGGGTCTTATGTATTCAATTGTATAGCAGTTTATTTATTTGTATTAATTAGTTGATTGTGTTTTTTGAGTTGATAATTAATTATGAAATACAATAATTTTTTGAGTTAACAACTTATTATTCGATGCAATAGTTATAATTGATTTGCATCGTGGATGTAATTCTTCAAAATATATTGTATCATTCTAAAAAAACAAAGTTTCTTACTCTTTTAAATGAACTTTAAAGATTGTAATCTTATCTTAAAAGTTTATGAGTTCATTGCCTGAAATTTTTTATCAAATAGTTAGATATAATTAGTTGGATTCCAATGACTACACGTTCTAATCAGCTTGGGGCTAAAATAAATTAGATATTAATTGGATTTATATACTTGTCTCATTAATGATATACAGGCAAAATAAGAATAATTATTATAAAAAAAATATTATTACTTCTGCCAATCAAATTACGTTTGGTCAAAATGCTTGTCTAGACAAGGGCGTAAGAATTATCAATTAATTAATTAGTTGTTGTTTTTGGTCAATATAAAATAATAATGTAACAGGCATTTTACCCTTCATCCTAGCTTCTAGAAGAAATTAATTCTTTTGTATAAATCTCTACCCCTACCTATAAAATTATCAATAGTCCGAGTGACATAACTGATACGTAATTCTTGTCACGCTATTGGTTTAGTCATTTAAAATTTCTCCAACTGAGACAAGAATTGAAATCACTTAAGCCACGTGTGCGGATCATTTTAGCATTCAATGTATTTGCAATATAATACTTTTAAATATAAGGGTGTACAATGATGTGATGTGTTTTTTAGGTCCCAAATGAAATTAGTCTTTCGCCAAATAACATTTTTGGAGTTAGGTATTATACGAGGCAAGACGATATGTTTATATGAGCCACCTCTTGAATTCGTAAAATAAAATGTTATATGTGTAGGATTTTAAGGAAAAAATGGACTAAAAAACTCAAGAGCATCAAGTTGTTTGTTTATACTCCAATTTCGGAGTGCGCATATTGAATTTTGAGGCACTCTTGTGTCCAACAGGTTTGTGGACTTAGGACGGGACGATTATGTCTTTATTTAAATTGCCACTTTCATAATATGTATTATTATAATAGAAATATTATCAAAAATAATTATGGCAAATTATGTTTTCTATCAAGGTGTTATTATATATGCGTTACTGATAAACAACAACAACAACAACTACTACTACTACAATAATGATACAATTCTTTCATGTTATATTTTTAATGGGAACAATTTATACACAAATTGTGTCACTGCTAAAATTATGAGATCAGTACGTGTGTATGGTAGGTTGGGGAACAAGATAATATTCATAATATAGTGGACATAAACGATATTTTACAACTTAATTAATTAATATTGTAATTAATAAAGTTAATTACTTATCTTAGCACCATCATACTAGGATTAAGTGACCAAGATCGTGTGATCTCATCTTGAGAAGGACATGTGGACGGTCGATGTTTGATGACGGTAGAATTTAAGCAAAATCATACCTAATTAATTAGCTTAGCTTCTCCGAAATATTGTTGGCTTTATCTTATTGAAGATACGTTTGGCATTAAGCGCTTTTGAAAAACGACAGATACCAATCAGTGTGAAATCTTCCAAAGGATAAAGAAAAAATACCACAAATTTGACCTAATGTATATCTTTTATTTTAATTGATATTATATTATATATATATAATGGATACACTTGGTTAAATAAGTTGATTGTTTAATTTAAAAAGTGGAAAGGTATATATTATTAGTGTGTTGGATTCGTGCAATCTTTGATTAATTACTGTCTGCCGGAAGCGGAACTAAGCAACTATCGTTTGGCACAAGTGGCCAAATAACTCAATAAACGGCTATTTGTCCTTTTCACATCATTATGGTAGCCATTATAATCACCAATGTTATTGAGTCCGCCCCAATTACACAACATACATTAAGATCATATGTTATTTTGCATGCTTATATTTTTTTCTTCCTTTCAAGCTTATATATAGTTAAATGTTATAAAAATTTTAAAAAAAATAAAAATTTGTTTCCTGTATACAATAGAAATATTTATCAAATTTAATCTCACCCTCTCAGGAAAAGTTTTGGGTTTGTCCGTGTGTAAACAGGCATCATGACTAAATTTAGAAGAGGAACAAATTAGGAGGGTGTTTGGCTAAATATAATTTTAAGAGTTCATAAGTTTCTTTTTGATACAATCAAATGGTACACTCTATAAATATCAATTGGAACGTTGTACACATACACGCACTCACCCAAAAAGAAAGGGGAGAAGACAGGAGGGTTCGAATCTAGGACCTTAATGGTGCCGGTTTGAAACTCCACTACTGGACTATAACTCAAGTAGCTGTAAGTTGTTAGAACTTATAAGATACTTTTGAAGCTTATAGGCTTCTAAATCTTATTTCAAAAATAAGTTGTCAAAGTGTTTGGATAAATAAAATCTAATATCTTATAAGATGTTAAGTTTGGTGAAATTAAGAGTTTACATTCTCTACGTAATTAGTGTGATAATGATGAAAAATAATATATCAAATTAATATGATGTAAATAAATATTTTTTAAGATTGTAGAGATGCAATATTCTTAAAAAGGTTGTTTATCTCATCCTTTTTTTTTTTTGTTTAGAATTAGACAAACTATAATCTCTTTTAAAATAAGTAATCGAGGGAGCCTACCTTTTGTTTATGAGTTTATAAGGTCCAAATATCTTATTTTTAAAGTTTATAAGTTTCTATATTAAAAAAAAAATATATCAAACACTTTCAAAAAGATTATTAATTCTCAAATAATATATAAAATATTAAAACACAGCCTCTGTGTGGCTACAGATGAAATTAATTCAATTACTCATCAATCAAAGATCATGATCATTCAAGAACTATCGAGTTATTGGGCCGAAAATATAATTTTGTCCACACAAGTTAATTTCCTTGTTACCTTCAAACTTGTACTGACACTGACATTTATAAGAAGTTCATATAATTACTCTTTACGTTTTCGGCTGTAATTCTTTCTGACAATTGATAAATACAAGTAGCAACCAAACTTCTGCCCACCACCACTTTGAACCAAATAATATCAGTTAGCTTATTAGCCGCCATTTTTAATTGGGTACGTGTTGCTTATTCACCGACATATTTATTTTTGCTCACACAAATAGTAAATGCCATGGCTAATCTCAAATTGATTGCCACTTATAAATCATACCATATTTGTACAATAATTATTAATTCATGTGCAAATATATATATTCATTTACATAAATAGAACAATTTCTCTTGCGTTTAATTTATCTTCCCTCGCTTGAAATTATTTTAGAGATTAAATTTTTGATCATTTTCAATTGTCTTAGTTAATCATCTGTATTTGGAAAAACACGGTTTCCTTTTAAATGATTACCATTTGAATCGATTGAAATAGCAATATGAATTTGATGATCTTAAAATTTCATAATATATATTTTTTTCTTTTGATTTTCTACGAGGATTGATTTGTATTGATTGAACAAAATCAATTTTTTAGAACAAATGCTGTATTACATAGCATGTAACGTCTTATCAAAAAAAAAAAAAAATGACCCCTCAACGCAAAATGGGACATCTTGTGTCCAAAAGGAGGGGGGGAGAGAGAGAGGGGGGGGGGGGGGGGGAGGGAGAGATCTTGCTTTGTGTTTGATTGAATTTCCAAATGTGTGTTTAACGTTGTTGGTCCTTTCAAACATGAAATGTGGTCTCAGTGGGTGTAAAGAGGCGCATCCAAAGAAAATGAAAAGAGGTTTTCACTTGTCACTACAAAGTTGTTTTCAAATTTGAACAATTTTTTCAGTTGGACAAAATAAAGGCCACGTGTCTGACAAATTTGAACTTTTGGGGATGCTTTGTCAAAAGAATAAATGATTTTTAAAAAGCAGATGGTGTAACGTGATTGGATGGTGTGTTCAGGCTAATTATCAGTCGCCTTCAATTCGGCTGATTGAATGATGTAGATATGAAGTTCCAATTAGAATTATTTTTTTTCTCATTAACTTAGGGCTTGTTTGGGATATGGCAACACACTACCATTTTGTTTAGGCGGTGTTTGGCCAAATATATTTTCACATTTTTACAAACTACTTATGATTTATAAGATGTTTTTGAAATATATGAGCTCATATTCTTGTTTTAAAAATAAATTGTCAGCATATTAAAATAAATAATCAAACAATTTATAAGATATATCGAAGTCTTATAATCTGTATTTTGTTTGGTAAAAATAAGAACTTATAATTTTTTTCAATATAATAATGACAAAAATGATTTTATAATATCTATTTCGTATGCATAAATATTTTTTCAAAAGGTAGGAGTGCGATATTGAATGATAACTAATGATATTTATGTAATTTTATTCAATAGAGTTAGAGTCCATTTGGATGGGCTTTTTTTAGAGAAAAATTACTTATTTTTTGAAAAAAAAAACACTTCAAACAAAAAAAAATATTTTTGGATGGAATTTTTTTTTTAAAAAGCCTGAAAAAAGCTAAAAAGAACTTTTTTTAAAAGCTACCATAGAGTAGCTTCAAATAAAAGTACGTTTTAAAACACTTTTAACTACTGTATCCAAATACAAAATTGCTTGGACTTAAAAAAAAATTCTAAAAAAATATCATTCGAGAATCACTTTTTTCAAGCCCATCCAAATGGAGCTTTAAATAGTTACAAGTTATTTCGAAATAAGTGAAAAACAAAGCTTATGAGCTTTTTTGTCAAGATTTTTAGCAAACACTTTTAAAAAATTTATAAATTCTAAAACATCTCATAAATTATTTTGATGAGTTCACAAATTTAGCCAAATGCCCTCTTGAAAAATTCTACTGATGCATATCTTTGGAAACACGTCGATTCAATTTTGTAGAATTAATTATTTTCAAATAAGTTATTCTAAATAATTGTATAGGTTAGTCATGACGACAATCTTCCTGCCTTTTTTTTTTTTAACCATTAAATTCATGATCCAAACCAAATCACTTCAAAAGAGGGGGGGGGGGGGGGGGAGGGAATAAAAAGGTTAAATAAAAAAAAAAATCTCATGCTGTCATTTTTCATGGATCCGCCTATTTGCAATATCCATATTCCAATTATATGGCCCCCAAGCACCCCTACAATTATTGGAACAACACTGCATGCCTTTATTAGCGTAAAATGTTGTCACCTTGATTTGGAATCATGTGTGTGGCACTCATCTTCAATTCTTGCTTTTTGACTAGGAATTTTGTACCACAATGTCACAATATTGGCGTTATTGAACTCTCCACTTATCCCCATATCCTCCAATATATCTTGGATTCCATTACCCTTCATTATTCTCCAAATATATCTAGCATATAATGATATCACATTGGAGGGTCATAGAGGTATTGGTCACAATGTTTGATTATGATGATAGATATATATACTTGAGGTGAAACGATGAAACTAGCTTTTTGGATTGAATTTTTTTTTTAAAGAAAAAAATACTTTAGAGCCAATATATATATATATATATATATATTGGATTTAAAAAAAAACAGAAGCCACAAAGGCCTTTTCTTTAGAATATAGTAACTTTAAATAAAAACACTTTTAATTACTGTATTTTAATGCAAAACTGTTTGACTTTAAAAAAATCTAATATAAAAAGTACAGTTCGAAAAATATATTTTTTTAATTAAATCCATTCAAAAAGGGCCATTTCTAAAACTATAAAAATAGTTTAGTACTATTTTTGATATCAATTATAACTTTCTATATATCTGCAGGAAATTAATTGTGGGACTTGAAGTTGGGCTGATTGGCTCACACTAGCTTGAACAAAGATTGTCAAATTCGAATTATATAATATTAAGGAGAATTACCTTTAATTTCCCTCAATTTAAGCGAATTACACAGTAATCCCTTTTAGTTTTGAAAATTATCAATAATTTCTTGAATTTTGTCCCATTATTGTTAAATCCAACAAGAAGATTGTAATGTACCTTTTATCATTGGATATTTTAAAGGGACAATTACCATCACTTCCCTTAAATTTAGACGAAATTACAAATAACTCCCTCTTATTTCGAAAATGACTAATACCTCCAATATATATATATATATATATCAACATTTCCAAAATGTTTGTTTGGCCAAATTATTTTCCTTTTAAGTTGAATATTTTTCTTAAATGTTTATATGCTATTTCTAGTAAGATTAATTATTTGCCTAGGTTTTCGCTTTTGTTATGTTTATTCATCCCAAAAAGCTGAGATTGATGACTAAGCTAACACTTTATTACTAAAGGATGCCATCAATGGACAAGTTCCACCAAAAGAAGAGAAATAAAATAGACCGTACTCCACTTAAATCTTAGTTTAACAGTAAAAGTACAATTAATTAACCTCCATCAATAACTAGTGCATGCACTGATTTAGTTTTATTAGAATTTATCAAGTACTACTTATTTATTTATTAAATTGTTAGCTTGAGTTCGTAGCAATGATGCTTAAGTACTAAAATAAATTAACAAGATTCATGAAAAGATAAAAATTGAATAAGATTGACAAAACCCAAGCCAATCACTTGTAAACAGATATATGATTGTTCATGATTGGTTTACAGCTCAAACCAGAGTCATCAAGGGAAAAAAGACGAAGAAGTACGATTATGCTCATCAGATTATTTATTGAATTTAATTTGTTCAAATCAAATCTAGTATAAGATTCCCCCCCACTTTTCGCAATTCACTTTATCATAAATAAACGAAGTGGTCCTAGCTTGTATTCTACATCGAGAACTGTAGGTAGCTAGCTTATATGGAACATTTTAATTACAATTTCTTAGAGTTCTCAGTTTGGAAGTTATCATACTTAGATCTCCTCTCTCTCTCTCTCTCTCTCATGTGAAAATATTTACATTTATACACGCATACACATATATAATTTTAATTTGCTTGGATAACATAAGTTGTAAAAGCTTGTAGTTTGTTGGATTAATTACAATGATCCTCGGGTAATTCACTACTGATTATATAATCCCTCTTTGAAATTATCGAAATATACTACCTATTAGTTAGTCTTGTTGGCAACTATATATTTGTAACTTATTAGATTCCGAATAGCTTCATTCTTCATTATTGTACATTATTTTTAGGTAGACATTTTCTTGTATAAATAGCTAGCATATGTAATATGTAAAACACAACATAGAAAGCAAATAACACACTTTTGTATATTGTCTTTTTTTTATATCATATTTTATTTGCTTTCTAACATAGTATCAGAGCCTATGATTTAAAGTTCTCAATTATTCTTGAAAAATGTTGCTATCACTTGTTTCTGTTGTTGTCAATAATAGTGAAGCTTGGCATAAACATTTAGGACATCCCAATTCTTCTATTTTGTCCTACTTGTTCAAATATTGGTTATTGGGCAAATCTGATACACTCTATTCTTCTCGTGCATGGTTTGAAAAATTCCACTCTACTTTACTTAAGTTTGAGTTTGAACAACGTCAATATAACTACTCATTATTTCTTTGAAAGTCACCCATTGGAATTGTCCTCCTTTTGGTGTACGTTGACAATATTGTTATCACTGGAATATATTATGTGTTGATTACTCAGCCTCAACATCTTCAAGACTCATTTCATATGAAGGATCTTGGTGCTCTTACATATTTTTTGGGATGAATGGAAGTTCAAAAAGATGATTCGGGTATATTTTATCACCAACATAAATATACTCAATACTTAATTACTTTGACTGGTCTTCATGATTCTTCACCTATTGACACTTATCTTGAAGTAAATGTTAAATACCATTCTCAAGAGGGATAACTAATTTCTGATCCTTTATTATATCGGCAACTCGTTGAGAGTTTGAACTACTTGACAATCACTAGACTTGATATCTCATTTGCTGTCAAGCAGGTTAGTCAATTTATGCATGCTCCACACCATCTTCACTTAACTGTTGTTCGTCACATTATTTGATATCCTCGAGGTTCCACTAGGTGAGGTTTATTCTTTCCCTGTTGGATGTCCAATCCATCGTGTTAGTTTTAGTGATGTTGATTAGGCTAGTTGTCCCAACACTCGCCACTTTATCACAGGCTGGTGTATGTTTTTTGGAGATTCTTTGATATCCTGGAAGACTAAAAATAGGAACGAGTTTCTAAATCTTTTACCGAGTTTGAATATCGTGCTATGTCCGTTGCATGCTCTGAGATTACATGGCTTCGGGGGTGGCTAGCTGAATTTGGTTTTAATCAATCTACTCCCACTCCTCTTCATGCAGATAACACAATTTCCATTCAAATTGCTATGAATCCAGTATATCATGAGCAAACCAAGCATATTGAAGTCAAATGTCATTATACCTGTGAAGCCGTAGAGACTCATGTTGTTTCTCTTTCTCATATTTCCACAGCTTTGCAGATTACTAACGTGTTTACCAAATCACTAACCCGCTAGCAACATCAGTTTCTTGTTGGCAATTGATGCTTTTTGATCAACCCGCATCAATTTGAGGGGAGATGTTGCCAACTATTTATTTGTAACTTATTAGCATTAGTATTTCTTTATTGTTAATTATCTCACATTTATTTTAAATTTGAATTATTTTGAATTTGAATAGCTTGATTCTCTATTATATTGTACATTATTTCTAGGTAGACATTTTCTTGTAGAAAGAGCTAACATATGTAAAATGTAAAATACAACATAGAAAACAAATAACACACTTTTGTATATTGTGTTTATTTTTTATCATAATTTATTTGTTTTCTAACAAGTTTAGTGGAATGAGAACTAGATCCTTTAAATAATATACAAGTTTTAAATCCTGAAGTTGTAAATGTTATAATTGAGTTGAAAGGATCGTACTCATATTGGACTTTTATAGTATCCGAATTTGAATTAATTGGTCAATAGATCCCAATTAAGACCAAAAAGAAATTATAGAAATGTGCCCTTCAAACCTTATATAATGTTAACCAGACAAAACAATTATTATCAATTTTGAAATATAAAAAGATAAATTAACAACAAAATTCAAATTCTCAAATGAATTATATTATGCCTTTTTATAATTGTTAATTTACATAACAATTTATAACAATCATTCAATATCTGTGTCGTTGACATGTGGTTTCCAGTTACAACGCTCCATATGTTTTTCAGAAACAGTACGATAATTGCTTTAAGTTATTTGTTACCTAAACGTACACTTAATTATCACGACACATCTGGGAATTTTTGTTCAACATGACTTTATATATATATATATATATATATATATATATATAGTCATCGTATGAGGTGTTTTAATTAAAAGAATTTATTGACCAGTAAGAGTCTTAACAGTCTCTTTCCAACAACAAACATAAAGATTATCAGGCTGAATTCCTATGCTTGTTTGATCTGACTAAAAAATGTTTTATATTTTTTCATGATATCGTTGAATTTGAAGCCCGCAAATTAAGGGTTTTCAACCCGTGCAGTTACAGTGCTATGACATCTCTCTCTCTCTCTCTCTTAGTGAAACGTTAAAAACTCTAAACAATATAATTGTTGTTAGTGTCACTGATTGTTAACTATGTCAATTACAAATTACTATTAGTAAAAGTAATTAATAAGTGGCAGAACATAAAAGTGATATATGAAAATTGTTACCAGTGTTATGTATTTAGGGATAAGATCTTTATTTGACTATTAGTTAAATATCACTATAAAAAAATTACATTTTAAGTTATAACAAAGTAATGGTAACTAATGTATATTTTATCACTTAAATTAGATTTTTGTTGACAAATATGATTTTCGTTACCCAAATGCTACTTTTTACTGATTATAAAGACAATTCGTTATAAAAGACAATAGTTTGTTATCAAAAACTGAAACTTTAGTGACAACAAAGGATATTTGTTACGGAAAACAAGGTATTATTACCATAAAATTACTTTTTAGTAACAGATAAAAATATTTATTACGAATAATATAGTGTTGTCCTTAAAAATAGTTTTTATTTGTGACAACAGTGAAATTTGTTATAAAACTTTAGACATGATCAATAATAAGTACTCTTTTCTGGAGTATTAAGATTTTTAAATAACCGTTTTGTGTTTTTGATGTCAATGAATTATTGGAATTTGTTTGGACAGATTTTTTTTTTTTTTTGAGAAGAAGCACTTATTTTTTGGAAAAAAAAATACTTCAAAGAAAAAAATTGTGTTTGGATGGACATTATAATTTTGTTTGTAATTTTGACTTTAACCATTAATTTTTATAGTGGCTAAAAAAAAACTAATAAATTAAAAAATACAAAAATTAGTAAGATTAATAAAATTTGTTCACATAATTTAATATATATATACAGAGAGAGAGAGAGAGAGAGTCACATTTAATCTTAGTTAGTTAAATACCGGGCAGGTAAAATATTTGGCATTCAACACGTACATACATATTACAAAATATTTTTTAAAAGTTACGATGAAAAAATTAGCTAAATATACAAACAACTATTATACGATTTATCAAAAGCACGAGCATAATACGGATGTGAAAAAATATTCAAGAGGAAAAATACGATTTATTTTGATATTATGTTCACATAAATTATGTTTTTTTATGTAATTTATATAATGAAAAAGATTATTTAAAATAAATCTTTAAATTATTTAATTTATAATTATCATATAAATTATATATAATTATTGATATTGTTATGAAGTATTACAAATTTGTTATTTATATGATATTGAATTAATAATAATAATAAATTTTGATATATTATACCAATAAATATTTTTATATATTATAAATTTTGAAACGAATTTAATAAATTTTCATAAAATGAAAGTATTATTTCGTCGAACTATTGAACATTATTATATTAAAAGTACGACTATTATATTAAATTCAGAATATGTATGAAAAATAAAAGTATTTTTTAATTATTCATTTGTACGGGTATTATATATATAGGTACAGTACGTGTTTAAAATTATTTGAATTTATTTAATTAATACATAATTAATTAATTAATTAAATTAAAATTAATAAATGGAGGTATGAAACAAACAAGGATAGCATATAGTTAGTGATAAAACTTTTACTTTGTGATTATATTGATCAAAGGTGATAAGAGCAAATGCCTTAGTATCATAATCGTGATTGGTATATAATTTGCGACACTCAAACAACAATAACCTGATGACAAAAAAAATGTAATTAGTGTATTTCAATGACAAATTTTAATTTTTATTGAATTGTCACTACATTGGCATACTAGTCGTTAATGGTTACAATTTAAACACATAGTTTTATTCTCGGTTAACATTGTGCAAGTAATTTGTTTTTGTTGATGGGGAAATCAATTCATTACTCAGTCAATGTTGCCAAATACAAGAGAATGTGCAAATCATTTTTTGTCACCAAATATATACAATTGATGATTAAATTTTTACTTGTTATGATTTTTATCAATATATTTTTCCGTTGCAATGAATTCTAAATAAACCATTAAAAAAAAGAATTCTAAATGCTTTTTTTATATTTATTTAACGTCAAAGTAAAAAGTACTGTCCTTCAATAAGTATTATAAATTACTACATAACAATTATTGTCATTTTAAGACATAATATTTATGACCATTTCAACAAATTTTATAATTAATTTTTTTTAATTATTATTACTATTTTCCGTTTTTTTTTTTTTTTTTTGGTTTGGTGGGCAGATGGAACAGTTCTATGTAAGGTATGGACTGGACTAGCGGTGAAGTCGGTTTCAAATCTCCAAGTGTTTATAATATTTGAAATCCAATCCGATCCTTCCGATTACTTTCCCAAATCAACGAAACCCAAAAATCTAAACTCTAAAGCCAAACAAAGCCTTGAAAACACCAAACAATAGAAAAATATAACTTGTTGCCCTCGTCAAAACAGCCCCCCCAATCCCCTCAGCCACGTGGCGCTATCGCACAGACGACCCCATCCCCTCCGTTGTTCCATCCAATCACAGCCGAACGCGTATCCCTCATTCTGGAACTTCCACCACCATACACGAGTCCCCATGCGTAGAGCCCTGCGTGGCCCCCCCTTCCTTTTCTAAACGCCACTCCCTCGCTTCTCATTGGCTCCTCATTGGGCCCCACCTGTTTCCATCCTATTGGCTATCAAGCATATTGTCACGTGGGTCCCTTCCTGCCCTAGCGCCACGTGCTACCCTTAACCAATCACATGTCGCACACTCGTGACACTGAAAATCTTTCCCTCGCACGTACCTAAAGCCTCTTTGCCTAAGTATAAATCTATCTCCGCAGTCGTTAGCTTCTTTGCTTTGTGTGCAATCTTCGCCATTTTTGTGCGCTACTTTTTCAAGAAAATTAAATTATTTTTATAAAAAAATGGACCAGAGCGGTGGGTGCTGTATAGCGAGGTACGCCGGGGGTGCGTACGATATGTCTAAAGTGGACAGAATAATGCTGAGGTTCCGCCCCATAGCTCCGAAGCCGGCTTCTAACGGAAGCAGCGGCTCCGCCACGCCGGAGAACAGTGGCCCGTCTGTCAAGACGGGCCGGGGGAAGAGAAGGCACGCTGCTAAAGAGGGTAATAATAATTTTAACAAGAGAAATAATAATATGAAGAGAAGAAAGTCTTCGCCGGAGAACACCGACTCCGGCGGATCTGTTTCCAGCGGAGAGAAGGCTGTTAAAACTCTGTCGCTTCTGCGGGAGGCGCCGGACGTGAAGGAAAGCCCGAAGAGGGCGGTGTCATCGAAGCAGAGCTTTCCTCTCTGGCTGAGCTTCGGAAACGGCGGCGGGATCGTCGCCCCGGAGGCGGCGCAGTCGGAGTGTGGGGATCCAACGGCGGCGGCAGTGGGTAGGGTGGTGGTGGAGTCGTGGGTGAAGGTGGTATGCGTGACGGACACGTGGTTGGTGGGTTATTACGGGTACGGAGTGCTGGGGCGTACGGACGAGGAGAGGGTGAGGAGCTTGGATCTCGACGTGTGTCCAGGGTTCGTATCGGACGGCGCGAACGGGGTGAGGTGGACTAACGCGGCGTACCGGCGGATGGTGGCGGGGGAGGGCGTCGGCGGCGAGGTGGAGGTGGCAGCGTGGGTGGCTGTTGAGGACGGCGTGAAGCTGCCGGAGGCCGGGTGCGCGGCGTTCACGTGCAGGGTGAGGGTGGTCACGTGCGGGAAGGAGAAGAGCAGCTGCAAAACGGTGCCGTGCGACGTGTGGAGAATGGACTGTGGAGGGTTTGCATGGAGGCTCGATACCACGGCTGCTCTCTCCTTGGGCCGGTAATTAAGTTAAATCGAAACCGGATTAAGATCTAATTAATCTTCGGTGATGGTCTTTTGTCAGCGTATCGCTGGTGTTTAGCGATGACTCATGATGATGCTGAAGCCTCGTATAAATTGTACATATACCCCTCTCTCTTACCTCTTTTTCCGCTTTTGGGAGCATGAAAGTGTGTGAAAATCTTTTGAGTGGGAAGAAATTAGTGATTTAATCACTAATTTAGAATGAGTTTATGGTGCAGTCAACGTAAGCATCTAATTTCTTGTTGAACAAGCAATAGTCTGTATAAATGATCACAATTTTACATTTGAGTTTCATTATCCATTTCTTGCTTGTATATTTTTGCATGAGATTAAGAACTTAATTAAGCAAATCTTGATATGAGGAAGATATTTTAAGAGTGTGCGTCGGTGTGAGAGAGGGAGGGGTGGGGAGAGAGCCCATAAAACCTGTGTGTGTTAAATGGAGAATAGAAGGTACGTGTACTTGGGACAGGTGGAGGGTTATCACAATTCACATGTGTGCATGCCCCCCCTCTCTCTCTCTCTCTCTCTAATTTTTTTAATTTTTTTTTAATCCAATCATTTGTTGTTTTCCTCTTTCAGGGGAAAAAAAAATTAAAAAAAAATGGTATGGCTACTTTAGAATTTAGATCTTGATGTTTACGTGGTGATCATGCTTCGAATTCCAATTCCTTAACGCCAGGTCTCGCGTTCCTGTTATCCAAAATATTCGTTTTAACACTTGATTTGTTTACTGAAAAAGAAGAATGAAATTTGGGGAAACTAAAAATATAAAATATTAAATTATAGTTTATTTTTTCTTTTCCCTTTATAGAAAAATAAGGGGGCAAGAAGATAGGTATGAAGAGGGACTAACGCAATGAAAATGGTGTTTTATGTTCGTTTTATAATTCATATTTATATATATATATATATATCATGTGCATAAAATTACAATTCAAATTTTTTGTTATAAAATAGTGTTATATTTTTTTATTCATTCATTAATATATATTATGATATTAATGAGTGAAGAAAAAAATATAAATTTTTATACTTGTCATACATTTATACATTAAAATAAAAAATAAAATTAGATTTTAAATATAGAAATATCAGGTGATACTAAGTGTATATTTTCAATTCTATATGTATGTATATATATCCACTAATACCTTTTGCAATATTACTAAAGGGCATGTACTCAAATCTATTTTAAAAAACGTAAGGAGTATTGTTATTGGTTCGAACCTAAACAATGCGCCTGTTTGCAAAATTATATACACGCAATTAATAAAGAAGTGGTTAACCTTTGTTAACAATAATTTCTTGGTGTTGTAAAAAGCTTAGCGAGCGAAAGGCCAAGTTATGTTGTGGCATGTGGCTCGACAAAGTTGACAGATCTGCAGTTTCAATGGTGACATAAGTTAACATATGTTGCATTTGCGTGTAACATTATATTTATTTATCAATACACACTATATGAATATTGTGAGCGGTTAAAATTAAAAAAGATAGTCTATAGTTTTTTTCAATCTATAGGTTTTTTATCACACATACTATAAGGGTGTTTTTGTTGTGCCCGATATTGCGTATATGAAATTTTTTATTTATATTTGATTTGGTCGGATTCAATTAATAACATAGTAAATATTAATATATTTATTATATAATTATTTATTGTTATTAAATTATACATCGATTAATCACATGTTAAATATAAAATATATATTTTATTGACGCGTGAGCCGGTCTGAACTGATCTTTACATAGTCCTCTTCTGCAATAGGTAGTAGTTAATTGTTAGGGGTTTTGGTACGTACTTAGTTCCACACTTAAAGCGTGGGTTTAATTGCAAATATATACCTTCTTAGATTTTTATATGTACAAAAAAAACTGCTCCCCTGTTTGTCTATAGTTACACCACTCATGTTGAACATGTGAAAACAGATATTCAAAAACTCTTACGAAATTTTATTCAACCCAACTCATCATGGCACTAGCTAATTTAGGTAAAGATATTTCTCTTTGCTACTTTGTTTTGTATCGGAAACTTTTGTATTGATCATATCCTTCGTCATGGATACAAATGGATCGAGTCTGCTCAAGAGTTTAATGAATCGACTTAACGGATCTTTGAGTTTGAATTTGAATAATTTGTGTTGAATTCGAGTCAAGTAATTCTTATTCGTACGTTCGCTATCATCCCATTTTTAATTTTAATTTTAATTTTTATATAATTATAAATAATATATCAATTTTCGAGCTCGGGCTTATGACTCGTAAATTTGAGCCGAACAAGCTAAGCTCGTGCCGAGCTCAAACAAGACTTGTAGCTGGAGCTCGTGCTCCATTAATTTAATTCAAGCTCGAGCTCGAGCTCGAGCTTAAAAAAAGACCAAGGCTAGATTAGGCTCGTTTGCATTCGTGTTATGGCCCTATATATACACTCAAATATTCATGAGTTATTTAAAACAAAATTTATTTGATAAATAATATTATATTATGACATTAATAAATCATTACGATTGAGTGCGTGTATGAATTGGCAAATGTTTCATGCATGTCAAATATGGATCAAACAAAATTTTTAATTTGACTTTTTGTATTTTATTATTTAAATTCATGACATGCGTATAAAATAATACATATAATGAGTATGCATCGTGAATCCAACATACCAAAACACGAAGTGGAGTAGAAAAATGAAACATGCGACTTGATGTGGATATAAATCACGGACAACTCAATTGGGAAGGGTTCCAAAGCACAAACAATTCTTGATGTGGGTTCCAAAATTTAATTCCTAAGGTGAAGCCAATTCTTCAAATCTGGAATATATGTATAGATACTTGTATATATATGTGTAGATACGTATGTGTAGATGACATTACAAACACACACACACACACAGATATATATATATATATATATATATATAATAGTGTTAGTAATTTCGAATAATAATGCAAAAATAATAAATAGTTCATACTTTCATATGCATACACGAAACTGAAATTTTTGATTTTCTTTTTTTTTTTTATCTTAACCATCAAATTCTGACTTATTGGCCGACTAATCCGAATCAAGTACTACAGATGCCTATTATAGGGGCTCCAATCATAATACCAAGATTCGAATTTTGAACGTTGCTTAAGGGATCTAACGCCTCATCCCGCCAAACCAATTGATAGTAGGTAAAAAAAATTGATTTTCTAAAACTAGACATGCATATACCATTTTCATAGTTTGCTTTTTACAAATGAATTTTAATTCGAATAGAGATACAAAAAGTTGATTGGGCTTGTGCTATATTGGAGCCTGTGAGCTTCAGCTTGGCCCATATCTTAAGTCCGACAAGGGGCCAAGTTGAAAGCCGCCCAATGTAATCCTACAATTGTACTTTTATATTCTCTCTTCAAAAATAGGCCCAAACAAAAAATCCACTCCAAAGGCACGTGCGTGTCACGTGCGCAGCAAGTCAACGGCATCGTTGCACCACGTGCTCAGTTTTCAGTCCTCACACCGCAAGTATAATATAATAGGGTTAATTCCAATTTTGGTCCCTAATGTTTACCCCCAAGTCAATTTCGATTCTTTATGTTCCGATATTTTCAATTTTGATCCCTAATGTTATAATTCCTTACCCAATGTCGTCCTTTCGTCAATTTTTTCATTAAAAACTCTAATTTTATTTGCAATTTGCCCCATTAAAAATAAAAAAAATATCAAAATGCCCCCAAAATTTTTAAAAAAGAGCTAAAAACCCCCTTTAAAATAAAAACCCCCCTCAACCATTCAACCACACTCAATTTATTCTTTGACATTGTTTAGTTCAATATTTTAATATATCGATAAAATAATAAAATAAATTATTTTTATAGCCTATATCTACTTAAATTTATTTTCATAGTTTGAAATGGTAATTAAAATTTTTCAATATACGGATAAATTTATGAAATAAATTAATCTTTAATCTTTTAAACTTTTCAATTTAAATTTTCATAGCCTATATCTACTTTTGATATTTTACTTTCAATTTTATTTTTCAAATAAATTGAACAAATGGACAAAATTGTAAAATAAATATATATATTTTTAATTCATAATTGTAAAATAATATGGGTTCGAATCCTATTGCTTATCAAATTTATTTTTTTGTGACTAAATATTTCAAAGGGGAGTTTTTAGCTCTTTTTTAAAAATTTTGGGGGTATTTTGATATTTTTTTTATTTTTAAGGGGGCAAATTGCAAATAAAATTAGGATTTTTAACCGAAAAACTAACAGAGGGACGACATTAGGTAACGAATTATAACGTTAGGGACCAAAATTGGAAATGTCGGAACGTGAAGGATCAAAATTGACTTGGGAGTAAACGTGAGAGACCAAAATTGGAATTAATCCAATATAATATCTACTCTGTATATAGACGATACACGTGTCTGTTTCTGATACGACGCCGCACAGGGAGTAATCGTAATCCGTACGATTTGGATCCCTGACAACTGAACTAGAGTGATTTACGACCGCTGGATTTAACGGCAGTAAAGATGACGGTCCAATTGAAGGCAACTCTCGCCTTTAAAATGCCGCGATCCCTCGCGGCCCGAGCGCCTCCCCAGCGATTCCTAACCTCGTAAGTCCTCTCTCTATCTCTCTCCTCTTTTCTCTCTCTAAAACATGTACATATTTTTCTTTTGTATCTATAGGTAATGGGGATTAAGCAATAAATTTCTAGAAAAAGTTCGAATTTTTTTTCACACTTCTAGGGTTCATTCGGAACGGGTTGGACCCACACCCGGCACTCCACATCATCCGCTTCTACCCTTCTCTCTTTCTGGATCTAAAATAATTTCGTGGATGTTGCTTTCGTAAATTTCTTGTCTCTAGGGTTTCGGTTGTGCTCTGCTGTCATTTTCTTGAACCAGACAAACTATGTTAAATTTGTTTGAGTTGGATTTAGGGTTTGGCATTACATGATCATTAAAGTTTGAGTTTTTATTGGATTTGGGTTTTTGTTTGGATTAGCATTTTCTTGGTTGAATCTTGAGTAATTTTGGGAAGAAGAAAGAACGAATCGCGAATTGGACTTGAGTTGAGAGAATGAACAATTTTATGGTAACGGCATTTTGAAATTCATATTGTTATACTTGGTAGGAATCCAGGGCCTCGTTTGCTTTTTGCTTTGGAAATTGGGTTCCTTGATGATAAGAGGAGAAGTTTTTGAATGAGGAAGGGCTGACATGTGCAGAGTTTGTGGTTTAAATTTATGGCACCGACTATTCCAATAGATTACACAGGGCAGAGGGAATCGAAGAAGTTTTCAAAGAAGGGTTTGGGGGATATGATGGGGAAAACACGGAAAGTGTCAAAGGGTTACTCCACTGGTTTTGTGCCAGATTATCGGCATGCCGTGGAGACAGTGGCTGAATCGGACGGTTTGGGAAGCTCGGGCCGGGTTGATATGGAATTGAATGGTTCACAGGATTCTTGTCCTCCTAATAGGAAATGCATTAGCTTAAACGTTGATGGTTATGAGAGGTCTGTTGTGCCAATTCAGCTCTTGCAAGTGTCTAAGATGTCACACTTGGAGAGGAGGGATTTAGAGATGAGATTGAAGAGTGAGCTTGAACAAGTTAGGAAGCTTCAGAGGACGATAGCTTCGTTTAAGTTTGATTCCATGGTGCGTCCGTCTGTTTCTGATGTTCATAGTCATCAAAATGGGCCAAAAAGACCAGTGGTTGAAAGCTTACCGACATCTACCAATGATGTGCCAATGGCTTCAGGGAAGAAAAAAGCCCCTCCTGGAAGAAATGGGCCCCGCACTAAAGGTGGGACTGTGGCAGCTAGGAGAAATGAGTCGGTGAAGCAGCAGGGTCTTCAACAGGGTACCAGTTCTGTCATGTTGATGAAACAGTGTGAGACACTATTAAGTCGGTTGATGTCACATCCACATGGTTGGATCTTTAACCAGCCTGTTGATATTGTAAAACATAACATCCCAGATTACTTCAATGTTATTAAGCATCCAATGGATTTAGGGACAATTAAAAGTAAGTTGCTTTCAAATCAGTACTCTAGCCCAATGGAGTTTGCTGCAGATGTGAGACTCACCTTCAAAAATGCAGTGACTTATAATCCACCTAAACATGATGTCCATCTTATGGCTGAGACATTGAGTAAATACTTTGAAGTGAGATGGAAACCAATTGAGAAGAAAATTCCTCCCACAGCAGATGAATCCACTGCTTCAAAATCGAGTACCATTATAGAACCTGAAAGTGCTATTGTGCCCCCTGCTAAGAGGCAGAAAACCATTTCTGTGGAAAACAAGATCAAGCATGAAAGAGAAAAGCGGGTAATGAGTGATGATGAAAAACAAAAACTGGGGTTACAGTTGGAGGAATTATTAGCAGAGCTGCCTGACAATATAATCAATTTTTTGAAAGAGAGCACTCTGAATGGTAGTCAAGTGAGCGAGGATGAGATTGAAATTGACATTGATACTCTTAGCGATGACACCTTATTCACATTACGGAAACTTTTGGATGATTATCTGCTGGAGAAGCGGGAAAAACAAGCAGTGACAGAGCCGTGTGAAACTGAGGTACAGCTGTGAACATGCTTTCATGTGTCTGTACTAGTGTTTATACTCCTCATGTCAATAACCATACGTACATGTGATGCATCTCATGTATGTGTTTATCTATTACAGATGCTAAAGGAATCAGGATTTAACAATTCATCAGTCCAGCCTTGCAAAGGTAATTTCCTCTTCTGCAGATGAAGTTGCTTTTGGAATTTAGTTTGATTGCACCTTGTTTGAGATCTTGTTCGTCTGTTTTCCTTAACTTCCTCCAAACAACTGTCAGACAATGAGCCAGCTGACGAGGATGTTGATATTGGTGGAAATGATCCACCGCCTATATCCGGTTCTCCTCCAATGAAGATTGATAAGGATGCTTCCCGAAGGAACAGTAACTGCAGTAGTCCAAGGAGTTCCAGTAGTGAGTCAGGCTCCTCGTCTTCTGGTTCGTGCTCTTGTGAACCTTAGATGTGATGTTTTCTCAACTTTATAATTTTTTTTTTCTTGTTCTAAAGTGCATGAAACTTATTTTTTTGGGCTTCTGTATGTCATTGGGTATATACTTACATGATTTCGATGAGTCATAAGACCGGTCCTAACTCCGGCTATTGTTGGTGCTGTGCTTTTGTGACTGAGATCTGCCCATTATTTACTAACAGTTGGTTGTGAACTTCTTGTACACTCGACATTCATGCAGTTGAGAAAATTGACATTTCTATGTTCTTTTTGATGTCCAATTTTGGGAACAAGAAGTGGACCTCTTCTTGTTTTGTCCAATCATAATGTCTATCGTTATGGAAATTGTGGAGAGGTTTCGTTTTGGAATGAGGAATGAGAATTATACTAAAGAAAGTTCGTTTTGGACGAAAGTTTGTGGTAAATTGATTATTGAAGCGCCCATGGGAGAGATTATTTGCATAGATTTTTAGTTCAAGGGAGTGTAAGACGCAAAATCTTTATTCATGTGTTGGACGTAACTTGCATGTGAGACTATTTGCAAGGGTTTTAGTTTTAAGAAAGTAACAACGTGATCTTTCTTTCTAATACATGTGCAGGATTTACCTAACTTGTATTACTTGACATTGATTTGATGGTTCTGTAAGCTTTCTAAATTTTCAAGTGTTGAAAATATATGTAAAGTTTGAAGAACTAGGGGAGCTTGTGAGAAGTGTATTATGCAAAAATCAGCATATATTATTTTTATTTTCTGGTTTATTTGTTGTCTTCTGAGAAATGTGGCTGGATAATGAACTGGTTCAATGTAACCAAACCAGTGCCAAACATTAGTAGATGATTAGCAACTCGTTTGAACTTGTTGATTTGGATGGTACCAGAATTATTTTGTCTCTAGGACGATTGTGATATAATTTTGCTGTGGATTGAAGGTGTAATATGACTAATTAACAAACTGTTCATGTTCAATGTCAGTCTGAAGCTGAGAATTTTTGCCTTGTGTTGCAGTATTCCACATTTTCCTATTTGGTTGACTCTGTACACATGATTTTTGTCCTGTCCTTTCCATTTCGTGTTTCTTAAGACTTAACCTTGTAAGTCCATTGCTGAGTAATTGGAATAAATTCCTAAGATCTTTTTCCCAATATATCTGGAAAAAAAAACCCAATGTTTATAGCTCAATAATTGCTGCTTATTGTTGTAGTAGACCAACGTAAGGGACCATCTAACTTCTGAAGAGTCTTTGCACTATCATAATGTAAATAGTACCTCGCTGTCAGATCTGAGGAATGTCTAAAGGTGTCTTATAACTTTTGCTTCTTTCTACAACTACAGAGTGATGCTTAGTTTATATAGAAAAATAGTAGAAATAAGACTGGGTTTTATATGGATTCAACATGGACTTTGTGAAATAATGGCATCATAGTATTTTCAAACTTTTATTTGAACAAATGTAGTGTTCAGCTCTCCTTTCATGTTGAATGGTTCATTGCTATTGGATCCTTCATGATTCAGATTGTTTTCAAGTCTGTTTTCCTAACATGAGGACATAAAGCTTAAAGTTTTGCTACGCCATTGAAAACTTGATGAGAAGGCAATTGACGGTCTTTGACCATGGGTGCTGCATAGCCAAGTATGCTTCTCTGGTTGAGTCCGCCTCTATTCTTTCAACGAAAAGGAAGTGAGTAACTGAATAAAAAATGAATTAACTCATATACCAGCAATGCACAATGTGCAACAGCGCTGGCCTATCTTCTCGTGTCTGCTCCCTTCTTTCTCTCCCTGGCAACATATGTGCTAACTTTCAGATGGCCTCTATTAATGCTGAACGTCATCCTTAGAAAGGCTGGCCATATGGCTTAGTTTTATTTAGTTGTGCATTTCAATGAAATCAAAGGTTGGTTTAAGAGGGTCAATGTTTTCGGGTAAAAAAAAACTACTATTTAGGCATAGCCAACTGTGATGCATTTAACTATTCTTTTCCTGAGTGAATTGTTTTTAAGGCGCGATGTTATGTAACAGTTTCATCTTGAAGGTGTCAACCCTTTGTGATTATTAAAAAATAAACTAAAATAATTACTCGAGCATTGCTATGAGTGATTCTTTGACATACATTCATGGGTTAAGGAGTAACTGATTTTGCAAATTGGTATTTTGATAATTATTAAACAGGTAAAAGATCCTGCTGAGTATTGCCCTTTAATACAATCTGGTGCGCTGGGTTGCTTGTATGTAAATTTAGACATTGCTATGATATCTTTAATAAAAGATGTTAAGAGACTTGTTTCGTAAACAAGAGACTCGAGCTATTTATTGGTCCGTTTTTTTACTTGGCCATGTCAGTGTTTTCTCCCGTTACCTGGTTCATTTGGATCTTGAAGTAAATGATGTCAGCGTGTTCATACACTTGCAACACTTTATTTTTCCCTATCAGTAGAATGGGTTTTAGCTGGTTGCTATTGTCATCTTTCAAATTGCTGACATTTCTTAATTCGGATCTGTGTTGGCAAAATAATCTGTTTTTGCTTTACGGCAATGTTTGTGGTCTATATAGAGGATGTTGGATATTGTACTGGGTGCTATTGTAAGACATTTAAGCCTAGTTCTCATCTTCTTGATGATTTTTTGTGTTGATATTTTGATTATGGCTCACTACTGTCACTTTAGCCTCTTTGCTGTTTCTCCAGAAACATCTCTCAGAATACATATCCACCTTGTTTCTTCTCTACAATTTTATGGTTTATCAATAGGAGATTTTTGGGACTAAGAATACTAAGACTCCAGTTCACTATTGTATCCTTCATTTGCTACAGCAGTTCACTGAACTTTAAAGTTTTTGAAGCATGTATTATGTTGCAGGATATCAATGTTTTGACACCTCATATTGTTTGTAGTTAAAGTCCCAACTATTCACCTCTTTATTTATTTGGAGTATGATGCATCTTGTGCTTTTGATAATTGGTAAGGCATGCACGTAGCATTTCTTATGAAAATTTTAGAATTTGATCTAATTGGTAAGGAATGTATGGGAGGGTTTTCCTGGCAATTACCTGTATGTTCAATGTGTGCAAGATATGTTTGCAGACAAGGAGTCACATGAGAGGAGTTGCTGTGCTCCCCTCAGCTTATGTTATTCTCTATCTTGCATTTGCTTAGCTCCCAATTGTCACTTATTTTTCTTCTCCCCCTTCCACTCTCTCTGGGCATCCACTTTTTGATTGTTTTGGGTGGTATTTTTTGAGAGTGAAACTATGTTGTGCAAAAGGTGGGCATATGCATTATTTGTTATAAGCTTATCTTTGTTTAATTGATAACCTGTAGTGTCTATCTTCATCTAAGTTAATATGCATTTATGCACACTGAAAACATGGAGGAAGTGTTGCTCTGCAACTGTGTGTATTTGCTCTGAATTTTATTTGTCTTTCTGTTTTGTTCAGATACAGACTCTGAAAGTTCTCCCGGTGAACTGGATGGTGCCAAAAACTCAGTTCCTGCAAGTAGCATAAATGTATGCTTTTGTATTGGTCATCTCTTCCCTTTCTCTGTTTCTATTTCCTTTTCATTTTTCCTTTTTCTCTTTTGGTCATTGTGCTAGGCCACAAAGACTCAGTGCCCCCTTAATTCCCTAATAGTAGTGATTCTTAAAATTGCTTGCCTTCTCTCTATAATTCCAGGAAACTTTAGATGAAGTAGAGCAGAAGGGATGTGGCCCACGTGATCCCAACAGTGGAGGTCAGGTTCTTGTGGGTCCAGTAAAATAATTTTTACTTAGTGTTCTTTCTGTCCTGAGGTTACTAAACTTTCATGTTATTCACAGATTTTTTGAATGGGCATGCTGAGCAAAATTCAATGTCAAATTCTTCCATCATTGAAGCAAATTGTTGCCAAGAGGGTAAGCAGTGATAACTAACGAAGCAAATGCGTGCTATTAAATGTGCAGCATTATCTCACCAACATGCCCTAACATTTTAGGGGAGGGTGCTCCACCCGAAAGGCAAGTCTCCCCTGATAAGCTGTACCGAGCAGCTTTATTGAGAAGCCGTTATGCTGATATTATTATCAAAGCTCAAGAGAATACCAATGAAAAAGTATGCAACTTATAGTTGTCAGTGAGATTACGGCCTGCTCCAATTCATTCTCCCATTTCATGCAGTAATATTAATTGTGACATCTGAAAATTTTCAGGTAGATCCTGAGAAACTAAAGCTTGAAAGAGAGGAGCTTGAACGGCGAAGGAGAGAAGGTTTGAATTAAATGAAATTGTTCCATATTTGGCTAATTTGGTTGCATGTATGACTCGTACACTTTGATTGTCAAACTCTCCCATGCAATGGTGATTGATATGAACATGTGTTTATTAGAGAAAGCTCGGTTGCAAGCAGAGGCCAAAGCTGCAGAAGAGGCCAGGAAAAAGGCTGAAGCAGAAGCTGCAGCAGAAGCCAAGAGGAAAAGAGAACTTGAAAGGGAAGCTGCACGTCAAGCTCTGCAGCAGGTAAAATTAGAGATTCTTGGAATGGGAGATAATTGTAGTGGTCACAGTATTCCCATCGCTTTACTCAAGTATTGCCTTCTCAACAGATGGAGAAGACTGTTGATATCAATGAGAATAGCCACTTTATGGAAGATCTAGAGATGTTTACGTCTGCTCCAGACGAGCATTTGCAGAGCTTGATACAGGAGGCAAGCCCTGAAAGTTCGCGCAATGGTCTTGGTAGTTTCAAGTTTCAGGCAAGCAGTAATCCATTGGAGCAACTTGGATTGTACATGAAGAATGATGAAGAGGAGGAAGAAGAAGTCGAACCTCAAAGCGTTCTGGATACTTCAAATGATCCGGAAGAGGGAGAGATTGATTGATCAATTTCTTCTAGTATACTATCCTTCCCTGTCCTAGGAGATGGTTGGTGATGTTCCGTGGGCTTTCTGATTAGCGTTAAATCTGGAGGTAAACCAGATTTAACCAGTGGCATGGACTGAAGTTTCAACGAGAGTGATGCCTCTGACCCCTTTTTGCTGTTTCTTTTGAAATGGTTTTGGTGTCAGACTTAGATGCAAAGCATGATGTCTCTCCTGTCATATTTTCTGTGGATGATTTTTTTCTCAGAGGCCGTGTCTCACACATATTGGTTTGTGTGACCTATTACATGTCTTCTACTGTTCTTCAATTTTTTAATTTTTTTAATTTTTGGATATTTTTTATCTTTATATTTGTAGAGATGGAAATAGGAAATTAGATTCGAGTGTTGGCAGATGCAGCACCAAGTAGTGCTGTAAGGAAGTGTGGTTTGTTGCATGTGGTGTATTGATTTGAGGGGGCATGCGCATAAAGAGTTGTAATAGAAATTCCAATTTCAATTTTTAGTTTTAAGCTCTGAGCCAGCCTCCAGGGTTGTGCAAGTTCGACTTGTGAAACCCTTTTAAGTGCTACATGAACAATACAATCTAGTGTTTTAAGGTTTCTTAATGAATTACTTGCGTGGTAATCATAATTCTGTTGGGTAGAAAAGCTTGTTGATGGTATCTCAATGTCGAATGACAAAGACTGCTGAGATAAAAGATGCAATATGATGTTTATATACCACAAGCTTGGCAGTTCTAATACGAATATTCCAAAGTTGAAAGCTCGGGTGAAAATAAGATTCTGCAACTCAATTTGAAAGTTGGTCCTAATTGATTTTCCTTTGGAAAACAAAGAATACTGTCAGCTACAAAAGTAACTAAATTGGCCGCCTGATACTGCCAGCTTTATATGCTACAACCATTTGAGCATGGTCTCACATAACATGAGAAATCAATGAAGGGAACCAGTGCAAAGCAATAAGCCACCTGAGTTGATCCTGTTCCGTTCTCTATACATTTCAAACAACAGTTCCTCATTATTCTGAGGCTTAAGGTACTCGCCCATGTCAAAATAGGATATGCAGTTATTACCCAAATGTCTGGTTATGAATGTGTCTTCTCTTGTGTTCATGGGAGGACTATTAAAAATACCTGGGCTCCAACTGCCATGACTGCTCATGGAAGAATGACTAGGGTCGTGCAGCGGGACAATGTCCTGAATAAAATGCTGAGTTTATCAGAATCTTTATGATGAAGAAAGAACATTTACCGACAAGAAGAAACGTATAGCTGCAGGTGAACACCACCAAAACAATTGGAAATTCCCAGACACCTTTCTTAAGGTTCGAAGAATTTCAGGTATACTTAGTAACAAACATGGCATCATTTAAACCTCGGTAAAATATTCCTGTTTGAAACTCTATGTAGGAAAAGGAATTTCTCCACTGACATGCTCCAAAAGGAGGCAAATTTGATCTATCTGACATCTAGGGAACTTCATAAAATAGGAGTAATAAATATTAACATTTGGCATAGTGGAGATCCAGTTCACCCAAGGATTGAGGGTTTTATATTTTATAGGTAAATAAGAGCATAATAATTAGATGAAATAGATCAAATCAATTAAAAGTTTTGAGTCAAAGCGCAAGATTACATATTCAGAGACAATTGGAGCAAAGGGTTAGACGCTAACCTTTTCTGAGTCCCATTGTAGAGCTTTGGGAGTAACAGGAGTATGTGCCTTGTCCGTCCCTAAGTGAGAACCATCATGACTAGTCTCCCACTGCAACCAGGGCAAAATAACACCATCCATTTCAAGGGGAGGACAAGCAGATGCTGCAGGAGTCTTGTAAGTTTCAGCCTCTCTTATAGCTGTATCTCTTGCTCTCATTGTCCCTCCTAAAGTGGAGCTTCCATCACTTCTGTCCCCATCAAAGGAAGAGATGTCTGTGTCTTCAACATTAGAAATGAAGTCTTCAAAGTATTTTTCTGCCTCCTCAATCAATGTTTTTGACATCCTACTTCTGTCGCTACTTCTCTTTAACACCAAAAGCAGGAGTGTTAAGTGTTGTGCGTACTTTCTATTTCATATAGCACTCTGTTTAAGACCAAACTTTGAGATGCGAACAATTTATTTGACCACAGGTCAGAAAAAGAATCACCTTTCGGGCTGGTGAAGGCCTCTCGGTAAAATTTGAAGTTCTTGGATTATGAAGTTCTTTGACCATTCTACCGACATCTTGACCATGTTGCTCCTCAAGCAACATTTCAGTAAGAAGATCTTGTTTTCGCTTCTCCAACTATCATGCACACAAAGTTGTTCCATCTCATAAGCCGGAGGTAAGCAACAGATGAATCAAACAATTCACGGAATGAGATATATCATTCTAAGAAAAAATTGAAGGATTTGAAACTCGGATAAATTGTATCACAGATTCAGTTCATCAGAGAAATTTAAACCCTTGATACCTTAAAATCTATTGACAAGAAATGTCAAATTTCAAAAGAATCCAGGTCCCAAGGTAGTAGCAGGTTTCCATAAAACAACAAAATGAGGAAAATTCACCAAGTTATATATGATCAAAACTCTGTTCATTATTCGAGTGTTCTCAAGAAAGATCACTCATTCCATGGCCCAAAAGTGGAGCCAAGGTTTTCTTTTATTCCCTAGGTCTTCTTGAGAACATTACTCACCAAATTTCGTTTTGACTAATTGAAGCGTGAATTCCACTCAACCTTCGGTTTAGATGCTGCCTAAAAGTTTTGACTCATCTTGATCTTTTAATCCTCTATATCTGACAATATTAAAAGTGTGACTAGCTTTAAAAGTTTCTTTAAATATTTGGTTCAACTAAAATATCATTATGATATTGTTAACTGTAATGTCAATTATGCAAATTAATAGTGTCATTATCGTGAATTTAATTTTTAATAACATCTTAAATTTAGAAAATGCATTAACTTGAAACCTTGAGCTTACATCTTGCCCTGTGACTTCATGATTCACTTAATTGTCTAAATTCATTTCTTTCTTGAATACCAAATTTCTAATTGGTTTTCTAACTACATTTTCCGGCCTCATCAATATCCGTATTTCTATTTCAAGTTCGGGAGAATAAGAAAAAAGAAGCTTAAATATAGATACAATAATTTAAGAAGCAGTTCCAAGTAATGAGATTTTAACTGTCAGTTATGTGTTCAAGTATCTACTGCTACGCAAAATTGAGATTTTTTTATGATAATTTACTTTATCTAACTTCTCCTAATCTTATAAATGCAAAGAATGTATCACTAAAGCAAGTTAATTGATAGTAAGAGATTTATTTGGGATACATGTCTGGAGTAGTCTCGAAACAAATCCACAGAATTTAAGGTACGCTACTAATTTGCTTTAAATTCTTACTATCTGGTTATTGATATACTAGTCAAACGACGAGAAAGGAATTGATCGTACACTGAACCAACTTGTGCCTAACCCTCAGTTTGAGGTAACAGAGACCAGTTATCAATTAACCAGATAGCAAGATTTTAATACAAGAGAGTAAAAAAGCACAAACTGAGGTAGCAGAGACCAGTTATCAATTAACCAGATGGTAAGATTTTAATACAAGAAAGTAAAAAATCACCTCTTCCAATTTTGTTGCATATTTTTCTCTCGTTCTGGAGAAATCCTGAAGAGCCTCAGGATTTGTAGCTGTTTGATTTCTTCCCACTGCCTGCACCAAATAAAACCAACCAATGTTTTACCGCCATAAAACCATCCAAAAGCACACAATAGTCTCAGCAAACTGATTTATTTTGAGCACTTGGTTTAGTTCAGTTCGGATTTCTTCGACAGCATATCTGAGTTCTTTCCGCATTGCTTCATATAATCCACCATTTGCAACATCCTTGGTAGGGTGCTCTGCCTGAAAATCAATAATAATTGCACAGGAGGGGTAAAATTAAAGGGATGAACAGCTTCCACATGTTGCCTTCTCAATAGCAAGATACATGGTCTTATTATAAAAAAGCTTTAATTTTAAAGAAGAAGAATAAAAGAAAACAGACAATTAACCTTCTTCTGGGCATAAACTGCCCGGATTATCTTCTCAAATCCATTTTTCCCAAAATGAGTATCCTTTGATTCATCATCAGTTAAGGCAGAAGAGTGGCTCTGACAGGTCCATGAGAAAAAAATCATCACTGCTCATTTGTGCATTAATTCTACCAAAAGCTCTATGTTTATTTTACAAGTAACAGAAGTAAAGAGGTCAAGTACCATTCTGACAATCATGTGAACATTAACTTTTCAGATTTTCCAAGAAAGCACTTGTGCCACCAATACAAGCATGTATGCAAAGAAAAATAACAAATAAATGCATTACAGATGCAGATCTTACAGAGTAACCATCATGTAAGTGAGAGAGGTCTTTGTGGCTTCGAGATCTTCCCAGCCGCCGATTGCTTGAAGGTGTTGCCTTAGTTGCTGATGGTGTTTGGTTATTCCCACTAATGGGGGCTTTCACAGTAGCACGATTACTTGAATTTTGAGAGTGATCTACCTCACTCTGCAATTTAAATGTAAACGAAAATTTATTTATGAAGTAAAAGAACCACATATATTTATACAAGTTCCTAAACAATCTATTACATAAATACCCTTCTCTACTTTGTGTGCATATCTGCCCTGTCTTGTTTCAGGGTCCAATATGCAAACAAGAATAGTCTATAGGGCATCAAAAGCGAACCTGAATATTTTAGCTTGTTTGTTTGTGGCTAAGCAATGGTAAAACAAGCAAGGGTTACCTTAGATGGGAACAACTAGGCAGACCAAGAGATAAGCAAGATTGGCATAGATACTTTAGGCTTTGAACCAGCTCACTTAAGATCATAATTAGCATATACATTATACATCTAACAAAATTGAAAATAGACATAGAATCACAGTTGCTTTAAATTTTTAATATCTTAAAACATTATAGCATTCAGACAGCTTCTATCCTTATCTATACTTTTAATCTTATAATTTTATGTATATATGTACAACTCAAATACAACGTGTGCATGAAGTCAGCGTACTGTTGCAATTCATATTACTCAGTGGGATATAGGAATTCAACTATGTTATGAATCCATGATATATTGATGATACAAGCTTTACATGTCTTTTTTATGTCCATATAGTGCATGAGTTTGTTTAGCCAAATTGAAGTGCAGACATTTTAAGTCAAATAGGTTTATGAAAATAAAAACAAAAAGCAACAACAAAAGAGTAGAACAATGGCTTCAGATATTGCATGAAATCTTAAAATTGATCAACAGACTAAAGCAATGAGTTAGGCAGCCTTGCTAAAGCTAGATTCTAGATACTCTTAATTTCTTTTGAACTGAGCCAGGGCCAATCTAGTCTAGATCAGAAAGACCAAGTAAACATATTAGTCCTATACGCAATTATCAAAAGATATTCCTGAATTTTGAGGGCCACAAACTTGAAGAGATAAATATGTATAAAAGTCAGGTAGTTGAAGAGGCTAGTAAGAGAAATTTGCACCTATGATCCTGTCTACAGGAGTGAACAATGTTTAAGAACTAGACTTGAATCTTGAATCCTGAATCTTGTATTGTGATAAAAGCAATGCAGGAAATGTATAAGAAGAAATCTTCACAACACTGCCCCAGTACCCTCATTCCTTAAAGAGGAACAAAAGAAGAAAAACTTTGAAACCATATTATACCAGGTTGGTTTTAGGTATATGCAATAGGTCTCAAAGAAACCGTCATTTGAAACAAGAGCCCCCATTATCCAAATATACTTCCAAAATCTATAGGGAACTAGATATCAATCAGCAACCATACATAAACAGTTTTTTGTACATAATTCAATGGTTTTTCCCCCCACTGCCACCAGTCATCATCTTGAACACATCTTTTCCAATATATGAAACTCTCAAATGCCTTCACGCATGTCACATGAGTGCAGCTATAATATTTCTAAAACTTACATTTCCCGTGAAACGTAACATTCGCCATTTATTCCTAAATGGAGATAATTCAAATTTCACTAAGAGAAAAATAATAAAATAATAATAAATGCGAAAGCAAACCCACCTCCGAGTCACTAATCTGAAACCTCGCCACCGATAGGGACCTCCGCCGCCGCGAACCCGCATCAGACGAAACCACATTTTTCGCCCCGGAGGCCGCGCCACTAGAAACCACGTCACCACGAGTCCTCGACACCGATCGTCCCCTTCTCCTCGACGACGCCGTATCACTCGCCCACCGCCCTATCTCGCCGTGCCTAGAAACAGTCCGCCCCTCTCTCTCCTTCGTCTCGACAACCCCTCCATCGCTCTCATTCTTTGAAGAAGAAGAGAACAACTCTAGGGCGAGATCATCCAAGCTAATCTCCGGGAACGGCGTCGCCGATCCCCTCTTAGTGTTGACGAACTTCCCCCTGCGAGCGTTCATGTTGTAGTCCGTCTCAGTCTCCGGCTCCGGCGCAAGTGGCCGAGAGAAGCGGCTGAGGCTGCGGGAACGGCGGAGGGAGCGGCCGCCGGAGTCCTCGGAGCTGGAGCCGCCGATCGAAGCCCTCTTGGTCGTCGATTTGAACGCTGATGTCGCCATTTTTGGGAAATTGGTGATGAATTTTGAGCTCGCTTGACTTGAATATTCACATAACTGAAGAATTTGAATATAAAATCACTACAGAGGTTTCTGGGAAATGAGAGTAGTAAATGCCAAGGGGGATTGGCGGATAGATCGAAAAATAGGGGAAATATTTGAAATTGAAAAAGTATGTGGGGACCAACGAGAAAAATAATAAAAATATGTTACATTTTGAATTGAAATTTGATATTAATTGCAAATTTGTTCGATCGAAAATTACATTAAATACGAAAAATAATCTAATTTTGGATTTTCATATTAAAAGTCTTATCAATTTCAAAACATGTTTTAAAAATAAAATGGTAAAAATTATAATTTGTCTCTAATGGCCCCTAAATTTTAATATTAAAATCACTTTAATCCCTAAACTTTAAATAACCCTGATTTTTTCAATAATTTTTTGAGTCAAATTTCACTCAAAAACACTTACTTATATATCATTTTTTATCAATATTTGTTTAAATTTATTTCAAAAAAGAAAAGTTGACTATTCATAATTAGGATTAATTACATCTCCTATCCCTTTAAAATTACGAAATTACAGTTGGTCCCCTAAAAATTTTCAATATTATCAACACATACCCTGAGAAATTTCAAAATTATAAATATACCCCGATCAGCCCGTTTCTGATCATATTTTTTTTGAACTTCTGATTTTACCTCTATGTTTTCCAATTTAAAATTTTTTTGGACCGATAACGACAAGGGTATTTCTGGAATTTTATAAAAAAATTTGATGAAATTAGCAGAATATGATCGAAAATGGGCTGACTAAGGGGCATTTATAATTTTGAAATTTCTCAAGGTATGGATTGGTAATATTAAAATTTTTTGGGGGACCAACTGTAGTTTCGTATCTTTAGAAGATTAGTAGATGTAATTAACCTTAAAAATGAACTAAAAATATGATTACATAAACGTTTTTGGTCTAACTTGAAAAAATTCATCAAAATGATTAAAGTATTACTTATTTATAATATAAAAGATCAAAAACGTAATTGATACTACACCTATTTCGATTTTATTTATAAGACATAGAAGCTCAAGATGCCCCTAAGCCCAAGTTTAGGGAGGAGACGTTCTTAAGACCAAGCCCAAGCCCAGGGAGGGGATGTCCCTAAGCTCAAGTCCAGAGAGTAGACATCCCTAAGCCCAAGTCCAAGAGGGAAGACGCCCCTAAGGCCCAAGCATAGGAGAGGATGTTTCGAGCTCAAGCCCATTTAAGCACATTGGATAAGGATAATTAACTCTAAACCCGAGTCAAAGGGCACGCGGTGGATAAGGGAGCTCAGTATCAGCCACCACATCCACGAGAATCTCAACCAACACCTTCAACCACCCTGATTTTACGGATTACATCTTGATTTTCAGGAGATGTAGGTTACGCCCTTGGCTCTATATAAAGCCCAGGGGTGTACCAAGGGAGAGAGATGAAAATTTCAGCATTCAAACCATTTTTTTTTTTGGTTCTCTAAAGCACTCTAAACAACTCTTAATCATTCTCACTTATAATCTTGGCGATTCTTATTATCATTTATGTTTATTCTATCACTTTTTCATACTTTTCCTCATTTTTAGACAAATATTGACTTAATTCAGTGGAGTGCTGCCTTCTTTTTTGCTGGTTTCCTCTCCTCAAGTTGATTATTACTTACAAAGGACCAATGCTCTTTTTCCCGCATTATAAATTCTTGGTGCTCGGAAAAATCAAAAGCATCATTAGCACCATCTGTGGGGAATCGAGTTAAGGCGTGAGTAAGTTTCTAAATGAACATTGCTATGGCCAACAACAACATATCTAAGGCCTTTGGAGATGATGCCCCCTCCGTTCAAAAGGGTTGCACCTTCGACATCACTTCGCAGGGTGGTAACATCCCCCCTGTTTCAGCTACTAGGATGGAAGTTGCAAGAGTTAGAGATGTACAGGAATCGACCATGATCCAAGGAGTGCCTCCTATAAGAACACAATCTTCAGGGGTACTTCTTGAAGGAGGAACGACCGCAGGAGAACAATCCTCAAGGGTGTCTTCTATAGGGGCGTTGCCTATAGGAATGCAACCTCCAGGAGCGCATGCCACAAGAACGCATGCCACGGGAACGCATGCTCCAGGAGCGCATGCCACAGGAATGTTCCGTAGGACCTCATGTCATAGGAGTGTATGCTACAGGACCGCCTACCACAGGAGCGCATGCTCCAGGAGTGCATGCCACAGGAGCGCATGTTGCGAGACCGCATGCCACAGGAATGCATGCTGCAGGAGCACTTGCTACAAGAGCGCATGCCGCAGGGCCGCATGCCACAGGAATGTATGTTGCATGAGCACATACCACAAGAGGGGCACCTCCAGGAGCGCACGCCGTAGGAGTGCATGCCATAGGGACGTGCTCCAGAAGTGCATTCCATAGGAATGATATCTCCAGGGGTACATACCATTGGGGGGCAAGCTCCAGGGGTACACACCACGAGGAGAACCGAATCTAGGAGTACAACATGCGCAGGGACATCCCTTGGAGTCACATAATGTTGGAGGGACACAGATCCAAAATGTCACAAACCAAGAAAGGATGGAGGGTACCTAGATGAGTCTAGCATTAAAAAGCCCGACCGCAGCAAGAGCCACATAAGCAACATGGGAAGATTTCACCAAGATAATAACAGGGGCCATAATAACCGCCCTCACAGGGGTTGCGCCACAGGCACCACCTATGGGGCAGACCACAACAGAGAGGAGTGATGCACCCCTAAGTGCACATCAAGATGGAACAAGGGTCACAACGGGGCTACCCGTCCAATGCAGGTGGGAAGACACCCTACAGTAGTAACAAGCACGCCTCAGGTGCACATAAGAGAACATAACCTTGCAAGAGGATCCATTCTTCTCCCAACGGATGTCAATATCTAATCCAACGTTAATCTTCAGGATGTCCGTGTGGACACATGCAATACATGAGTGACGCATACAGGAGCACTAGGAGATCCTCTCCTGGGTAATCCTTGAGAGGGTCCTCCCCCTACGTGGGCATTGGAGATGCAACAGAGAATGCAACAGATGGAAATGAGGCTTAGAGGAGAACGGGAGCTGATCCCTATGGGAAACCCATTTAGCAGGAATGTACAAAAGGACGTTCTCCCTCCATTCACTAACAGCGCCAACCTCCTAGAATATGATGGCACCCACGACCCCTAGGAACACTTAAGTAGATTTGAAGGTCTGGCAGAGCTCCACAGGTACACTGATGGAGTAAAATACAAAGTCTTCCATACCACTTTCAGGAGAGGTGCACAACAGTGGTTTAACCACCTACCTCCAAACTCCATTTGATCTTTTGGAGAGTTTCGACAATTGTTCCTTCATCAGTTCTCCAGTAGTAAGAAATGACTGCAAACCACACTGACGCTCTTCAACATAAAGCAAAGAGATAAGGAGTGTGTGCGACATTACTTAGATTCAATGCAGTTGTTGTAGGAATCAGTGATGAAATGAAGTCTATAGCCTTTGTACAAGGACTACAGAAGGGAAGCATCTATTGCTCTTTAGCTAAGAGACCCCCTTTAATTTTGATGAACTCTTAACACGAATGGGGATGTGTATCAATGCTGACGAAGCAATGACTCAACCTAGCGATAAACCTAGGAAAAGAAGGAAGGAGTGAAAGAACGAGGAAGAAAATTCCATGGGCTTGACTAAAAAGCCCCGCATGGAGATCAAGTCTTTTATTCGAGGTCGAGATATAATGACTACACCACCCTTAAGACCATACCATCCCAAATTCTCATGCAGTTACAAGGAAGAAACTTATTGAATTGGCCACAAAAATCGAGGGATAGACCTACTAGGCCCCCTTCAAGAAGCTTTTGTTGTTTCCATAATATGTATGGACATAACACGGATGAATGTCGCCACCTTAGGGACTGAGATTGAAAGACTTGTTCATGACGAACACCTAGAAGATCTTATACATCAAGAAAAAGAAGAGCAGGCGCTATACGCAATGGACTTTCCTAGAGAATGGTCTCTCCAATATGAATTTTCTAAAGATAAATCAGAATTACCCAAAAGAACCATCAATAAGAAGGACATGTCTAGATGTTGGGAGAAGAACAAAAATAAATAACCAGAAGAGCTTCTCAGAACATGAAAGCACCCTTCTAGTGAAGATCTAAAGTTTGGAGATTCCATCCTGAGAGAAGAATCAGGAAGGATGAGAATCATTTCGCATAAACCAGGAGGTCTTCCCGGAGTAGGAATACACCTGTACTTTACGATGAAAATATCATCCAAAAAAAAAGAAAGAAAACTCCACCCTGAAATGTGAATTTGGAAGGGGGGAGTCATCCTGAATGAACTAATAGGGCTTCCTAGATTAGGAACACCCTCCTGAAGAATGAATTAAGGCTCAAGCCTTGAAAAGAAAATACGTGGACCAGAGTTGTCCTAAGTCAACCACGAGGTCTTCCCAGAGTAGGAATATATCCTCCTGTGTAATGTATAACGGCCCTCAGGCCTAAACAAATGGTCAGAATCGTCCTGAAATGCCCCCAGATGAAGGGTTCACACTACTGTTCGGAAATACAGGACTTTGGCCTAAGATTGAGCGGCTTCAGTTCAAAAAGAAAAAGGAAAAAAAAAGAAAAAAATGTAAGGACGACAGTTCTAAAATGAAAGCGGAGATCTTCCCGGAGTAGGAACACACTCTCCCAACATCGAAAGTCATATTCAAACTTGTACCCTCAAGCGATGAGGCATGCAGTTACAAAAGGGCAATGTTAATTATATCTGACTAGCAAGAATAGTTGTTAACTCTCTTATCTTGTTGAGTTTAGTTTGTGACCACCCAGGATGGCAATTAAAGAATAAAGCCTCCAAAAGGAAAGCAGAAAATGGTGAAAATAAGATAATAGTATGCATACGATGTAATCCCAAGAGAAAAGGGTTCATTAAGACCTAAAAATAATATCTAGATAATTACCTACTAGAGTAGTTTGGGGGAAGTACATGCGTAAAAGCAGAACATCCTAAGCAAAAGAGCAAGCCTAGATTAAAGGGGAGGGGTGATCCTATACTAATTCATCACTTTTTCTTTGATCCTTTTTCAGGGAGGCTGGAACCTTCAGGAAGAGTAGAGCCATAAGAGGGAACTCAGCCCCAACAGCAACAATACCTTCCCCAACTATGAAATCAAGGGGGTTGCCACGCTCAATAGCTAAAGCAGGAATGACTCATTTGGCCATTCCAGGACGGTTCGCTCCTCTTTCCTCCAGGAGGGGCGTTGGCTCTTGAGCTAGGTGTACGGTCATCCTTTTCAGTAATGTTAGGAGTATTAATTATCCCCCCAGGCCCATCCACAAGGGGGTCATCAAGAGCGGCAACCATATCACAATAAAACGTATAGAGGGAGCTAAGGGAATAAAGAACAAGTATCAACACCACAAATCATGCATACGGTCGAGCAAGATGACAAAAGCGAGGCACAAGCAACAAAGTCAAGGCGCAAGGAATGAATGTGCAACCCTAAGGAATTAATACAAATAATCCTTCAACAACGGGGCCAAAACCCACATTAGGAAGGATTCACACCAAAAAATATAGTTTAGAGCAAGGAAGTGGCGATAAATTACCAATATCCCAAAAATCCCACATGGTGAAAAAAGATAACAAATGAAATTTTGTACTCAACAAATACACCCCTACCCAAAGCAATAGGCAAGTTTCCATCCACAACAATGGAGTCTTTCTTGCATGCTTTAGGAAGGCATGAATTTGTGACGGTCCTAAAGAGTATTCGGAGGAATGTTAAAAAAAAATTGGCTAAAAGAAGGAAATATCAAGGTAAAGGCTCTTCTCTTCATGGTTGAATCTCCTTGACTACGAGAGTGGGGGGAAGTGATAATACTACACCTTTTTCGATTTTATTTATAAGGCATAGAAGACTAAAATGTCCCTATGCCCAAGTTTAGGGAGAAAACGTTCCTAAGCCCAAGCCCAGAGAGGAGACATCCATAAGCCCAAGTTCAGGGAGGAGACGTCCCTAAGCCCAAGTCTAACAAGGAAAACACCCTTGAGGCCCAAGCACAGGAGGGGATGTTCGAACCCAAGCCCATCTAATCACATCGGATAAAGATAATTAACTCCAAACCCAAGTCAAAAGGCACGTAGTGGATAAGGGAGCTCAGTATCAGCCACCACATCCACGAAAATCTCAACCAACACCTTTAACCACCCTAATTTTATGGATTACATCCTGATTTTCAGGAGAGGTAGGTTACGCACTCTAAACCACTCTTAATCATTCTCACTTATAATCTTGGCGATTCTTATCATCACTTACATTTATTCTATCACTTTTTTATACTTTTTCTTATTTTTAGACGAATACTAACTTAATTCAGTGGAGTGCTAACCTTTCTTTGCAGGTTTCCTCTCTTCAGGTTGATTATTACTCACAAAGGACCAAGGCTCTTTTTCCCGCGTTACAAATTCTTGGTGCTCGGAAAAATCAGTAATGATTCAAGTTTTAAAAATTAAATTATTTCTAACTTTAAACTTTATGGCATTAATGTTATAAAATTTTTAAAAATATATACAGTTTGAGGATATTCTCAACTAATGTCAGGTCCATGTCCGCTAGAAATTCAAAATCCATGTTGAAATTTGAACCCAAAAAACCAGTTGGGTCGATGGCGAAATGGATCAGGCTCAAAATGAATTTGTCGGAGCCCTACACACAGACCCACCTTTGGACTAAACGTATTGAACCAACATAAGTTCGCTTTATTTGTACCTTCAAAAAATAAATAAATAAAAAAACTTGTTTTATTCGTATATTTAATTTTTGAAAATAAATTTGTTTACATATTTCAAATTGCAGTACAGATTCTATATGATTCTTTTGAGATGTTTCAGTATTTTTATTTCTAATCATCACGAGAGATCACACATAAGAAAGAACAAAATTGTTCGCGTTAGATTTAGATATGAAATCGACTAACTAGCATCAATAATCTAATCTAAGTTTCTATAACTATTTTTATACTAACATATACAAGAGAGCAATAGTTAGTGAAATTTAAGCAATTTTGATTCATTTGTAGCTGATAATTGATGATACACATTAATCATATAATTCGATATTTTCTTTATTTTACAAATAAGTCTATTTGATAAAAATTAAGCCAATGACGTTTTTGAACTTAAACGGATTGGCCTAAGAAAGTTTATCGACAACGCATTCCAAGAAGACTAACCCGGTCCGGAAATGCAGCCCACCTCGAAAGAGCAACAACCCAATTGAGCCTTCAGCGTTGACCTAATTGAATATGCCATCAAAATAAGTTTCCTCAATGTTATTTTTAGGGTGTTAACCTAAAGTAGTTTTAAATAAAAATTTTATTTATTTATTTATTTTTTCGCTTTCATGACATTCGGACAAATACTCAAATCGCTTTAGTGGAGGCGATTTTCTTTCGGAAATGACATGAAAGATATGTGATACCAAACATATCTCCAACTTGACCATAACCGAATTAAAGCACTAGCTAGTTTATGATCTTCTACCAAAATGATTAAATCGATTTCTATACGGCATCAATTTGAGCTACACTTTTCCAACGTAAATTAACTTTTAGTGGCACGTTTCTTAATATCGTACGAAAATACTACAGTGGATTGGGTTTAATTTGACGACGCTGCAATCAATATACCGTCTGAATAATAGCTTTTCCAGAATTTAAACAAAAAGTATCCCTCAAATTGTCTAGATGGACAACCAACCAAAAACACGGCTTTACAATCCTGAAAATGTACGTTCCAACATCGCCAAAAGGAATATTTTCCGGTGTGCTAGTTAGTGATGATCGTAGTTTGATTTCGATTTTTTTTTCAGATATATTTTTAAATTGATTTGTTATATATGATTTTTAATATATATATATATATATATATATATATTTCAATTGCAGTTTTTCAAAATAAAACTGAATGTGTGGTTTGACAATTCTAAATAAGAAAAAAGAATGATTAGATAAAAATAAAAATAAAATATCATCTTCTAATATTAGTAACATACTTGAATTAATATTGAAAAGATCGACGCATGACAATAGAAATTTTGAAATAAAAATTATAAAGACTAAATTTTTAAATACTTAAATAAAGCTCCAAAATAAAGAGATAAACTTAAATTTATATAATTGATACACATGACAATTTGGTTTGTTGCAGTTTGAGGCAAAAATTAAAATCGAATATATTTTGTGATACAATTTTAAACTTGACTGTTAAGCCATAATTTTTTTAAAAATTTGAGAAGAACAGTAAGATTCGGGCAGTTCGGACACACCAATACTAAACAAATGGTGAATCAATTCCTCATGTGATTCTTGTATGTGTGTGTGTATATATATATATATATATATATATATATTAAAAGGAAAAAATCAATTAAACAGTAATTGCAATAGCAAACACTGCCCATATTAGCACAGTACCGATGAAGCGACGCGTAGAGCGTGAACTTGTACCCACTCCACAAAGGACTTTTAGGTCGTTGAAAGAGACCTCGCGCCATGATTAGGGCTGCCAACATATATTATAATTAATTAAATTAGCAGAATAATATTCGTCCAACTTAAGTGCGAAAGCTAGAGCCGACATGATTTATTTTGATTTTTTCATTTTTTTTAATTTATTAAACTTTAATTGAGGTCTCTACTTTAATTAATAATCAAGCACAAGTAGATTAATGCATGTTTTATTTTTCGTATATATAATACTCCATATATATATATATATAAGTTCAAACACATAAATGATTATACCATTATGGTCGTTTTAAATCATTTAGAACTTTCAATAAGTGCAACGACTTAATGGTTTATCCGCAGTTGTAATAATGACAACTCAAAATAATTTTGTATCCACAAAAAAAAAAAAAAACTCGAAATAATTGAGGATAAAGATCAATGTGTTTATTCAATGAACAGTTCCTTTTCACAAGTGTGTTTTCATTTTATTATATGATAATTTCATTCTAATTTACAACTTCTGGAGATGCGGTCAAAAAAGAAACACAAAAACAAGCAGACATCCATTGGGGAAAATTGGTTTTGAATACAGCCACAAAATTAACTCCCAAGTTTTTGTTGAATTACGCATAAGTTTTTATTAAGTTTCAAAATAAGAAGTTGTGTGGCTGAACTTATAATAAAGAGCTTATGGGGCCCGTAGTACGTATAAGATGTTTTTGAAGTTTATAGGCTCCTACATCTTATTTTAAAAATAAGTTATGAAAATATTAGGATAAAATAAGGTCCCGTAGCTTATAAGATGTTTTTGTAGGTTATAAGTTGTACTTTTGTTTCGTAAAAATGAGAGTTTATAAGTTCTTTTATGTGTAATAATGATTAAAAAAAAGTAAACTTAGTTTCATGTAAATAAATATTTTTTGAGATAGCAGAAATGTAATATAAAAAAAAATAAAAATATTTATGTTATTTTATTTTGTAGCATTAGACAACTTATAAATTATTTTTTATTTAAAAATAAAGTTGAAAAAACTTATTTTATTTTTTAAGTTTACTTTTAAAAAAAATCCATAAAACTTAGCTTGATCTACATTTTATTGATGGACCGCACCCTCCAGCCATCTAGTTCGAATTTTTTATTGCACAATCGTGTTACATCTTCTAATACACTCATCAATATACGACTCGTGTATTGGTGAGCGATCGAGATAAGAAAAGAGAATCTTTATATTTTTTTTTTCATATCATCAATTTTTCTCTTTTCTTATTTCGATCGCTCATTAATACAAATATCGTATATTAATGAGTATAATAGAAAATATAACATAATTATACAATAGAAGATGCTAGCCGCCCTTGCCTCATGCAAGTATATTTATTTGGTAAAACAAATACGCAATCGCATTTTTGTGTTTTTTTCCTTTATTATATGGCCAAATCATTATCATAGGGTGAGCACCAAACATTCCTAAATAGGGAAGAATAAAATTAAAAATTGTTGCGGCAGCATTAAAGTCAATTTGCTTTTATTGCTACATAGTTATCACAATATTCTAATTCTGTTACATACTGTTCGCTGTCTTCTTTTCTCTATAAATATGCCATAGATTTTATTCAAGGGTCTCAACATTTATAGTTACTCTTCATACCATTAGATATACATCTCAGAATTTACAAAAATAAAAAGATGGTAGCCCATGTAGAAATTATCTCAAAAGAGATGATTAAGCCTTCATCTCCCACTCCATCCCATCTCAAAAACCTCAAATTATCATTCCTAGACCAAATTGCACCTCCCGTTTACATTCCCCTTATCTTCTTCTACCACCATGATCAAATTTCAAACAAAAATATCGATAATCGCGATAATATATTGCGATTACTAAAACACTCCTTGTCCAATATTTTAACTATATTCTACCCCTTAGGAGGGTCGATTCAAGAAAATTCATCTGCAATCGATTGCAATGATTGTGGTGCTGAATTCATCGAGGCACGAGTTCACATTCGGCTTTCGGAATTTATACAAGAGCCTAACATGGAGGAACTCAAGAAGTTACAACCAATTGACCCTTTAGGCCACCAAGGTGAAAATAAGGTTGTCTTAGCAATTAAAATTAGTTTCTTTGATTGCGGAGGGATTTCCGTCGCTATATGTCTGTCCCATAAAATAGCCGACGGAATGTCTCTAGTGACGTTCATCAAGTCATGGGCCGTCGCGTGCAGGGGCAAAATCGTAAATTCACATCCCAGCTTCGACTTCGCTTCCTATTTCCCACCCAGAGCCTTGCCGGGTAGCTTAGGCTTCACCCAAAATATCGGCATGACAAAAGAAAAGCTTGTGACGAAGAGATTTGTTTTCGGCAAGGAAAAGTTAGCAAAGATTAAGGAACATTTTCTTGCTGAAGGATCACAAGTGAAGGACCCCACTAGAGTGGAAGCCGTTTCCGCTTACATTTGGCGGCATTTCATGGCGGCGGCTAAGGCTAGAGCCGGAGCCGACAACACGGGAATTAGATCTTTTGCTGCAGGTTCATGCAGTGAACTTGAGGCCAAGAGCAAGCCCTCCTTTTCCCGAAAACACGTTCGGAAATTGTTGGAGGCCCATGATTGCGTTGTTATCTGGGCCGGAGGACATCAGTTCCGACCCGGTGAGTAAATTACGGGCCGCGATAAGAAGCATCGACAACGATTATGTGACAAAGGTGCAAAATGGGGAGTACTTGAATAGTTTGAGTAGATCGGTTGATTTGTATTTGAAAGGGGGCGTGGAGTTCTGTAACTTTAGCAGTTGGTGTAGGTTTCCTCTGTACGAGGTTGATTTCGGGTGGGGGAAGCCGGTTTGGGTTTGCACGACGACTTTGCCTTTTAAGAATGTGGTGATTTTGATGAGCAGTCCATGCGGGGAGGGCCTTGAAGCATGGGTTAACATGCCTGAAGATGATGAGAAAATACTTGGACAACAATAATGAGAACTTGAGAAGCAAATTGTAATCCAAACCGAGTTGGGCAGCACATATACAAAGCAGGTGAAAGTCGCAGATTGTATTTGTCATGTGATTGATATATATTTTAGAAGAAAAGTGATTAATTATAAGACAATTATTATTATATTTTTCATTAGATTTATTGGTTCAGTCGAGTCCAGTTTGAGCAAATATTTGTAGGAATGTTGTTTTTGTGATGTGTAATCTTTCTAGGTCTAGGTTTCTAGGGCCCGTTTGTTTGTTTTACTTTCTTAGTGGGCAGGGTATGATTAATGAAGAATGTGCTGAGAGATTATGCTCTTTGAAGCCTGTTAATGTTCGGATAGGATCTTCTATTTTGAAATGGTGTTTCATCTCCTATTCCATAATTCACATTTATGTTATATGTATAAAGTTATTTCTTTAAAATTATACATTTAATTTGGGATCTTTACACTTAGCGTATATCCATGAATTGGAATAAGAGATGAAATACGATTTGGAATAAGGGATTTCGTGTGATTAATGTTCAGATAAAATCTTTTATTTAAAAGTGGTGTTTCATCATTTATTTCATAACGTATATTCATGTGGTGTGTGTAGAAACTATTTACTTAATTATACACTTGAATTGAGATCTTTATATTTGACTGTGTATTCACGCATTAAGATAGAAGGTGAAACACCATTTGAAATATGGAATCTCGAGTGGTTAACATTACCATTTGCACTTTTAAATTTTTAATACCAAAATAGTATCAACTTTACTTAAAGTCTTCATTTTACATTAAGATCATGACTAATTGCTAAATACGTAGTTTTTTTTTATCCCCTGTACTATTCTGAGCATCTTGGTGCCAATAGTAATCAGGCATCAACATACACGCAAACAACCACCAAAATCATCATTGAGCTTTGAATAAACGCAATAATATGCACAATTAAATCGAAAACAAAAACTAAGAGATAAAATCACATTATCATTTTTTTTGCGACACAATTAGAACAAGGCATACCCTAAGCAACATAACATGAAAAAGAAAAAAAAATTGAACGTATAAAAGGCAAAGTGAAAAATTATAATTGTTGAGACAATTAGACAAAGACATACCCTTACCCTACGCAACAAAGCTTGCAATTTTCCCATATAGTAGAAAGCACAAAAATCAACCTTGATAACCCGAAGTGAAACGCCGGAGATCAGCGTCCCGTTCAAGCCTCTCCATTTCTCGATCGGCCAACACGATCCAGGCCTCGATCCCTCCGGGGGACTCCACCGAATCGAACAGGAAAATATTGTCCTTGTTCTGATAACTCCCACAGCTCACCCAAACAGGCTTTCCCCACCCCAAATCCGCTTCATATATCGGGAACCTGCAGTAGCTGCTGAACCTAAGCACCTCAACATTCCCGAGTCTCAAAATTTTACTGATCCCCATGAAATTCTCCCTGACGATCTCGAAACCCTTTTCGCCCAACAGCTTTTCGATGTAATCTTGATCGAATTTGCCAAACGCGGCCCTCAATTTCTCCACCAGCTGAACCCAGTTTGTCTCGCCGGCGGTCTCAGCGCTCGTCATTTGGAAGAGATTACCAAAGGACTCGTCTGGCAGTTTCGCAATCCGTCCTCTGAGATTCACGGGATGATAAACGACGGATTTGTCTGAATCTTTAAGCCCTTTTGCTCGGGCGCAAGATCTCCATAGAAATGCTGATAAAACCTCGACCCGGGTCGGGTTGGATATGCGGGCCTGTTTTGTGACTTGGGATCTTAGTGCGTTTATTGCTGAGGAAGTGAAGACGAATCTCTTCATGAGGACGACGTTCACTGCCCGAGGAGGATGGACGGATGGGCTTTTCGAATTCGGGCTGAAATCAGGCGTGTTTCGGGGCGGGAAGAGAGTGGCTGAGTTGAAAACGGGGGAGACTACGTTGTGATCATGCAAACAGGCTTTAGCGGCCCAGCATTTGATGAATGAGCTGAGCGTGCATGCGTCGCCTATCCGATGTGATATGCATATCCCGACAGCGATCCCTCTGCAGTCGAATATGGTTACCTGCATGAATGGATGCACACCAAGTGTAAAGAAATCGATCTAAACTCGAATGTGTATTTGAAGAAATATTTTATATACATGCATCGCTGCGTATATGTATTATGGAACAGGAGATGAAACAAATAATGAAACAAAGGATACATCACAAGAAATTATAAAATTTGCAACGATTTCTTTTGCTACATTATTTTTTTCGTTGCAATTTTTTTTTTTTTAATTTATTTGACAACGATACTTTCGAATCACAACAAATTATTTTATTGAAAAAGAATAATTGTTTTAGGAGCAACATGAAGACGTAGTTAATATTGTTGTTTTTACAACAAAATATAATTGTGGGTTATGCATATATTCAGACAACGAAATTTATTGTTGATAATAATTTAAGTAATTGGCACTAAAAAAATTATCGTACAAATATATTAAAATTTTTACAATGAAGAAATTCGTGGCAATTGTACCTTATTGAGCTACGAAATATAGCGTCATAAAGATATTGATAAATTAGGAATTGGATTTTTTGCATGGGAAATAATTATGAGTTTTTATGGACAAAGAATTTCGTGCTAAAATATTTAGTACATTTGTGCATGAAATATTTCATAACAAATTTTTTGATCAAAATATTTCATAACAAATTGGTGAGTGCTTTTAATTTGAAAAGTTTCATCACAGATAATTAAACACTTTTACCGCAAAAATTTTCGTTGTGAATAATTTAATACTTTTAGATACCAAAAATTTTGTTGTAAATTGTTAAAATATCTAGGAGAATACTTAAAGCCTTATGACTTTTTTTTATATTTAAAAAGACAATGAAAATTAATTTTCAATTAATAGACTTTTAAATTAATTTAACAACGTAAAAAAATATCTATCAATTCCTTATATTTTTTTAATAGAGGATACATAATTTTTTTATTTTTAATTTCAAATAATAATGTTGGACTTTTGATAAATTGATAGCTTAACCTAAATTTAATTATTTGTTAAATCGATTTGTTATATTGTTCAAACGAAGGATAAGTAATTGCTTAATAATATTAAAAATAATAAATTGATAATCTTACTTAAATTTAATAAGTGTAAAATGTAGTAATACATAAATAAATTATCAACATAGTCTAGTGGCAAACAAATTTCCACGCCTCATGTGAGTTCGATTTTGGGCTGGCGCATGTTGTTCTGCTTATTCCCTTGCCAAGGCTCAAACTCGCGTTCGATTTGCGACAAGCATAAATGATTGCCATTGAGGGTTTGAATCACGCAACGTCAACGGAGGGTTTAATTGAGGGTTCAAATCGTGCAGCTAACTGGGGGCTTGATTGATGGTTCGAATCACAATTGAGTTTTGGAATATGCTTTTTGGAACGAAAAATATTTGTAGTCAAAAAATACTTTTAGGCACAAATAGTTTGATTGAGAAAATAAGTATTTGTGAACAAACATATTAGTTGTCAAAAAATATTTTGAGGCACGAAATATTTTATTGTTAAAGATCATGCATTTTGCAACGAAATATATAAGTACAAATCTCATCAAATGCTAACTTCATAATATGACATTTAACAACAAAATATTATCTTCACCAACCAAAAAGATAGAATTTTTGGGACAATATTATTTGTTGCCCATAATACAAACGTTGGCAACGAAATCAATAATATTACTTATATACAATGTATAGACAACAAATTTTACTTTTTGTTGCAATTAACTTTTAACAATGAGGATTTGCCTACGAAACTGACAACGAAAATATTTACTGTTAATAGATTTTGCACCAAAAAATTATACTTTTCACAACAAAAATTTTTGCTATCAAAACAAAAATTTGTTGTAGTGATATTACGAAATAAGAGATGAAATAGAGAATGAGAAAGAGGATTAAAATGGGCTGCCAAGATTTGCATTTTCGTGATAAGAAATCTATGCTCGAATGTGTATTCAAAGAAATGTTCTTATAAACGTGTCAGCGTATCTATAATATAGAATAGGAGATGAAATAGGGAATATAAAAGAGGATTAGAATGGTGGGTTGCCAGGATTTGCATTTTCTTTATCAGAAGAAAGATTTTATAGATGAAATTTCATACTAACCTGTACGGCTAATTGTTCTTCAGCATTCGAAAAATAACCGTTGGATTTGAACGGGATGAGGTTGTCCAAGACCGAGGAATATTGATCCGGGGATTTGATGATGTCTGATATCCTGCTGTCAGCATTGGATTCAATGTATAAAATCCCTTCGTCGTTACAATCTACTAAAGTCTGGCCTTTCATCCTCCCGGCCAGAGGGTAAAAATGTACTAAAGCGTCCGATAACGAACTCTTGAGCCGACGAGACATGTCGGATTGTTTGATGTTTTTCTCTTCATTGAAATTGTAGTAAAGAATTAAAGGGATGTAAGAATGGGGTATCCTCTCATCAATGAAAGAGAGTTTGAAATCTCTGAGTTGAGTTGGGGTTGTAGAAGAAGGCCTGATATGTTCTCTAGACACTATTTCAATCTTCATATTGGTTGTTATAAACTGAATCACAAATTGTTCTCATATCATGATATATATATGTGTGTGTGTGTGTGTGTGAGAGAGAGAGAGAGAGACAGAGAGAGAGAGAGTATGATCATTGTTCTGTGTTGAAGATTATTGTTAATTAATGTGGTCTATTTTGATTGCATAAACACGCATGCTTAGTAGTTCAGAAAATGTCTGTAATACATAGTTTAATTTGTCAAGCAGCCACTTATTATTGTTTTTATTTACGTTAAGAGGATCTGATCTTGCTGTATTTTTAGTTAATCTAAAAAGCCACTTTCATTAGTCAACTTATGCGTCTGCTGAAAATTAAGCTTCGCAATGTGTTATTTTATTTAATTAGGGAACATATGCTCTGCAAAAACCATCAAATACAAGTGACCAGATTGATAAGTAAAAATAATATAACTATTTCATATGTTAGGAAAAATTGAAATTTTAATTTGATTTTTTGTATCGAAATTCGTCGTAAAACCGACCAAGCCAAGGCCTTTGTCATTTCCTTAACCGAGTGAAAGTAACACCATGCATTGTCAACTAGATTGAATAAGTAAAAGGATTAACCAGATTAGACATATCGATAATAGAGTATAAGGTATATAATTTAGTAGATCGAAGGGGTTAAATAGCTAATCGACATGATTTTATAAAACCTGATCTTAGGACAGAGTGATATCATTTGCGACAGTTTGTCAAATTTTGCTTGTCCTAAGCTACTCGCAAGCCAAGAAAGAGACAACCTAGGCACTCCGAAAACGTTGAGAATCATACAATATAGATTTTGATGCTTGCTGCATGAATTATTACTCTAAATAATTTAACCTTAAGAGACAAAAAATAATAAGGACAATATATACAAAATGATATATAACATGAAATTTGTCATTTATTATATATATTTAGTTATAGACACGCATGCACACACACATTAAGTGATACAAAAGTTTTAAGAACTTTAATAATAAATAGTATTGTAGATGTTATAAGCAACAACTAGTTAACACATTAATTTTTACTATTACTAAATTGTAACTACACATTTGTATTAGCTCTCATATCAATAATAACAACTTAAAATACTATTAAACGATGATACTTTTTAAAGAGTGTTTCCATAGTGCAATATTTTGTTGTACTCATGGTGGTTGCAAGCTTTTGTGAATCTCAACACATATATAATCTAGCAAAGAACATATGTAAAATTAAAATAAAATAGATTATGAAATTTTAAGTAGATATACTATTTCTCACTCTTTTCTTTTTCCCAAATGTGAAAAGTAAGATTCATGTTTAGTCTATCATCGTTTAGTTGTATTGGTAAGAGATTGAAATACCAAAGAAAATCAATAATTGTAACAAATTATATTAACAATCTCTGAATAATATTTTGTATCTCTCACATTAGATTCGGAAGAGTTCACATACTTAACAAGTCCTAGAAGTGGGATAGGCTCCAATCATTCAAGTCCTTCATTCGATTTTATATTTCATATTCTATACCATTACATAAATATACATCAAGTGTAATATGAAGGTTTTTGTGATGCTTAGTTTGAGTTGCTCAAACATAAAGAATTTAGAGAGAGTTTTGTTTAGAGAAAACAACATTGATTGATTACAAATGAGAATGCTCCTATTTATACTACTTTATGGAGTAGTCTAAAACAACATAGAAATGTGAAAAGATAGATATGATATATTGAATAACACTTTTGACTAAATGCATTAGAAAATACTTTGAACTAGATTCATTGGAAGTAGGCTAGATTCTTGAAACTTTAAACTTAAACTAACCTTTAATATTCTCAAGAGAGTGCATGAATTCCAACATTTCCCCTTGATGCACTTTCTTTACGACTCCAAGTGCTTCTTGTAGATAAAAGAATTAATCCTTGGGCAGTCCTTTTGTCAAGATATCCGCCAATTGCTCTTGACTTTTGCAGTATTTAAGTTGGATTTCACCTTTCTCAACTGCTTCTCTGATGAAGTGGTACTTAATAGCAATATGTTTTGTCCTGTCATGATTGATAGGATTCTTCCCCATTGCAATGGTTGATTTGCTATCACAATGTAGCACGGTTCCTTCACATTGATCTTATCCAATGTCTTTAAGAATTCTTCGCAGCCATATTACTTGTGAAGTTGCTTTTGCTGCAGCAACATATTCTGCCTCAGCCAAAGATTGTGCTACAAATTTTTGCTTCTTATTCATCCAGGAGCACATGCCTTAACTAATTTGGAAAATGTTGCCAGAGGTGCTCTTCATGTCATCAAGACTTTCGGCTCAATCACTGTCTGAGTATCCAATTAGCTTTGGTACTTCAACAAACTTGTAAAGAATTCCATAGTCAAGAGTGCCTTGAATATATTGCAAGATCCTTTTTGCAGCTTTGAGATGAATTTGAGTAGGCTCCTGCATAAATCTAGAGAGTAAACTCACAACAAACATAATGTCCAGTCTAGTTGCAGTGAGATATAACAAACTCCCAATAGGACTTCTATAAGTTGAAGCATCAACTCTTTTGGAACCATCATTTTTCTTCAACTTCTCATTTGTTGCCAAAGGAGTCTCAATTGATAGGCATCCATCCATTTTGAACTTTTTCAACATGCTGCTAGCAGACTTTTTTTGAGAGATGAATACACCATCTTCCGATTAGGATACTTGGATTCCTAGAAAATATTATAGTAAGCCCAAATTAGTCATTTCATAAGCTTGCATCATCTCTTGCTTGAAGTGTTGCATCATCTTTAAATTGTTTCTTGTGAAAATCAAATCATCTACATAAGGTACACAATCAATATGGAATCATCTTTACGTAAAACATAAAGTGTGGATTCACTTTTACTTCTTTGAAAACCTTTTTTGATAAAGCATCCATCAATTTCATTATACCAAGCTCGAGGAGCTTGTTTTAGCCCATAAACCACCTTTTTTAGCTTATATACTTTGTTCTCTTCCTCCTGTATCCCAAATCCTTGTGGCTGCTCCACAAAAATTTCTTCTTCAAGTTTTCCATTTAGGAAAGCAAATTTAACATCAAGTTGGAAAATTTGCCACTTCTTTTGAGCCGCAAGTGCAATCAACATTCAAATTGTTTCCATGTGTGCTACGGGGAAGCAAGTTTCAAAGAAGTCAATACCTAACTTTTGCGTGAACCCTTTGGCCACGAGTCTGGCTTTGTGGCATTGAATGGTTCCATCTTGATTCAGCTTAATCTTGTAAATCCATTTAACTCCAACAACTTCTCTTTCATTGGGACGTTCAACCAGTTCCCAAGTATGAGTTTTCTCAATCATATACAATTTTCCTCTCATTGTATCCATCCAAACTTCTTGTGTTGCTGCCTCTTCAAAGCTAGTAGGTTCAACAACTACAAAGTTGCAAGTCTCATAAACATCACTCACACTTCTGATTTTCCTTAGAGTAGAATATGTAGTGTCATCTACAGTAAAGCTTGAACTTAGGGGTAGTAATGGTAACTCTGTTGTATTAGTGGACTGCACTGAAGTGGTAACCTCCAGAGTGTCCTACACTTTATTTTCATTCCAGTTCCAAGCATCATTTTCATTAAAAACTACATCTCTACTTATGAGTAGCTTTTTAGTTTGGGCATTGTACAATCGGTAACCCGTTGTTTCACCACTATACCCAACAAAAATGCATTTTACACTTTTATCATAAAACTTCCTTATTTTCTCACTTGGAACATGAGCATAACAAATGCAGCCAAAAATTCTGAAGTGATTTACCATTGGTTTTTCACCTCTCTAGGCTTTAATCCGAGGTTCATTCTTAACGGCCTTTGTTGGGCATCGGTTGAGAATGTATACAACTGTGTTGACAGCTTCAGGCTAGAAATTCTTTGGCAAACCCTTCTCCTTCATCATTGACGTAGCCATGTCTACTATGGTACGATTTCTCCTTTCAGCTACTTCATTCTATTGGGGAGTATATCCTGCAGTTAATTGCTTCCAAATGCCTTCATCCTTGCAAAAGTTTTCAAACTCCTATGAAGTATATTCACCTCCCGTGTCCCTTCAAATTGTTTTAATTTTGAACTTGGTTTGCTTTTCCATGAGAGCTTTGAATTGTTTGAAAATTTTAAAAGCCTCGGATTTTTCTGTCAAAAAATATACCCAAGTCATCCTAGAAAAATCATCAATACATGTCAAGAAGTATCTATAATGATTAAATGATAGTGTACGCATCGGCCCACAAATGTCTATGTGTGTGAGCTCCAACGATGCTTTAGCACTCCATGATTTTCCTTTCGGAAATGGTTGTCTAGCTTGTTTCCCCAAAAGGCATTCTTCACATAAGGTTGTCACTCAACTCAATTTCGGGTAATCTACGCACCATGTCTTTCTCTTTGAGAAGCTTCAAACCATGAAATTCAAGTAGCAATAGCGTTTATGCCACAACCAAGAATCCTGCAAAAGTTTAGCTTGCAAAGCATGTGTTCCATAATAGAATTGAATTGGAAAACTTCTTTGCCTCTGCATTTTCACATGATCATTTATCCTTTCGATCATAAATTTTACAAGCATTATCACCAATTGACCGACACTTAAAAGATTTTCTTCTATGTCGGGAACAAATAAGACACCGTTGATGCATTTCTTACCCCTTTTGGTCTCTACGACAATAGTCCCTTTTCCTTTGGCTTGTACAATAGCTCCATTGCCTAATCGGACTTTAGATGATACTGTAGTATACATGTTAAGGAATATTTATTTATTCCCAGTCATCTGATTACTACACCCGCTATCCAATTGCCATATGCTGGAATCTTCTTGCATAGCAGAATGACAAGCATAAAACAAATATCCTTCATCTTCTGTTTCTTCAAACAAATTCACATGATTTTCAATTTTTGCCTGTCTATTATATTTATTTCGGCAGTACTCGGTTGAATGACCAAATCTCCCACAAGATTGACATTTTAGCTTGTCTCGAAAGTAATAATCTGCAGTACAATGATTTGTTCTATTGTAAATTTGCAATAAAGTTTGGAGTGTTTGGAACGCATACATTAATTTCTCCTATTTGAAGTTCACCTTCTTGTCATGCCATCTCTCTTTTTTTGAACTTGTGCTCTTTCTTGACTTGTTGCTTTTGTTTTGCGATCCAATCGGTGACTCTAGTTCGAAATGCTCCTTCTAATGATTGTGTATTGCGCCACAATTTTCTGTGTTCATGATTTTTTAACGATCCCATCAACTATTGTAAGGTCAAGTTAGACAACTCTTTAGTTTCCTTCACTCACAGCTACCATATCATCGTACCTTTCTGGAAGGCTATTAAGAACCTTCTCCACAATGGTTTGATTTGATAGCTTCTCGCCGAGGGAATACATTTGATTAACTATTCAGTTACTCGTAAGGAGTAATCCTGAATACTTTTGGAATCCTTCATTTTCAAATTCTCAAACTCCCTTCAAATATTTTGAATTTTGATTGCAATCACCTTACTCTCTCCTTGGAATTCTTGCTCCAAGATTTGCCAAGCTTCTTTTGTTGTTGTAGCCGCCATTATTCTAGAAAATATCGAAGTCGTTACTACAGAATAAAGCTTTGTAAATGCTTTAGCATTTGCAATACGATTTTCTTCAAGTTGCTTTCTTTCGGAATCTAAAAGACGGCTTTCATCTTTAGGCTTTTCGTAACCTTCATCAACTACATTCCACAATCCTTCAAACATAAGCCATGTCCTCATTTTTACCTTCCAAAAATCGTAGTTCTCTCCTACAAATATTGGAATGAGAGAGAGAGAGAGAGATTGGAAGTGTTGGATGCCATTCAATTCCCTTTTCTATTCTATTTTTAAGGTACCCCTGTTAGGATCAAACCAGGCTCTTGATACCAATTTGAAGGTTTTTGTGATGCTTGGTTTGAGTTGCTACTGCATCGCTCAAACATAAAGAATTTAGAGAGAGTTTTGTTTAGAGAAAACTAAATTGCATTTCTTAATTAATTGATTACAAATGAGAATGCTCCTATTTATACTACTTTATTTAGTAGTCTAGAACAACATAAAAATATGAAAAGATAGATATGATACATTGAATAACACTTTTGACTAAATGCATTAGAAAATACTTTGAACTAAATTCATTGGAACTAGGCTAGATTCTTGAAACTTTGAACTTTAAACTAACCTTTAATATTTTCAAGAGAGTGCAATTCCAACATAATGATCATCTCAATCCAAATATGTATTTAAAGATGTAAGGTTACGTACACAATAGATATAGTATATAATAGAATAGAAGATGAAATACCAATCGAAATAGAAAATTCGAACCGAACTCGAATACAACAAAGTTTGCCGTAAAGAAAGGTACTCAACTTTTGAGAACGTCTCAGTTGTACATTTTTTTACATTTTATTACAATTTTGAAAGCTTAAAAGAATCGGAGAAATCCTAGTTAGCTCCAAAATGGAGTCATTTTTCAGAACAAAAGAATGAAAAAAGCGTTAATGCCTATCTGCAGATCAATTAGGCTTTCTATATTCAAAACCAAACCAACACAATTTTTAATTTATTTCACAAGTTTCGTCTCCCGAAGAGGCCACACTCAATTCAGGATATGTTTATTTTTCACTCCAAAGCAGCAAATTATATATCACACACTACACACACTGGTGTTGCAGGTGATGATTCTTTTTTCTTTTTTTTTTTTTTTTTCAATTTATTTGTGTTATTTTCTGTGAGAATTGATCAACCTTCATCCCACTCGAGTAACCAACGATGAATATTTCGGAAAAATATTGGGAAATATTTAATTTCTTTTTAATTTTTTGTCAGCATTTCCAGCAAGAGGCAGCCACAATGGGCTTAGATTTCCACCCAAGCACAAGGCAACCCTTCTCCTCCACAATAGTGTACCCCTCGCAAGCGTTGATCCCATTGAGCCACTGCTTGGCCTGAGCCAATATTTTCAAAGGTGCCGGCTGGAACCCGGCCCGGCTCATCCTCCTGCGCCATTGGTCCACCCTCTCGTGCCTCTCAACTCGAGCCGGCCCCTCACAACTCACGATGTTCTTAATCTCCTCGGCGAAATAAAACTGCTCCATTTTGGCGCGCCTAGTGTCGTACTTAGGCAGCATTGCATCGAGCGCATCAAATATAGCCGAGTAATAGTGCAGCGACTCCATGAACCGCCCCAGGAAAAATGGCCCATTGTGGCTCGAGTCCTGCTCGACCAGGACCAGGACCCTGGGGCTCAGCTCGTGGACCATTTGGAGAACCGAGTTCAATGCTCCCCGACTCTCTTTCACCACACAATGGAGTTGCAAAATGCTATTCACAATGAGGACCTCGCCCGGGGCCACCCTAATGGCCTCCCGCTTGAGGTTCTCCAAGTTGCTGTGGACCATTGAGAACTCGAAATTCAGCCCGAGCCTTGCTGCATGGGCCTCGAGCTCATCCCCGATGGCTTGGAACTTGTTGGTGGATAGGCCCACGGCGGTGATGCGGAGACTGCTCGGCGGGTTTGGCCGGGCCACTAGGCTGTCAAGCAAGCTGAGCCACTGGTGGCCATGGGAAAGACCGAGGGTCATCCCCAGGTCAACCACGTGGACTAAACTCTCTCCCTCAAAGGCTTCCAATATTGAAAAATTGGCCACAAAGTGGCCAAATTGAATATGTGGGCAAATTTCATAAACCAAACGCAAAGCTTCCTCTTTTTTCTCAGAGGCAATGTCCATGATGTTCATTTTTGGCGCGAAATAGCCGATGGCGCCGAGCGGCTGGACTAGAGCCAGCCGGTCGGCGAGACCCTGCACGAAACACGAGGCCACGCGCTGGAACGACGAGCCGAAGACGAGGGCATTGGCGCGTAGCTTCGACAGCAGAACAGAGGCGTGGGACTTGTCGCGACAAGCCACGGCTTCGGCGCAGGAGATGAGCTGTTGGACGAGCAGCATCCCGCCTCCGCCGGCGCTGGATTCCTCTTCCCCGCCGATGATGGCGGCGGCCTGCCTCCTCCACCGCCTCCGCCGCCAGGTAGCGTTGGGTGTACGTCCATATGTGGTCCCGGAATTGGAGCCTCGGCACGCTGGTCAGACTCGCGGTGCTGCTGGAGCGATGGATGGCAGCGCCGCCGCCGGAGCTGGAGTCGCCGCCGCTGGAGCTGCTGTCGGTTAGATCGGTCAAGCTGGCGGTCCTCTTCAGCCGTTTGAAGTTGCCGCTTTCTTCCGGGAGGTACCAGATGGCGGCGGCATCCTCGAGAATGGGCACACCGAAAAATGTGGCCGGAAAAATTCTCCGATCAGTGTACGAACTATAGGCCATATAATATATATAATTATTTTCAAAGCAACAAAGAAGCTCTTGCTATCAAATATTTGTTATCTTGATCTGCAGCAAGGCTCTTGAAAGAGCCACTTAACAGAAGAAGAGGCATATATAGAAAATGGGCCGGGCCCCTTTTTTCTTGTTCGGAGTAGACAATGTTTTTTTGTCAAGAACAGAAATGTGGTTTTAAATGATTGCCTCCTGCAGGGGGAAAAATTCAGAAATATTTAGCATAGTTCAATTGAAATGTAACGTTCCATTGTTTTATTTTATTTTATTTTTGATCATTGTTTGTTTTTGGGTTTTTGCTATTTGTATTTCTGCAGTTGGCATCTATTCATGTAGTTCCAATTACCTAGGAGGCAACTATTCATATAGTTGGAGAACTCTTAGTAAATGCTACTTTGTAAATCTCCCTAGGCAATTCATAGATTTATATTTCTTTTTTGCACTTTATAGTTCCTTAGGTGACAAGATCAGATATTTTGCTTCGCTTTTTATATTTGGTTTTGTATTTTCCTTGTTGACTAATATGTGGTATATGCTTATAATAAAATATAAGTTAAATATGTGTCATGGGCTCGCCTGATAAAATACGTGAAGAAAATGAAACAGAAAATTTAGTTTGATGCTGATTATTAGGATCCTACGCCTACAGCATGAAATTGATGCAATGCATATTGCGCAACAACTTGAGAACATTGACTGGGCAGTTAAGGTGGATCTTCAACAAGTCCAAAAATACTTGATCCGATAACCAAATTGAAAAATTGATTTCATTCCAAGGGAGGTTAATTCTGTTGCTCATGCATTAACAAAATGGGTCTTTCATTCCAATTGGTTTTGCATCGTCTCTTCATCAATTTTTCCGTTTATTTTTGCCAATGAGGCTTGTTAAATTTGTGATCAATTCTTATTTTAAATTGTGCTTGGAGAATAGATATTAATGCCCTTAAGATCAAGTGCATAACAAGAGAATAACATGACGGAAAAATTCTTTCATGAATTGGGTGCATGCATTAAATGGTCCAAATTTAACTACATTTTATATATTATGTTTTTTTTATAAAGTATATATAAAATGTGATTACATTTGAACGGTTGAATACATGAGTGGGGCCCAAACACCTATTTCGTGTAAGAATTTTCCTGACATGAAGTCCGACAAACTAATTCAAATTAGTGTTGAAATTTTTCTTTTTGCTTTAGTGGAGGTGAGATTCTACATATTTATACTATAATTGAATTATTTATAGTGTTGACATTTATATCAACACCACCTTTTAATTCGGAAGAATATAACTAGTTGAGGACTAATAGTACGATCTATGACGTTTATGAGGGCACAATCTCCTTATGTGAGCACAGTTCCTTTGATTGGATTGTTGACATTTATATGCGCACTATTCCTTTGATTTGAGAGAATGTCACTAGTTGATAACTAATTGCCCTACCCATGGCGTTTATGGGGTTACAAGCACCTCAAGCCAAACATTGTCTTAGACCATGCTTTGCACAGAAAATTCTTTTATGGATCTAGTATATGTATCATGCTGTCCAGATTCAATAATATATTATGTATTAAAATTTTTATAAAATACATATAACACGTGACTTAATTTGGATCGCAGTACTATGTATAAGTGGGGCCCATACACTTGGTTCATATAAAAAAATTTCAACTTATAAATTAAGGACTCACCTGTATAAATTGCCAAATGTATAAGAGAATAAAATTGTATCTCTACCATTAACTATAATTTTTAACCTAATGATAAGGGCTCGATCCTAATATATAAGATATCACTGTGTTACGGTACATTATAGAGTTCACGATCAAATGCACACACATAAGACCGACCACGCATATAAATATTGAATATTGATTATTAGGTTAAGTTTTACGGATTATAGAATAACTGATAACGGAAATCAATGTGCAACAGTAACTCTAATAAAACTATATATATATATATATATATATATATATTTAATGATTTTGAAATAAGAAAAAGTTAAAAGATGTCATTGCTTGCGTGTTTCTCTGCTCAGCAGAAAATTACGTTAACGGAATCTTTGAGTTAATTAAAATAATTACGTTCTTGAATAGGTAATAAATCTTAGGCCAGGACGGTAAAAAAGATGCTTTGGAGAAGGTAAAAGATGAGTATGAAACTTCAAACTAGTCAGATTAAGGATATCAATTATTATTTAATTATGATTATGCATTTTTATTTTTAATATGCTGTAATTAACAACAATGCGTTTCCGCTATGCAGTCGGCACTCGGCTAGGCTACAATATTCTAATACCATACGTCCGGCCAACAAGAACAAGCATACCATTTTTTACTTTTATAGCATGCCTAATGCTATAATTTTTTTCTCCTTCTATTGTGTTTTCGCATATATATGTGTGTGTGTGTGTGTGTCTTTTATGACAAACATTTTTGGTGCTAAATCAAGTACAAGTCAAGTACAAGTCAGAATGAATGGATATGGACAGGAAAATTCCTCTATCGATCAACTGTTTGAATACTATTCATGCATTTAATTAGGGACAAAGTTATGAATTTGATTCTAAAGATGATTGTTTTTTCAAAAATATATAATTAGTTATTAAAAATATACATATAAATAATAATATTAACAATTAATATTGAACCAACAAAGTAATTTTTTAACAAGTTTCAACAAAATTATCATAGACTCACGTAAAGATATAGTGTTAATATAGCTTTTTATATCCTTTTATTCTTAATCATTACGAAATATAGTTAAAAAAAAAAAAAAGAAAGAAAACATTTTTCCTCTTATCTTTTTTCTCCACCACTATAGCCACCAAATCAACATCAATTAATTATCAAGTCTCAAAACAACAAGATTATTTAAGTTCAATTATTCCAACTAATATTTATCAAGATTCATCAAGTTTAATATTTATCAACTATCAAAATTTATCATCAACCCCAAGAGTATTCAAATCTCTACCCAAAACTTAATTCCAATCAAAGAAATCAGCATATACCTTACAGTACTTTGTCTTTGAGAAAAAAGCTTAAATTTGTAATGAGATTGTTAAGACATTTGTTTAGAGAGAAGAAAGAGAGAGAGAGAGAGAGAGAGAGAGAGAGAGAGAGAGAGAGGAGAAATAGAGAGACCGAATCAAGGGAAACAAGATTGAAGAGAAGAAAGAGAAAAGGGTAAATAAAAGAGAGAAAAGAGTTATTTATAGTAAAAAAAAATAGTGGGTAAAATAAAATATTAAAAATAATATAAAATGATAAACTTAAATTTTTAATTATAATTTATCTTAAAAGCATACTTTTGATTATATAATTTATGTTAAAAGTTAAATTTTTATTTTGGTGGCGGAACCTTTTTTAATTTGAATAGCTATATAGTGGTAAAAAGTAATTTTCAAAAATAGATGGGGGCCTCCATGCGTCCACCACTACACCCAATAGTCTAAATTTAGCTACATTTCACATGTATTTTGCATAGAAAAATGATATATACGACGTGGTTAAATCTAATCCATTGATGTATGAATTGAACCAATATCCAATTCCAATCCATAAAAGAATTTTTTTTATGAGAATGATGGTACGAATATAAGATGAAGTGAACAAAGAATATGCCAATTTTTTTAAAAAAATTATAGATGGCATATTGAATGGAATATATTTTGATACTCATTTTATGTGTATTAATGTTTAGGCATGCAGTGGTGGGGGTTCAAATCAGTAGCAGTGAGGTTCTGAGCTCGAATCCTCTTATCCTCTCCCCCTTTCCCCTTGAGTGAGTGTGTGCGTGTGTGGGGGTCCTTCCGGTTGACATCTATAAGGTGTCTCGAGTTGATTGTAATCGAAAAAATGTTTAGGCATGAGCACTAGGCATTTTGCGGATGTTCGTATTTCAGCATGCAACAAATAATTTTAGGCCCGTTAAAGTTAAGGGTACCATGCATGCTCGTACGATTGGGGTTCAATTGAACACGTGATTTTAGATATTCAAAATATATAATTGTATCAAAAAAAAAATTATTAGATTTTTTGCATGAATACATTTCTGTTAACTATTTCAATATAGCATTAAATTTTATGATAAATGAAGCGAAAAATTAAATTGAGAGACGTTATCATACCATACGAAAATAAAAATGTTTTCTTTTCGACAGGGTAGATTTGTCATTTAACAAAATGACACCTCATAATAGTTACTCCAAGCCTCTCATGCCTCATATATCGTTAAGATCAACGCTTTCTTTGATTCAAAAATTTTAGTATCTGGAGAAGAGGAATATTACTATATCAGCACATAGAGGGACAAAAGAAGAAAAATTAGAGAGATCCTCGAACCAAATGTCAATGAACTACATATCGCATGTCAATTACTACTAGTACACTTGAAGAAATCAACAAAAACATATTGTTCTCAATAATTTGGGCAATGCCTTGAGAAAATCTTGATTAATATCCACTTCAAAGGTCAATAACCCGAGAGAGCTTCTGAATGCGGTTCAACAAGAAATCGCCTTGCTTGATGGTCGCCTGGTAAAGCGCATTCTTTGCATCAGGACGATTTGTTTCCAGGACACCTGCAACTTTATCTATCTTGCAGTGTAGCTTCCCTGCTGCAATAAAACGAGATAACTCCCTGCATGCCAAGGAAACATAATATTAAACACCGCTAATCGTCGGAAGGAGAACATTTCGTTAAGTAGACAGTGATTGAAATAACTTACAGATCGATGAAATCCATGGTCACCCCAAACGCTTTAGCCATAGCCTCAATCGTTACGCTCTTGTATGATTCCAAGAATTGTGAATAAACAACAGTTCTGACCTCCCTCATATAGTAACGGAAGTGCGGGTGCAGATAGCGATCCAATTTAATATGTTCAGTCAAGCCAGCTGAAAGTTAAATGCAGGAAAATTGTAACTAGTCCCAGGTAACATGTATAATATTGTATTAAACAAAAAATAAAAACATAACCAATCACATCAGACACAAAGCAAAGGGAAAAAGCCCTGAATCTTTTGTGTTATAACCAGTCCTCATTACTTGAAAAGAACTCTTTGATCCGTAAGAAACTATTATGTACATCAAATACATAGATAATTAGCGTTTAAACAGTAAGGAAACTTACCAAAAGCAGTGAAAAATGATTTATAGTGACAATCGTATAGCGAGTTCATGAAGTCTGATAAGTATGGGATTTTGCCAATTACTGTCAGGATCTCCGGAGCATCCACTACCTGCCACATATCCAATCACAATGAAAACAAAATCAGCTTCTTTTGGGAGAACAACAAATCTAATAAACCCGCACAGACCACCAAGGGCAAGGAAGACTACAAAAAATGCCGAGTCAATCTGGTTAAAAACAGATCATTGATAGAAATATGAATTACCTTTTGTTTAAGTGAAACTCTATCCAAGGATATGATACTTGTAAGGACTGTGTAAAATATGAACGTGTCATAGGGAAAAAGCTCATATGTTGTGAAAGTTGAGATAGAATCATGGAAAAGATTGGCTGCTTTCTTGAAGTTACGAGTGGACATGCAATACAAGCCTTCATACACCTTCAGACGGTTCTTCCTCTCCCAGTCACCCCCCTCTTCAAACAAGCTGTAACATTGAAAGTCAGTATTAAAAGCCCACTTGAGTACACAGACGACAACAAGCAAGGAAAGTGTTATCTAAGAGCAACATCTATGTTGCTCCTTACTTCTTTGCTTTATCAATGCTCTTGGAGATCAGATCAAAGTCCATGTGGAAGAAACCAATCTGTAGCGTGTAGAAAACCAAGTCCATCTTTTGTCCAACTGCAACAGTCTTGCTCTCTGTTAACTTGAGTTGTTCCAGTGCTTTCTCCTGAAATTAAGAATACCCAAAATTCGTTAGCTGTATGTGGCTGATAACACCAAGGAAGAAGCCTAAAGTAATGCGTGTACCTTGTCACCAATTTTAATGTACAACAATGATTTAGCCAAGTGAGCTTCCCTCACTTCACTTTCACCCAAGTTTTCTTCTGCATCAGCAATCCTAGAAAAAAAAATTAGCCAAAGAAACATAAGCATGATACAAATATTCAATTAGCATAGGTTCAAGCTGCAATGCATTAAAGCAAAATTCATATTTGTTCCGTATAACAATCAAGAGAAGAAAAAACTAATTATTGCCCGGTGGATCTCATATCTGCTGATCACCAACCTTAAAGTATTTAGTAAAAACACACACATCCAGCTTCTCACACAGTTGCATCAGTCAACGTAACTATACATACTTTGAGGGTGGAATTAGTTGACTATATGAAGTTGTAATTCCATCTAATACAATACAGATGAGACAATTGAACTTGAGAAGGTGGGACCATCATAGTTCTCTTACACAAATCCGTTTCTTTCCAAAAACCACAAGAGGCAACATATGGAAAATAGAAGGCAAAAACAAGCCTAAACTGCACAGTAAGGCCAATCACAGGTATAATGTGAAGGTCACAAAATGGGCCGTGGAATCAAAAGCCTTAATGGTACTTACAGTATAGACAAAACAATACGATTTTAATACTTCCCAAAAGAAAGGCATTAAATGGGGAACCAATAGTTCTTGAACATGATCAACAACTTAACTTCAACTGATTAAGAAAATAGAACTCTTTGTTTCAAATGCTCTTCCAACAAGATTAATACAATACCAACTATAATTATATGACTACTTCAACGCATTCATACCGCAAAAATTATACAATTACTTCATAGCAATCATACTCCTCAACCATACTACAAGGTTATATGACCACTTCATAGCTATCATGCTACTCAACCTTACCACGAGAGTCATATGCCTACCTCATAGCAATCATATTTTAATTAGTGATCCCATAAGTGGTCTCTTCATACATGTTTACTACAACAATTAGCATAATAATTAGCATACATATACAATGACCAGAGAGGAACCGTTGCACCACAAATATGATCAACAACTGAAGGTTCAAATGTTCCCAAAAGTTTAGGCAGCCTTCACAAATACCCTAACTCCCAAAACACCACAACCTACAACTGCGCCCTGCACTTCCCCCTCTTCCATGGATTTTAGACCAACCCAACCAGCTCACTATACCTTCAATGGAATATCCAGTCAAAGATCAAACACCTTCACTCAATTGTACACCTTTCATACCGTAACTAAAAACGGAGATACCGATGTATTTATAAGGTTTTAGTTCCAATATTCATAGTTACGAGTATAGTTATGGCCTCTTTCATCAAAACTTTTACAATCCTAAAGAGATTGCACAACGCTCTCGACAAACACTGTATTGATTACTGAAGCAGCATTGCAAATTCACATAGCCCATTGAACTTACTTTTCGTCGAGCTTCTTCAGCTCATCATCAATCTTGGCCCGCATTGAATCAAGCGCCTTCTGATCCAAGTTCAACACCTTGTTCGAAACTAGGGTTTCGTACAACGGAGCCATCTCTACGATATCCCAATTGGAAAGCCACAAAAACACCCACCCATTAATAAAAGGGAACAATTTGAATTCACTACCACAACAAGAAAGAAAAAAAAAAGATGCGAAAGGTCTAAGTAAAACATACCATTGGCGATGATAAAGTTGAAGACCTCATCCCGAAGGCGGACCTTCTCGATATCTTCGACGTCGTTTTGAGTAAGGAGGAATAGCTTGTGTGCCAGCACAAGCTGCGGCTGCTGCGTCCCTTCTTCGCTTTCCATTGATGATTTCTGCACGCAGAGCTCAGAGAGAGAGGAGAGAGAGAGATTTCTTGTCGAGGGAGAAACTTAAAATTGGGCCTGAGTGCCTGACATAAGTTTTCGGGGATATTTGTTTGGGCCCGAAACATTGATGTTTATTTGCAATTTTAGTCCCAAGGTATTGCAATCTAACAATTACCTCCCCTGGAAGATTAGAATTTTGCATCCCCGTCCCCTACGGGAATTGACGGTTTTGTCAGCGAATAATTTTTTTTCCCCGTTTCTCACTCTTTCCTTTTCTTCTTGAATTTATTTTGAATATTGAACCGGAAAACTTCATATTTCACTAGTTCAATACATGACATGGACTCAAAATAAAATACAAGTGGGAATGTGTCATACATCATTCAATGAAATATATGGGTAAAACACAAAACCGTAAACAGATGATTTGTGATCAGCACAACATGGAACTAGGAGTACTTCTTATTTTACAAACTTGCCCGAACCCAGTTAAGAGCCTAAAAACGCACCCCTTCTGGATATAACCCAAATTCATTGCCATCCCTATCCCAAAACTACAAGACCTCCTTCTAACTGACAATGGATCTAAACAATAAACAGAAAAGAGTATAGTAGCATGAAGATGAAGTATTACAGGACAATCTCCGAATATCAATATGTTCAGTTATTTACATTAAGAAGTCACGAACAAAAGAGTAATTTGCTTGATCAAAATTAAAGTCCCTACGTCAAAAGAAGCTGTTGTATTGAGAATAGTCAGTGTCAGTGTTGTTCCTTAAGCCAATAGAGTTGCCTCCCTTTTTCCCCATTCACAATTGCTCTTTAAGTTATGTAGTAGCAGTCAACAATAGGGCAAATCAACATCAAAAACCTCCCAATTATCATCATCAGAATCTTGCACTTTCTTTTCCGAATCTGCTTTGTCCTTTCTCGGCTTCTTAGGAGTTGGACGCCTGATTACTTTAGAAAAACAATGAGTTAAAACAGTAACGCTGATGATACAGAGAACGAATACTCAGTTTAGCATGCATTCAACAAAAACACCACTCGTTTGTTAGCACACACAGACACACGCACACACAAAAAGAAGAAGAAGAAGCTCTGTGAAGTAGCATATCAGTGAAGCAAAATAGATATTAACCAGTGATGAGATAACAAACGTCCAAAAAATAGTAATAAACTTGATGCTAGCTTCTAAATCAATGAAACATAGAATTCAGTGGACAACAAAAAAAATGACTGCATGTTTGCGCTACCAGAGTTTAACAACTGGCATACCTCATCTTGACCAAAGATGAAAACATCTGAGAAGAAATTATGCTCTCTAGACTCAAGTCAAGAATAAGTCATTTAAAACAAGATAATTTCTTCCCCTCTTTATTACTGCCTGTCTATTAGTAAAATCTATTAGTTACAGCATACATGGACATGATCATTTTTATTGGACACAAGCATGAAATAAATTTAAAGTCAAATATACAGGCACATGCATATACTAATGCAAGGACACACATATACTACAACGATCAAAAGGAATAACATAATGCCATATCATGAGAGTAAATTTTGGTGTGGTAATTGTTTAGTGATTGCACATGGAATTGGCGAAAGAAATGCTTGAGATGACTATTTTCTCATGCAGAATACAGAAAACAACCAATCAATAAAGAAAATCATTATTATAACATAATATTAAAAACATATTTAAAGCTCGATATCTTTCTCCAAATGCATCACTTCCATAACCTTTTTTTCCCCCTCTTCTCCTTTTGATGAATGCTTCTGTTACATTTGTGTGACATAAGTTTTCCCTCTTTCTCATTTCACTATCATTTGATGGAATCAGAATGGCGTATAGTTTCACGTTTTTCATGCTTACTTGAATCATTTACCACTTGACAAAAAGAAGCAAGCAGAAAAGCACATTACAAAATATTTTGGGTTAAATGCAATTTACCTCTGCGTGACAATTGAAATAGGTGAAAATTCCCCTATGAAAAAACAATAGGCAAGGAAACCCCTCATGCTTTCGAAAAAGATGCCACCCCACCCCTGCACGCATTTGACGAGTCATTTTTGCGAATTTTACTGATTTTATAACTGTTAGATCTTATGTGATAAAACTACACGGTCCAAAATGTGTTTGTCGGACATTATTGATATAACTCAAGTTGAACTTGGGGCATTTGATCTTCATCAAACACAATTTACACCATTGATTTTTATCAAACAAGATGTAATGGTTTACATAATAAATGAATAAATGCCTTTTTATAAATAAAAATTTGGTAAAACTCAAACAAATGGCGCATGAAGCGCCTATGGGGATTTTTAGCAACTTTTCCGCAAGCACAAGGGGTTTCATTGCCTATTAATTTTTTGTAGGGAGGTTCTTGCCGATTTAAATTATCACAGGGAGGTACATTGAAAAATATAACCCAAATATTTTACATTAGATGAACAAAACAATAGAATCACAAAACTCATTAGTACAAACAAATCAATCAATATAAGCTCAAACAAGAAACTCCACTCAGAAACTGTAGAACTCAACAAAATCTCAGCAACTACCACTCTAGCAGACAATGGTAGAAAATAGCACACACACACACACACAGACCCAACCTTTTCCGGTTGCGCTTGCCGGCCTCTCGCGCCTTCCTCTTCTTCTTATCCTGGGTGGACTCGAACCACCTCCTCCGCTTACACTCTTGATAAATACGCGCCTTAAGAGTCTCCCGGCGGAACCTGCTGATCAGTTTCTCTTCGGGCTCATTGTCGCCCACAACCACCTGGAAATTGTAGGCCGAACTGAAGAACAGGGTGTTTGAAAAGGCAAGCGAAGGGAAAGCCACAGATAAATAATCAGGATTCTTGTACTCCTCGTGATGTGGGCTTTCCTTCTCTTCTTCTTTGTTGATGATTTTCAGTGGGAGATTTGGCCGTAAAACTGGGATCGTGAGTTGGGTTTTCAGAATAAGAGTCGAAGGGTTTCTTAAGCAGGTTGGGGAGAGCTGTGGAGGTGGGTTTTGGGGAGGGGAGAAGTGGAGATTGAGCTTGGAGAGCGCCATTGATTTGGACCATCCAAGGTTTTCTCAGGTTTTCTCAGGGGTTTTCAGAGAGGCACTTTAGGAGTAAAACCATCTTCAACTTGTCAAAGAATAAGACTAGGGATCGACACATTCACAAAATTCAACTTTCTATTATTATTATTATAATATTATTTGTTTTTATTTTTTATTTTTTATTTTTTATTTTTGTAAATTACCCTAATAATTTTTTGATGCAAATTGAGATAAAATTAACGAAACAGCCGACTTTTTTCATAATAAAGTAGTTTGTATTGTTTATTACCGCCAATTAAACAATAAAAAAAACTAAAGTTAATTACATCTAGATTTTGGAAATTTATGAAATTATTCTTAAATAAAAAATTACATATACACCTCTTCAAGAATATTTAAATTATAAATGTGTTCCTCTCTGGTAGGATTTTAGTAAAACAACGGATGATGCGAGTTAAATTTGTGTTATTTAACTATTTTACTCTTAGTAATTTTGTAAATTTACAAGAGGATTGCATTTAATTTCTAAACTAACATGTGGAGTGTATGTAATTTCTTACAAAAAGAAGTAATTGCTATGTTTGCAAAATTTGGCATTTGAAAATTTTAAAAATGACCGCTTATGATTGTTGACAATGCTTTTCTCTCTATATATATGAATTATTGCAAAATTTATTTAACATGAATTTAGTTTAGAATACACATACATGATTCATTTTAGCCATTCTTCTAGTAGTATGAGCTTGAAATAGAGGAAAGATAAATACACGCAAAAATCAATGCAACTTGAAAACGAGCATTCTAATAGCATATACAAACAACGATCGTGGAAGATTGTTGTATTGTTGCCCAACTCATGAATTATTTCATGGTGTCTACCTTTCTCGGAAGAAGAATAAGAGCCTTTACATGATATCACACAAACGAATGAGAGCTTAACATTTACTCGTTAAAAAACTTCAATCAGATATACTTATTGGGCAACATTGTGCCGAATTTTGTGGCACTTAATTAACCCCACATTGCTTGCTATTTTATTTACTCTGTTAAATTATTAAGTCTATTACTAACCACTTAGTATTTTACAATTTTTGTTGTTAATGATGTAGTATCTTTTTTACTTTTATATATTATCAATAATGCAATATATTTCATATTTTCACATGACTTTTGTAACCATTTGAATCTATTTTGTATGTATTGTTAGGTGACGTAATGATAATAACCACGCAAAACGAAAAACAAAACTCACGTACTCCTACCAAAAAAATCTATACAATAATTAAATTAAGGGTAAATTACGTTTACTTTCCTTGAGGTATACCCTATTTATAAAAAATACCCCGACATATAGAAAATTACAACCCCCCACCTCATGAATTGAATAGGTAATTATAATTTACATCTAAAAAATGAATTTCCAAAATTAGTCCTAAGTAATTTAAGCAAAATAAATAAATAAAATGAAAATCCCAAAATACCCTTTATTTATCATTTTTTTTTCTTTTTTGTCATATTTTTCTTTTATTTTCTATTTTCCTTTTCCCTTTATCATCTTTTTTTTTTCTTTCTAATCAGAATCTCTCTCTCTCTCCCCACCCCCTCCCCCCAATGGTTGGTGTGCTAGAGTATGGGCGGCGCGATGACGGTGGCTACTAACGGCGAATTGGCGGTGGATGGACAACGGCAGTGGCGGACGAGCCTTCTCAATCTCTCTCTCTCCTCCCCCCTCCCTTCTCAATCTCTCTCCCGCTCACGATCTCTACCCCTCTCCCTTCTTGATTCTGCGGCAACGGGTGGCGGAGGACGGCCTTCTCTCTCTCTCTCCCCCCCTTTTTTCCTTCTCAATCTCTCTCCCCTCTCTCTTCTCAATCTCATATCTCTGCATGGGGGCGGCAGAGGATGGAAGTGGGGCGGCAGCGGCAGCGGGGTGGAGTTGGAGGTGGACCAATTGGAGAAGAAGGAAAAAAGGAAAAGAAAAGGAAAAGGGGGGGGGGGAAGAATTTTGTTTTAATTATATATAATATGCATTATAATTTTTTATATTTATAAAAATCAAATTTATAATATTATAATATTTATTTTGTTTAAAAAATATTTAAATATGTATAATATTTTTAAAATTAAATATGTATAATATAACAAAAATCCTCTTAAGGGCAAAATAGTAATTTTAATATGGTTTCAATCTTATTATTGCTTTCAAATAGTATTTTTATAAGTTCAATGATTTTTAAGTGTAAATTGTAATAACCCCCTCAATTCAGATGGGTAATTGTAAACTCCCATATATTGGGATATTTTTTATAAATAGGGTATACCCTAAGGGAGGTAAACGTAATTCGCCCTTAAATTAATCACATTAACATGCTAAAAGAAGCAAGCAAAAATCAAGTTTTTTGCTAATACCCAAGTCCAACCACACATTCACAATTACGTGTAATAGGGGTTTTTTTTTTTTTGGTTATACTTGAACGGTTTTTTTTTAATTATTTTTTTATCGATCTTTATTGGATTTTGTTCATGTTACCCATTTATGTATAGCCCAACTAATATTTTTAACAATTAGATTTAAATATAATGATGTCAAAAAATGTTAAAAAATAAAATATTATACCATAATATTCAATTAAAAGGTTGAAAATCCAATTGAACACTACCCACATGGGTACCATATCCCTTTCCCTTTATTGTATTTCAATCTCATGCCATTAGAAGGATAATTGGAAGAAGCCAAGCGTGCACTTTGAAGTAAATTCATTTAAATGAAGTTGGAGCGCGTGCGTGTGCGCACACATATATCAAATTATCAAAAATGGTTGTAAATTTTCACTTTTTAATTTTGAACAATGAAATTTTGAAAATGTGATAGTCATTTACTTATTTAAGAAATTAAACATACACTTTCAAAATACCATGCAACCGCTCTTTTAAGTTTACAAAGTTATCAATGGTAAAATAATAAGATCATATTAATTTTTGGTTGATGACATCAATTTTTTATCAAAATCCCACTAAATAGGGATGCATATATGATTTTAATATTTTCAAAGAAGTGCATGTATAATTTTTCGTTTGAAAGAAATACAATCGATAATTTCGTAAATTCTGAGGGATCAAAATGTAATTAACCCTATATTTGGAATTTAATTTACTTTTATTTTAATTTTTTAATTCCCAAACAATGCCTAACAAAGCCTTATTTTTGCAAAACGAACAGTACCTCCCTCTTTAGATTTTGCTAAATTTAACCTAAAAAAAGGTTCCAACATTTCGCGTATCTCAGTTTACTCTCAACAATATAGCACCACTTCAACTTTGAATTTTAGGGTTCCAAATTGCATAAACCAATCAACCGACGCCGTATCATAACCCCTGAACAATGGCGGCGGTGGCCGTAGCCGAAACCCGGAAGCTCCCGCGTCCGGGCCGCGGCGGAGTCATAGCCCACGGGATGTCGGAAGAGGAAGCTCGGGTGAAAGCGATCGCCGAAATCGTGTCCACCATGGTTGACCTATCGCGCAGGGGTGAGGATGTCGACTTAAACGCCGTCAAGTCCGCGGCCTGCAGGAAGTACGGCCTCTCGAAGGCTCCGAAGCTGGTGGAGATGATTGCTGCCTTGCCGGAATCCGAGAAGGAAACCCTTCTGCCCAAACTCCGGGCGAAACCCGTTCGAACTGCTTCCGGGATTGCTGTGGTCGCCGTTATGTCTAAACCGCATCGCTGCCCGCATATCGCGACGACGGGTAATATTTGTGTGTATTGTCCTGGGGGGCCGGATTCGGATTTTGAGTATAGTACGCAGAGTTACACGGGATATGAGCCTACTAGCATGCGAGCTATTAGGGCTAGGTAAGTATTTTTGTTGAATTGCTTTCTTTGTTTTTATTGTTGTTTTTGAATAGCTTTCTGTTGAAGTGCCCGAATGATTTGGAGCTTCAGCTTCTGTTTGAATTGTTGCATCTGGCTTCATTTAGAAGGCTTTTGCTTATAATTTGTTCATCCCGAGTAAGGTGTGAATGATAGAGATTAAAATTCATTTAGAAGTGTCGTATACTGTCCTTGAAAGTTCTAAGTTTCAAAATTTGCTAGAGGAAAAAGCTCCAAGTGTTGCCACAAATTAGACTATTGTTGCTCTTTGAAATGGATGTAATTTGGTATGGAGGGATGAGTACGAGAATTTAACTTTCTGGGACGATTTGAGTGAGTGATTTGGTGAAAGGAGTATTTTATGCGTGTACTTATCTCTGGGTGGATTAATATTATTGTGTACAAAGTATGGATTTTAAACTCAACGATTTGCCAAGTGCAGGCAATGATAGTACGATGTTTCACTTGTGGTATAAAAAGGTTGAAATATTCATTTCACAGAGCTACAAAAGTGACGTGTGTATATATATACACACACACACACGATTTCTTGGAGCTTGCTCTTGAAGGTTAAAAAGTGCAATTGCTTTAGTGATTTTTAATTCCCATTTTGTGTGTTACGTATGCCATTCTTTTGTTTTTCCATATACGTCCGGCGAGTGATTGAAAATGTGGTTTGAGAGCAACATGAATGATTTTATTTGTGGATGTTTCGTGGATACAGCTGTGCCCTTTTCCCCCATTACTTATGTCTCTGAGATTAAGATTTATTGAGGGTAAAAGTTTGTTTACTGCTGTTATAATTAGGTCTGGTAGTATATATTGGTTTATCTTAGTTAATTGAGATGTAGGCTATGCAAATTTTGACTGTAGGAGTGTGGAAGAAGAGAGGTGGTGGAGTAGGATAAATTTTACCATTGTTGAAGATATGGCATTTAGTAAAGGTCAAGTGCTCAATATTGCTTTGAAAATACTTTTTAATATGTTTTCCCTGTGCCATTCTCCAATTTCGGATTTTATCTTTGAGCTGTTAATTAAATTAGGCTCAGATAACTGTGTGTTTGATTTTTAAGAAAAAGAAGATACTGACACACATCTTCTTTGTGTTTTAGATACAACCCTTACGTACAGGCGAGAAGTAGGATAGATCAACTTAAGAGATTGGGTCACAGTGTTGATAAGGTTTGTTTTTTTTTTTTAAACAGCACGCTGAAGTTCCCGCACTTGGGTTAACTAGTGTTAATCTAATTCCTCCTCATTTTTATGGATGCTACTTGTGCAGGTTGAATTCATTTTGATGGGTGGAACTTTTATGTCATTGCCAGCAGACTACCGTGATTATTTTATAAGGAATCTCCATGATGCTTTATCTGGGCACTCCTCTGCAAATGTTGAAGAGGCAGTTTCCTACTCCGAGCACAGTGCAACAAAGTGTATTGGGATGACTATTGAAACGTAAGTTGCAAAGATGCCCATTGCTTTCCATTTCCTTGTTTCTGTTCTTCTGCAGATATTGCAGTAGGAACACTATTCATCCCCTCTTCTTGCTGGATATGGTTGAAAACACAGGGCAAATTTTGAAAATCCCAAGCTCTTGAAATTCTTTGTAGTTTTTTTAATTTAATTGAATTATATTATCCTGGATAAGAGGAGAACACGAGTAACTTTTCTGTTCTTTGCTGTGCTGTTTAGGTAAATAACCACTCTGTTTTCTGAATTGTCTTCCCTTTACATTATATATGTTATTGAATAAGAAAACACCTTTTCAATTGTGTTTTCTGCAAGAGAACACAAAACCTATTTGCTTCTAGTGCTATCATGTTCAAGAGTTCTGACACTACACTTAGCAACATAATTTTCTAGAACTGACTGACTGCCATTTTTTCCAACATATCAGGCGGCCAGATTACTGTCTCGGACCTCATTTGAGGCAGATGCTCTCTTATGGTTGTACAAGACTCGAGATTGGAGTGCAGAGTACATATGAGGATGTCGCCAGAGATTCCAATAGGGGCCACACTGTAGCAGCTGTCGCTGATTGCTTTTGCTTGGCTAAGGATGCTGGTTTTAAGGTGTGTGTCTCAACTATTTTCTGAATTATATTTTTGGTTGATATTTCCCTTGCCTATGGATAAGGCATCTCTCCTTTTTTCAATCCCAGTTCTTCTTTGACAAATCTACCCAAACAAAATTAGGCAATTTTTTTTCTGTATGGCTCCTCTCCCTCCATTATTGCTGTTCAACCTGGCCTAAACAACAAATTTTATGAAAGGTGGCCCTTGTAGATGTGCTAGTTTGGATGTTCAGTGTGAATGGGAGAAATTTGGATGCATCTTATGGATAGTTGTATTTTTAGGAAGGGTTTCTAGTGCTTATGATAGGTTTTTCGTAATCCACACAGACTTTGAGTAGTCAATGCAACATCTATGGCAATAAATGCTTCCCAAAGTTGCATGTGGAACCTGTATTGAGGTTTAAGGCATTCACTCTCAAACCATTTTTTTCCCTATTTCTTGTCCTGCAGGGCATACAACTAGTCTGGGGTTGATTGTGTTTGCTCCAGTTCTCACATGACAACTTGTCTATGTTTCTCAGCTACATATTCTAATGTTAGATCCCTTTTTACCCATCACCCATTCAGTCCAACAGAGCAGCACGGTAATTGCTACCACTAATCTGAACTAGACAACTGATAATTGTTATCCTAGCTGCCCAAGACATGTGCGAGACTGCATAAGGAAGTGGAGTTCGACAAGACTTTTTTGTAACCTTATGATAAATATGCTTCTTTTCTCTTGGGGGTAGCTTATTTGGAATTTATTCTGTCATGGTTCTCTTTCTTCTCATTCGGTCCTTCCAGTTCTCTGATGTTTCTCTTGAAATAGTTTCGTTGGTGTCTGTGACTTGATGGTGTTCCAGAATTGAAATTGTCCATATTCTGATTCTAAGGGCGTTATTGACTCTGTTATCTGTGTTTCCCAACTCATGCATGCTATTGTAGGTAGTTGCTCATATGATGCCTGATCTTCCAAATGTTGGGGTTGAGAGAGACTTGGAAAGCTTCAAAGAGTTCTTCGAGAGCCCTTCCTTTAGAGCTGATGGGCTTAAAATTTATCCCACATTAGTGATTCGTGGAACTGGTCTTTATGAACTTTGGAAGACTGGCAGGTGTGTTTCTGCTTTTTCACCTCTAATGATCATATTCTTTTAAGGTCATTGCAGCTTCTGGCCAGATTTGTCCATATAAAGGCCCCTGAGTGGTTGTGCTATGGATATCTACAGGTATAGAAATTATCCGCCTGAACAGCTTGTGGACATTGTAGCTCGAATTCTCGCGTTGGTTCCTCCCTGGACTCGTGTTTATAGAGTTCAGCGTGATATTCCTATGCCTCTAGTCACTTCTGGGGTTGAAAAGGGCAATCTTCGTGAGCTAGCTCTAGCTCGGATGGATGATTTGGGCTTGAAATGTCGAGATGTTCGAACACGTGAAGCTGGAATACAGGCAAGTGCACGGATTCTATTTCCACTTGATCATCTGTGCGCACAAGTTCTATTTCCACCGGATCATCTGTGATGTCATGCTATTAGTAGACTGACATTCTTCTGGACAAAATTAGGACATCCACAACAAGATAAAGCCTGAAGAAGTTCAGCTTGTTCGCCGTGACTACACTGCAAATGAGGGCTGGGAAACTTTTCTTTCATATGAAGATACACGACAGGTTCGTAAAATGTTGTATTTCTTCCTTCTTCCACTCGCTGTTGCTGCTGTGCATGCCTTGAATAGCAACTTTTCTTGCGAACATTTTGAGTTTGAAATAAAATTGCAGCTGTTTTGAAATAAAACAAAAGCTTTGCATCTTGAGTTCTGTTTGATGTTGATAATATGCATGTGTTGGTGTTGGTGTTGGGTGAGGAAAGATTATTAGCTGAGAGAACAATGTACTACCATGTCTTTCCTCAGTGAAAAAAATGACAAATACACACTGGATATCCACCTCAAAGGGGAGAATGCTGTATTTACTGTTTTACATAATCACTCAGTTGCTAGCTGTCTGTTGGTGCAAAGACTGATATGACTATATCACTTCTTACGACTGGAACATGTACCAATGACCTTCAGCTGTGTAACTCGCAAGGCCTCCTGAAATTTCTCTAGTCTTGATGACATAGTATTGCAAGCTTCAAATTCTTCAGATGCATTTTAGTATAAATGGGCTTATGCGATCTGTATCTGGTCTGTATCCAGGACATACTTGTTGGATTATTGCGGTTGCGTAAGTGCGGACGAAATGTAACGTGCCCAGAACTCATGGGGAAGTGTTCTATAGTTCGCGAATTACATGTTTATGGGACAGCAGTTCCTGTACATGGACGAGATGCTGATAAACTGCAACACCAGGGTTACGGTACACTACTAATGGAGGAGGCAGAGCGAATCGCTCTTAGGGAGCACAGGTCCACAAAGATAGCCGTCATCTCAGGTGTGGGAACAAGGCATTACTATAGAAAGTTGGGCTACGAGCTTGAAGGTCCATACATGGTGAAATACCTTAAGTGAGGGACCTCCAGTGCAATGGAAAGCCGAATTAGGAAGGAATTTTGAGTTAGGTTGTGCGCCGTGTAACTTCAATCTAATAGTTGTATATTAGTGAGCTTTTCTTCTCTCTCATTTATAACTTACAGCTCGTTGGAATGCTTGATGCTTGATTCAAGAGGGTCAAATATTTGGTTTGATAGTCATATATGTGTTTTTGTGGAGTATTGGTTGGCATGGTTGATTAGTCCTTCAAATGTTGGATGGAAAGGTCAATTTGGTACTGCTTTATATGATAGCAGAAATATTGTTATACGTTATTCAGTTTCATTTTTCCTTTTATTCTAGTTTCATAATAGCTAATACAACCTTTCAAATCAGTGAGAAATTTTGAGACTGTGATCTGTAAATGAACCATAACAATGCGCGTAAAATCTTTTGTATGAACTAATGGCGTGTTTACTTTTAAAGATAACGTGTGTTTAGGGCAGTTAACTCCCTTTTTCCAGCGTTTACTTTGTTTGGTGAATGGCCCGAGTTTACGGCTCCTACGCGCGTTAATTGTTGGCTAAAGCTGTTTAATTTAACCCTCCAAATTGGAGAGTTAAAATTAACCCATCTTTTGCCTTATTGTTTGAAATGATTGTAAGGACATTAAGTTCACATCAGTAACTGGATTTGCCACTAAAAATCTGTGCATGTGTTTTAGACGTAGCATTTAGCTCATCACAGTTGCTCCACCTCTTGCTCGTCGCTCAGCTGTCTTCTTCAATATTTTCCCCTTTGCATATTCTTCGTGTTTTTTTTGTTGACAATTTTTGGAAGTGTTTCGTTTCGAACTCGAACTTTGAAAATTTTTCCCAAATTTTGTGATGTGCTCTTGTTTTTTGTTCAATATGATTTGGCATAGTGTTGCCCTTCAAACTCGTTTTTACAACAAATGTTGGGGACTGCAATTAGTGTACTGTTAATACACATCCATTGCAAGAAAGTTCTAACAAAATGCTAGAGTGTGTAGAAAAACTTCTTGAGATAAATCTATTTTAGAGACTAAGCTTTTCACAACGAATTTTTTCAAATATCTTCTTGAAAGAAACCTTCTTTAGGGAAAAGCCTACCTCTATCTTGCGCCGATCGCCACCGCTCCCTTCAATTTTGTCTATCCAAAGAGATTTCCATGGTATGTGAGAGAGGCTATGAGAGAGGATGGTAATATCACGCTTGTGGAGATGGAGGAGTAGAATTATAAAATGATGGACTTAAACCTAAATGGTCATGGGCCAAGTAAGTGGACACTCAAATTTCAGACATGAGTTATGTTGCTAAAAGGTCCAAGTAAATAAGAATTTAGAAATATATAAACCAACCTAAACCAACAAAATTAACTTGTTGGGCTAAACTAACGAGAAGCCCACCAGGAAAAGTTAATGACACCTAAGTGTGGATCTCATTGATGCACCCAAAAATCAGAATTTCGTGACATCTGCATCTAAAAGTCTTTTATCAAATGTGTATTAAATATGTGCATAATCTTGACCAATGTGCCCATACGTGGGGACAATTGTTCTTTTTTCTACATGGGGACGACGAAAATTTTACAAAATATATATATGTATATATGTGATAACTAATAATTCTATATATATATATATATATATGTTCTTTAGGCACACATTTAAAAGAACTCAAATTAAAACAAATTGTCTCCAAGTGATGGTCTTGGGGGGAGTTTGGTTTTATGTGGTTTAAATGTCAAGTAATTTAATGTCCAAAGTAAGGGTAATATTGTAAATAAAATAGCAAGTTTATACGTACAGCCATTAAAATACACACACACGGGCTGGCCGATAATGCTGGTTTGGTTTGCGAGCCCAATAAAGTAAAGTAAACAAAAAGTTAACAAGGGTTAAAAAGTAACCAAACACCTGTTAATGGAGTAAAAACACCAGTACGGGTTTTTTGGCCTTTTCAAAATCAATCAAATCCCCCTCATAAAAGCCAATGCCTCTTCGCTTTCTCTCTCTCTTTTTCTCACGCTTCACCCATCTCTCGTCAAAGGTGTCTCTTTTCCGCTCTTTTCTCTTTTGATTCTCTCGGTTTTATTTTTTTGAGGGTTTATTTTCTTGCATTCTTGGTTTATGCACTTGCTGCATTTGTTTGCCTTTTTATGGTCATCTATTTAAAGGGTTTCTTTGAAAATTCTACTTTTTGTTCTGTATTTAAAAGCTTTAGTTTCTACTAAAGCTATCACACTTTTGGTAGAGAGAATTTAACTACTACGTCAGGTTTCTTTGCAAATTTGGAATCTTCTATTAATATGCTCATGCATTGATTGAGATTCGTGTCTGCTTGTATTTGTTCACTTGAGGATTTATGTGGTTTCTGGTGATGATCCATGCAGTTCAAATGCTGAATTGATATTACTTATCTTTTCTTCAAAAATTTCTTCTCTCTCTCTCTCTCTCTCTCTCTCTCTCGCCCTGGTTTGCCTCTTTGAACTTTGATGATGTCTTAGCTCATTCTTGAGATGTGTCTTTTGTCTCTTACTTTTGAAGACGTGTGTCTGATAGAAAGGCAATTAAGAAATACCTTATCAATAAAATAAAAAAAAAAGTAAGAGACAAAAGATGGAGTAGAAACAAACTAGCCTTTCTTGTCTTCAATAAAAAAAGAAAAGAAAAGAAAAGAAAAGAATAAAGGATCTTGTTTACATTTTCAAATAATGTTAATTTGATGTCAAAATTACTTCAAGTGGGATTCCTTTAATAGCAGCGGTGTCAAATCATAATATCTTATATTCTCAAATTTGATAATGATCATGTGACTGGGTGATGAAAATTAAAAATTCATATTGTATTTTAATTGTGGACTAGTTGAAGGATGGGAATAATGAAGGAAGATAGTTTGAAGTAGGGAAAACTCTGTTGTGGCAGTGGGGGGTGGAAGTGTGTGAGTGTTTTCATTTGAAGTGATCATTTTTTAATGATTGTTTGTCTTCTTTGGAGAGGGGTGCAATATCTTATACCATTTGAAACTGTAAGTATTGAATCAATCTAAAAGTTCAATGGTGTTTGCGGTTGCATTTGGTGCACAGAAAACGATGAGGTTTTTCATAGTTGCTGTTTTGAACATGTTCTTGTTTCAGGACTTCATCTCTGTTCATTTAACAATCTCATGATGTTTGTGTTTTTTCTTTCTATATGTATAGATTGTTAGATTATGTGAAGGCTTTTGCTAGGTGACTACTGTAACCAAGGTGACACAAGATGGTTCGCAGAGGCATAGCATGTAATGAGTGCGTTAAAAATTGTGAGATGTTCCATCAAAAGCAGGGAGACCCAGCACCCATAATCACTCGATTTTCTAAACTCGTGTATGGCATGAATTTCTCAAAGTTTATGGTACTTTCTCTCTCACCCCCCTCTTTTTGGTTATCTCCTCTTATATTAGGTTCTTTGTGTAATTTGTGTATGGTTGTAGCTTTTCTGATGTCAATTTCAGTTGTTACGAGTGATTATGATCCTCTCTCATTCACTCGCTCTTGCTCTTTGTCCATGCACTGTGTCTAAACATGTTGATCAATATGTGCATATGCCCCTTGAATGTATCATTAATCGTATCTGAAATTCAAAATTTTGGATGATTTGGTCACTTTGAATTTGCGTCTCTGATTAGTGTTTTTCTTTGGAATAGATTGTAATAAACCATTTGAAATTCAATGATTTTGTTTTGATGCTCCTAGCCACAAATTTATTTCTGCATGAAGCAATGAATCATTTGTGCAGACATAGCAGAAGGTGGAAAATCATATTCAGCTTTGCCTGTATGAAATCAAATGTTTCTAACAGAATACCTTGTTATTAGGTGTACATTACACATGCAGACATCGCTTTTTTGTCTTTAAGAGTTCTTATACAAGTAAAAGATGAGAATACAGGATTATAAGGAATAAACTTGATGATTCATTCAGGCTTCTAAGAACATGATTGTTTTGTTGATTAACTTATGACTTCATGCGAATTATTTGTTAACTTTTAGGATGTGCAGTACCTAATTTGCTTTTCTATACTCCCTTGACAATGTTGACATAATTCTGTTATCCGTGGGTTGCAATATTTGTTGAAATATAAGCTTTGATATTCTATGGCAGTACTTGCCTCCCCAATTTGCTCGAACAGTGAAGCACTTGGCTCGTCAAGAAACTCAAATTGAGGATTCAAGTGGGCAGCGATGGCCTGTTACATTGTCATACATTGATGGTTCACTGGCATTCCGTAAGGGGTGGCACAAGTTTTTTCTGGACCATGGTCTGGAAGAAGGATATACCTTGATATTCAACTATATAAAAGGAAGCCATTTTGTTGTTCAAATATTTAAGAAATCTGGCTGTGAGAAAATTAACTTTCACAAGGCATGTCCCCAGCAGAACAAACGGTTCAGGCCGAGTGAAGGGTCAGGGAGAGTTCCAAAAACAGTTTCACATGATCAACCATGTCAGACACGTGATGTAAATTTTAGGGATAAACCCAGCTCAGCCACTAGAGCTGCCTCTCAATCGGAATTACTGAATCGTCTAAGTAATCCAGTGATGGGAAATGCTGACTCTATAAACATGGATGATCCAATTTGCATGATCAACAGAGATGATGGGTACTCTCAAGGAGAATACAGGAACTTTTTGTATGACTTGTCAAGCTTTGAGAAGGAGAAAGAAACACCTGATGCTAACAAATATGCGAAAGCTTTAGAGACGGACTCTAATACTGACATTATGGGGTCAGCTAACAAGTTTGAGAAAGCATTGGACACAAAATTAAGTCGTGCTGGAACTACAGAGCAGACCAGTGCAAAAGGGCATGATAGTCAAGTGGATGTGATCAGTGAAAATCAGATTAATGGCCTTTCTGGTGACATTTTTGCTCACAAGCCCGAGAAAGCTGTAAACATAAAAATGAACCTTTCTCATGCCAATGAGCATTCTAAAACAGTGATGACCGATACAAATCAGATAAATGGCAATTCTGGTGAATGTTTCACTGACAAGTTTGAGAAAACACGTGACACAAAAGAAGCCCCTTCTCATGCTGATGAGCATTCTAAAATGGTGATGATTGATACAAATCACATGAATGACAATTCTGGTGAATGTTTCGCAGACAAGTTTGAGAAAACATGTGACACAGAAGAAGCCCCGTCTCATACTAAATTTACAGAGACAACTAAGACCGAGGGGCATGATACTCAAAAGGCTGTGATCAGTGAAAGTCAGATTGAAGGCCATTTTGGTGACATTTTCACTGACAAGTGTGAGAAAGCTACAAACATAAAAATGGTCCCTTCTCATGCTGATATTAAGGGTCAGTTAAAGTTAAAGGGGCATGGCACTAAAACGTTGGAGGTCAATACAAATGAAATTAATGGCAATTCTGGTGACATTTTCACTGACAATTTTGAAAAAACTTGTAACACAAAAGTAGCCCCTTCTAATACTGAAATTACGGTGAAGACTAAACCAATGGGGAATGACACTAAAATGGATGTATTCCGTTCAAATCAGATTAGTGGCCATGGCTATGATATTTGTGGCGACAAATTTTATATCGAACATTCTGATAAGTTTAACATGAAAGGTATCTCCAATGATGTTTGCGGTTTCCGAAATGGTGGGATTACTTGCACCTTTCTGCTTGGATCTTTCTATATTTCTAGTATTGTTACAGATAGTTTGATATGTTATTTTCTTGTTCTTCTTTACTAACCTGTGATAATCTGATGCATTGGGCAATAACCATGTCTGGGTATCAGATAATCAATCTCCTTCTGTAGGTAGCAGTAAGATTGCTGAGGGGGAACATGCTGTAAAACGCAGGCGTTGTGAATCTTCAGTCTCCATTTCAGGGCTCAAAGATCTAGTTGGTGTGTTTCTTTCTTACACATTCCATTCTAGGAACCAGGAACTGAAATTTTCTTGTTTCATCTACAGTATGTTGTTTTATTTTCATTGGTTGGTTTCCATTTCGTGAACAGGCAAACATGTTATTAAGAAAGAGCGGGTGGAGTGGGGAGAGAAAGCAGATGGTTTTCATGCTGTATCTGGTGGTGCGTTTTGGTTATACTTATCTATTTAAACTATAGTTTGACTATTTTCCTTTTTATTTGGATACAGTTTATATCCGTTATCTTTGCACCCAGTCCTCATGGAATTCTATTAATTCTGTAAAAATCATTCACAAAATGCAGGAAAAGAGCCTTCTATGTTAAGGAAGCGAGGTCAGATGTTTTCTCCAGTGGTAAAAGTTGAACCCGATCTGTCGCCTGACATAGTCCCATCGGTTGCTCTCAGTACCTTTTCTGCAGAAGTGAAAAGCCTATCTTACCTGGTATGCTATTTGTTGAATTAGTTTTGTTGCGTGTTTTCTCATACTCTGTATGGTTGCTGGCTTGGGGGTGTGTTGAAATATAGGTATTGTTTATCTATTCTGAATTAGCATTTTGTGAAGATTTAAACACAAGAATTTTCATCCAGTTGCATGGTGCTCAATTTAATGTTAATTTGTCACGTGACAAATAAAATTCATTGAAACTTAACCCTGGACAGCTGTACTGAAGTATTTTGACATTGTGTTCTGCAGTTCGATATCAATGATCAGTTGTTTGATCTTAATGTGGTTGTACACTGTAGATTCATTTTAATTTTATTGAGGTAGTTGATGTGGCCCATTTATCTTGGCTTAACTTAGGGTCACCTCGTCAAAACTAGCTCTGCCTAAGTGCCTATGTACTCTTTGCTGGAAGGCCATTATTAAGATGAGGATGGGATTAGGTTGAGCAAGTCATGTAAACAACCATGAAGCATGGGTAATTTTTAAGAATATATATAGTCTTTCACAAGGTTTCATTCAAATATATGTTGCCAGGTTCTTTTGAGTTTTGAAATTGCATCTACCTCCTAATGTTTGTAATCATCTTATGCTGTCCTATCTGTCTGTAAAAGGAAAAGTCGATTAATGTTATGAAAACCTAAGTTTACCTTCAACATGATTGTTTAAAAAATGGCTGGCTTAAACCCCTTGATTGTTTCCTCTCTCTCTCTCTCTCTCTCTCCATATGCCCTTAACATGCCCATCATGATTGTGTAGGAGTTGCCCGTAAGCCTTCCATCTATTCCAGGAAGGAAAGAGAGAGGGAGAGGCAAGGTTGTCTATCTGAGGGACTCAAGTGGGAGGCTATGGCCACTTCTCTACCCCGACATATTTTCTATCAAAGCATTGACCGGTAATTGGAAGAAATTTTGCCAAGTAAATAACATCAAGCCGGGAGACAAATGCAGGTTTCAAGTTGAAAACGATAGTCCATGCATTTATAAAGTTGAAGTTACTCGGCGATCTGGTGGTGAATTTCGTGGCAAGTGATTTAGTGCTCTTGTGCAGCTAAATGTATCCTTTAGAAAAGTTGGAACTGTTGATGGTATCAATCAGATTTTCCTGACATGCTCTAGTCTTTTGCAGTGCCCTAGAAACTTGAAGATTTCTAAGCTAGTTTGTGTTTTAGACAGCTGTAGCATCTGTGTATATACACCTGCATGTCTTTACATTACCAACATATTGAACACATAATTGCTTTATTTTTTGTTCTCAATTGTCAGGATCAAGTGCTTATCACTAGATCAAAAGTTATATATAGCAAAGGCGTAACTTTATTTCTTTATGTACTTGGCGTCCCAAAGCACCGTCGAAAGCGACGGTCGGCATGCGGTGCCATGGGTCGGACGGTTAGTCGTCAGCCAATGAAGTTTATCTCGAATTAAAGGGCGGTGCTTACATCAATGCCAATATCAACATATGCAAGTTTTGTGTACTTTTTTTCGTTCAAGTGCTATGATATAAAAGTGTAAAGTTCACTTTATTATCTTCTTCACATCGTTGTTTTTCACTCAAAACTTGATGAAATTGGTAAGCGTTTCATATAGGTGTTGGTAAGTATAATTGTTGTTCGTATTCTTCAAGATGGTTGCAAAAGGTACCAACTCCTACTGCCTCGTAAGACTTTGAGCTGGTGCTGTGTTGTATATTTTTATGTTGTATATTAAAGTATATTGTGTCGTATATTTTTATGTAATAAAATTGGAATGTCATGTGAAACATGTCTTCAGTTATAAAATCACCAAACTGGCCGATAAATTAATAATGAAAATAAAATTGATTTGGGTTTGTTTAACCAAACTGGCAAAGATTAATTAAAGGTCTTAGGTTGAGCTAAATAAACTACTTTATGAGACCCATTCAAACTTCATATCGTGGACAATATGCCTAGTTTAATTCAAAATAACAACAAAGACAATATAATAATAATAATAATAATAGTAATAATAATAATAATAATATATAATTATTATAACAGTAAAATGCCGACTTATTCGTACAAAATCGTACATTGAATTACGATGTCAAATTATATTTGTTTTCCAACAATATATCTTTTCTTTTTTGTTTTATTAAGTTCAACAAAACAAAAGAAATGCACAAAAAAAGAAAGGAAAGTGAAAGCAAAAGTTTCAGGCAATATGTCTCAATCATATATAGAAAAATAATATATGTTTATAATAGTTATAGGGTTGTTGGGTAAAATATAATTTGTTGTACAGATGTTGGAATCGCAACTACAAAGAGGAAATTCTTTTATTGATCGGGTGTATGCACCGTATGATTCTGATTCAATTATGTGCTATATATAAAATTTTTGATAAAATACATATAATAATATGACTAAATCTGAACTATATATAAGAATTTTCCACTACAAAGTGTCATGGAATCAAGCCCGTCAATCATTCAAATTCAAGAAAATACTTTTTAATATTTTACAGCGTAATTTTTATATTCATTTTTTAAAAAAAAATAATAAATTTACCATAAAAGTCAAACATTAGATATACTGAATTACTTGATTATTATAGACTTATAGTTAGCATAAATGTCGAATTTTTTGCGCGGACCACTTCTAGTTTTATGATAGGTCCGTTCGATTGAAACGAAAAATTCTGTAAAATAAAAATTAGTTAAAAAGATCTTTTGAAATGTGAAAATCATCAATGAAAACTTTCCATTGATAGTTTGTATTATACGTGCCAATTCTACAACTCAAATGATGTTTTAACAATAGAGCTTTTGACATTGTGAAATTAGCTTATAATATACTCATAATTTTATAATATTAACAGGTGTAACCTTTTATTTTAATCAAACTTAACACTAGGGGTTTTATGAAATTAACCCTATAAATCTCACATGAAATTATTTGAAAATTTGAAAATTTGAAATGAATACGTGCTTTTACGGATTAACAGTATAATCGGGGCTAGAGAATGAAACATCTTAATTAGTCATAATCCTTAGAAATATATTAAAAACAATAGCTACTATTTGAATTCTTTCTTTTTTTTTTTCTTTAATGAAATTAATGCTTCACTAAATTAAGATGGTTAATATGAAGAACAAGACAATTAGAAAACGGAGAGCAAGTGTAGAGCCACATCAAAATATTTTGAGTTTTGTTTCTTGTTTTACTTTCCATCAAAAAGTTTGAACAAAGAAGATATGTTTCCGTTTTTCGTCAAAGGCAAGAAATTTAAATTATAGTCAACATAAATTCTCTTCTCTATTTGGTTTATGTTCAAATTTTCTTGGTTTGGAGTAAGAATTGAATACGTCGCCCTCCCTCACTCTCTCTCTCTCGGCAACTTCCTCTACGACTCCCTCTTCAAAGCAAGCGCGCGCGCGCACACACACGCTTGAAAAGACCGTTAAAAAGTTTCAGTCTTGTGCTCTGTTATATAGAAAGCTCTTTTCGAGCCTCTCAGTGTCGAAAGTTAGAACCCACTTTACCCTTTGTTCTGATTCCTTTTGGGTTGAGACCTTTTGTTGTGATTCTCTTTCGGTTTCTTGAAAAACACACAAAAGGGCAGAAACCCAGAAAGACAAAAGGTGTAATCTTTGAGGAATTGTAGTGATGGATTACTATCAGCTTGATAAGGCTCCTTCTTGCCAAGATTCTCTCAAGGCTATTGAGTCTGATATCCAGCATGCCAATACTTTGTGAGTCTCTCTCTCTCTCTCTCTCTCTCTCCCCCTCTCCCCCCCCCCCCCCCCTTCCTTTTATGTTTTTAAGCAAATTTTCTTGTGCTTTTTTTTGGGGGGGTAAAGTTTGCATTTTTGGACATTTTGGTGCATTTTATGTATTTAATGAAATCTTGTGCTGTTGTTGTCTGGTGTTTCTATGTAAATTGCAAATTGGATTCCTTAATTATGTTAGGGCATTCTGAAGTTATACTTTCATTTAGAAATTTGATCATTTATTATGCTTTTTTGCAATCTTGAGTTTCTTATGTGCTCATGAAATTGAGAGAAAAGTTTTAATTTTGTGTCACTATATTTGTGTAAAAGGCATTTGTTTTCGGTAGCATCAGGCTGGTTAACATTCATTCTTTAATTGGCAGTCATTTGAAAACTCAGAATAGTATATAAACTTTGGGAATGTGGTTGAATTTTACACGATTAGTAAAATCTATAGTCTTGTTGCGTTGTGCTTATCTCTAATCTTTTTTACACTCTCATGGTATTCGATTTTTTTGTTCGAATTCTGAGTTTGCGATTTTACATGGAGCTTAATGAAGCCTGATATCGATCATTTCAGGGCAGCTTCTATCTCGCGAGCTAAGGGTGTTCCGTGTCTGCAAATGAAATTGGTCTACGGTCACGTGGTGCCCTTGTTTATATTTTTGTTGCAATGGCTCAACTTCTCTTGCACATGCTTGCTTCCAAATTATCTAAATCTGTTCCACATAGTTGTTTACAAGGTAGAATCTCTATTTAATTTCTTGGCATTACAAAACTACTTAGGAAGTTTTATTCTGAAATCAATTTTCTTGAATTTAAAGATAATGGCGTCTTTCTAATTTTAACACATTATCTTCTTCAGGTGCAAGTTGACAGTAGGCGGAATTTTCCTTCGCACGGTAGGAAAGCAACCATTGGACAATTCTATGGTATGCGAAATATGAAGATATAGTATGTATTTATAGATGCAGAATCGCAGATCAAAAGTTACACATATCGTGCATTTTCTAACTTCGTTTACGCTTTGCAGGTGTGATATTACCATCGCTTGAACATCTATATGATGACATCTCATCGGAGCTGGATACCTATCAAGATGAAGTCCATGGCCGTGACATGATCATGAGAAGGAAATCGGAAGACAATAACAGACAGTTGGATGTTAATTTGGAGAGAGACAAAGAATGTGGAATTTGCTTAGAGCAAGGCACCAAAATGGTCTTGCCGAATTGCTGCCACGCAATGTGTATCAACTGCTACCGGGACTGGTATATATGCATGACTATATTTTTATTTGGGGGGATGAGATTGAATTTTTGCGAACGGATAATTATAGAAAAAGCTGGGGCCGTTTCCACAAAGCTCCATGTGGAATGAAAAATTACAAATACCCACTTAATGTTTGGTCTTTTGCTACAAATTCCACCTGCAACTGGGGGTATGTGTGACATAGAAGCAAACATTAAGGGGGTATTTGTAATTTTTCATTACACTATTGAGAAAAATGCATATGAATATAATTCTATATAAATTTGACGGGGGTAAATGTTACTTTTGAAGTGACTCTTAGCCCTTCTCTTCTTGGCAGGAACTTGAGATCAGAGTCTTGCCCGTTTTGCCGGGGCAGCATAAAGCGCGTAAATTCCGGGGATTTGTGGGTTCTAACGGACGGTGGAGACGTAATTGATCAAGAAACTCTTTCGAAAGAAGATATGTTGCGCTTCTATCTCTACATAAACAACTTGCCCAAAGATATCCCTGATACCCTCTTCCTAATGTATTATGAATACTTGATTTGAGTTAAATGAGGATAATGTACAGGTAAACCTTGCTATACACAATATGTTCTGCAGAGTAAAATACATTTCTGCTGTAGACTTTTGAAGTCAATATAATGTTCAAAGGCAAACGCAATAGAATAATCCAATGAAGAAGGAAAGTGAGGTCATCTAGTTTTACTGTCTCTCTCTCTCCCCTCCAGTGATACTTCTCACATTGATTTGATCCTTGTGGAATTTAAAGAAGTTTCGAGAAAATGTAATTTTAGGACCTTCTTACCTCGTGATGGATCATGGCATATATTTTTCAGGCAATTTGGGCTTTTTGCATTGCCCAAACTTTAAGTGGGTTGATCTCAGTTGTGAGTATAAATTGGGCCAAAGTGATTGGTTATTGGGATGTCAATAAACATCTACCGAGGAAGTTCCAAATAAATATTTAATCCAAACTTGATTTAACTAAATGTCGAAATCAGTGTTAATCAGAAGTTTAATAAAATTTACGATATGAACTCAAGAATCAATAAATTTCTTTTAATTAATAAATTGCTCCCTGTGCAATGCACAAGGCAACTACTAGTTAACATAGAAATATGAAATGACGGGGAAATAGCATTTTTGGTCCCATAATTTAAGGCGTTTTACACTTTTAGTCCCATTATTATCATGACAGCACTTTTAGTCCCGCTGAATACTATTTCGTGGCGAAAACAGTCCCACCGTTAATTTTTAGACGGAAGGCGCACGTGAAACGCACGTGCGCCGTTAGTCAACCAATTTTAGGTGGAAAAAAAGCATTTTTGGTCCCATAATTTAAGACTTTTTCACTTTTAGTCACATTATTATCATGATAGTATTTTCAGTCCCATTGGATACTATTTTGTGGTAAAAATAGTACCACCGTTAGTTTTTGGACGAAAGACGCATGTGAAAGGCATATGTGCCATCAAAAAAACATAATTTTGATGAGATTCGGTACATTAGTGCTGGTAAGATTGCAACTACAGGGGCAACGAGCTCTTTCTGAGCCCTACTGTCAGGGCAACAGGGCCCAACTGCGGGGGCATTAGTGTTGGTATTTGGTTCATTAGTGCATTAGTACTGGTATGCTCATGACCATGGGACCCCTTTAAGTGACAACCATCTACCCCATAATTGGCCTACGTCTAGCCAAGAAATCCTTTTTTATTGCCCCGATTGAAGCGGGAACTCAGCGAAAGCAATAACGGGTTTGGTGCAGAACGAATGAAAAAAAATGACTAGAACGAGCCTAAAACGACAATTTTTCGATCAAAAAATGAGACCTAACGGTTTTGTGGACCACGAAACAACGCTTGGGTCGAAAGATATGGCTATTTGAAGTTGCGCCACCACCTTCCGCATCCCGCATAAAAGGAATATCCGTACGCTAACTAGAAGTTGCAATCATACCACCACTAATGCACTAGATCCTATCAAAAATTCAAGGTTAAGCATGCTTGGACGAGAGTAGTACTAGGATGGGTGACCCCTTGAGAAGTCCTCATGTTGCAATTCTCCCCCCTATGCTTTTTTTTTCCTTTTTTGACGCCTAACTTCTCGATTCTCTTTATATGAATTTTTTATTTGTTCATCCTCCCTCATGATTTATCATCAAGATTGGGACAGATAAATATGGAATATTATTATTATTATAATCGCCAAAACAATAGTAAAAGTAATGAGAAAATAAAATAAAAGAGGACAAAGTAAAACGAAGGCTGGCCACGAGGGGCAACAGAGCTTACGCACATAGATCGCTCGTCCGGGTCGAGTAGCCTTCTCGACTGAGGCTAGAACGCGACGATGACAATGGTAGGGCCCAGTGCAGAATGACTAAAAAAAGTTGCCGAAACAAGCCCGAAATGGCCATTTTTCGATCAAAAAATGAGGCCAAACTATGCAGGCCCATTGCCCCCGCAAGTTGGGCTCAGAAAGAGCTTCGTGTGCATACCAGAACTAATGCACTAATGTACCAAATACCAACACTAATGCCCCCGCAGTCAGGCCGATTGCCCCCGCAATTACGATCTTACCAGCACTAATGTACCGAATCTCATCAAAACTCTCGTAGTTTCAATTAGCAATAGTGAGACTATGTTCTTTTGATGGCACATATGCCTTTCACGTGCGTCTTTCGTCCAAAAACTAACGGTAGTACCATTTTTGCCACAAAATAGTATCCAATGGGACTGAAAATGCTATCATGATAATAATGAGACTAAAAGTGAAAAAAATCTTAAATTATGGGATCAAAAATGCTTTTTTTCCACCTAAAATTGGTTGACTAATGGCGCACGTACATTTCACGTGTGCCTTCCGTCCAAAAATTAACGGTAGGACTGTTTTCGCCACGAAATAGTATTCAACGGAACTAAAAGTGCTATCATGATAATAATGGGACTAAAAGTATAAAACGTCTTAAATTATGGGAACAAAAATACTATTTCCCCTTAAATAACGCTCCATTCATTAACCTCAATAGAAACGATTCTCACCAAGTGCTTGGGAATTTTATGAACTAGTAAGTGTTAACGTGTTCTCTTATAAACTCAAAAGAAAACGTAAATTTATAAATTATCTTTCATAATTAATATTCACAAGGATCATATACATGAGTTTGGACTTTAATTATATTTTTATTGAAAAAAATAAATATATAAAGATGTAGGTATAATGATATTGAATGATACCTGCCAGTTAAATAAAATAATATATATATATATATATATATATATATATATATCTGTGTGTGTGCGCGCATTGGCATAAAAAATATTATTTACTGTGATGTCCCACCTACCTGGGAATAAGTAGTTTAGACTCTGCCAAATAAAGTAATGGATAAAATGAATTTTAGTTATTGAAATTGATTGTATGGCATGCACAAAAAATGGCGTGTATTGATAAATGGTTGAAATAAGAGAAATAAAAGACTTATGATATATGAATTTTTTTAAATTTTTTTAAAATTTTAATCATCTACCAATATATAAAACGTATATCAATAAATGAAGCAAAAGATGTAATATTATTTTCTATAGAATGATCCGAACTGATATTATAGGTCCAACTTTAAAAATTGAACTCAGTTAACACGAATTTTAAAATGTATACGGTGGTTCAATATGTACATTGGTGAATACATTAATAAAAATATAATATTTGTGTACAATATATGGAAAGAGAAGATTCAACATTCCAATAATAATGGCATCTGAAAAAGATAAGAGTTAAATAACACTTGTGGGATGTCCTTGTTGTTTCAATTACAGGAGGCATACTTCTTTTCAGTGGGGCGCAAAGCTTTCAATACTCAACAGTTTACTACGATTATTCAACCCTGCACATTTATTGCTGCTATCGCCTCTTACTAGTTACTACACTGTTCCGTAAGGAAAATTTTTCTACACATCGGATCTACATTATTTTTGTTTGTTTGATTGATTGATGTGAAATAATAAATTACGCCCACGCACACCTATTAGGATATGAATTCTAAATCTTATACTCTTTAAAATTTTAAAATAAGGTACATATTCATTGAACCAAAGGTCCTGTACACATTTTATGTATATATTAAACAATTCAAATTTTATTATATCATCATTTTAGTTAGGGCGAATTACATTGATTACCCTTGAGGTTTGATTAATTTATGAAAAATCTCCTATTTTTTCAAAAATTACTAAAAATCCCCTAAGGTTATATCTATATTACAAATTTATTTGAATTTTTGAAAATACCCCTTCCCCTTTTTTGGGTGATTTACACTGACCACCCCGAGATTGTGTTAATTTACGAGAAACCCCCCGTGGTTTCAAAAATTACCAAAAACCCCCTGAGGTTATATCAATATTACAACTAATACATACTTAGGTTGACTTATCAACAATATTAAATCTTTCCCTTCTGTAATATTGTTATCATAAAATTTTCATTTAATAGATTTGAAAAAAAATATGATTATTTATTCAAATAAATATTCTGAATTTAATGCATTAAAGGTATCTACCAACACATCAAGTATGTTATATTATCACTAATACGGAGTAAATTTGAAGAGAAATGCGTTAGAGTCCTTAAGCTAAATAAAGTTTTCAAGTGCATTATTTAATTTCAATTTTTTATTTCAATCAATGTTTATATTTCTCATTTCACATAATGGATATATACGATGCATATAATTATATTTTTCTCAAATATAAATTTAGCATATAGTACATATATTTAGTATAAATTCATAACATTAAATTCGGAATATTTATTTGAATAAGTAATCACATTTTTTTTTTCCAAATCTATTACATGAAAATTTTATGATAACAATAGTACAGAGGGAAAAAAAAGAATTAATATTGTTGATAAATCAACCTAAGTAGGTGCTAGTTGTAATATTAGTATAACCTCAGGGGATTTTTGATAATTTTTGAAACCACAGGGGGTTTCTCGTAAATTAACCTAATCTCAGGGTGGTCAGTGTAAGTCACCCAAAAAAAGGGAAGGGGTATTTTCGAAAATTCAAATAAGTTTGTAATATGGATATAACCTTAGGGGATTTTTGGTAATTTTTGAAAAAACAGGAGATTTTTCGTAAATTAGCCAAACCTCAGGGGTGGTCAGTATAATTTTTCCTTTTAGTCACAATGAAAGAAAAGTAACATACAATACATAGCATGATTTTAATCATTTGGTCCATATTGGATACCGAATATTGAGTTCATATAAATTTTTTTCTTCCAGTAATGTAATTGTTAAATATTTTACATCGATAAAAAATACAATGACGTGGTGTATTTTGTAACATTTTGAACAATCATTCCTTCATAAACTAATTTTTGAAGTTGAGTTAGACCCAAATCTATTTTTTGCAAGAATAATTTTATTTACGCAAAATATTGGAAAATTTTAATGGACACAATTAATGTTTTGTTTTATTTTGAAATGTTTTGCCGGAAGTATTTTGGAAGAATGTTTTTGAGAGTTGATCTATGAAATATTTAAGAATACATGTATGTTTAAATTAGTTTTATTTTGGTGCAACAAATTTTTATGTAAATATTTTTTTGTGAAATTAAGTAATTTTGTAAAATAGTATTTGTTTCCTTTTTGAAAGTTACAAAAGTACTGTCCAAATATAATGTATAATGCCTAATCATTTTTCAATTAATCGAAACTTTTAAACACTTACAATGTTTGACTAGATTTGGGAAATCTCAAATTACGATTTCAAACACATAAAACGTTCTATTGTGATTTGTCTTGAAAATGCAAACGAGTTCTTTATACGTAACGTTTAAATGATTTTTCCTTTTCGAAACAATGTCTGTTTTTATTTATAGTGTCGAGAATATTATTACAAACTATGTTTCATCTTTTACTCTTTCATTGTGTGTGTATATATATGTATATACCAAATATAAAAATTTTAAACTAAATCTATAATTAAGAAAATAATATTATGCACATGACATGAATATTTATTATGAAATAAAAAATGAAATACTATTTTAAAATATGAGACCTTATCCGTGAAAGTATTGAATACTAAATATCTCTACTATTGAACCATTTGAATTATTTATGTATTTTTGTTTTTTGCTGATTACTGTGGCATCTTAATAATCAAAACCACAAAAAAACTGTAGAGATGTTTTCTTGAAATTGAAATGAGGTAGGGTATATATCCTTAGAGAAGGATATGTTTTTCTTGAAACAAATTAATTAAATGAGGTACGTTGTATATTAAATGCTCGGTGGACATTTTCCTAACCCCAACCCCAACTCCAACTCGACATCCCACCCCCCACCTACCCCGACTGCTCGACAACCACTACGAACTGAGTCCGTAAGTCATAGTCACGTAAACGTCTCACGTATTTAAGATAACTTTGAAAAAAATCACATAGAGTAAATCGTCTAACGTGGAAGAGTTTTGAAAATCCACTATTAAAATTTGGCCGGATAAGGTAAATATGACCCAAAATTATATCCTACGGGACTATATATGGGAATTTCGATTATATAAGAGGTGTTTGGTTGAGCTTATTCTAAATAATTTATAAATTTATTGAGCTTATAAGATATTTTTAGAGTTTATAAATTCATACATTTTATTAGAAAAATAATTAATAAAGTATTTAGATAAAAAAGATCTCATAACTCATAAGATATTTTTAAAACTTATAAGTTGTTATTCTTTGATAAAAACGAGAGTTTATAAGTTCTTTTAAATGTAATGATGATAAAAAAAATTAATTTCATATAAATAAGATATTTATGTTATTTTATTTTTTAATATTAAATATTTTATAAGTTGTTTCAAAAGTAAGTTGGTAGAGCTTACTTTTTTTTAAAAAAATTTATAAGTTATTTGACTTCAAAAATTACTAAATAATTTTGTTGGGCTTATAAATTCTCAACAATCTATAAAATGTATTTCGAAGAGCTCATAAATTTAGCCAAATATTCTACCATGTTGAATGAGAAATTTCCTGTGAAATCAAAAATGGAATTTCGTCGGTTAACGCACACATACCAAAATAAATAAATAAAATAAAATAAAATAAATAAATAAAGAAAATAAAAATCTAGAAGAATAAATGAACACATACGTACTCTGGCGGGAAAATTTGAATGAAACGTCTTTCGTTGACCTGCAAAATGCAGGGAAGGGAGCCAACAAGCCAGGGCCGTAAACCTAGTCCCAGAGATGTAACCAACGGCTTGTCGCACTAATTAATATAACTATGGTCGATAATATTTTTTATGTTGTTTCTTAATATACAGGATAATTACAATTTGACAAGCTATAATTTTATTTTCTCAGAATATTATACATTCCATCTCAAATTTGTTTAGCTTTCATAATTATTTTAATTGGCATGATATAATTGTTTGCTTGTTTGATAATATATAATTATTGTGTTAATTATGATTAGGCCCCGAAAAATGTTTTAGACTTTATAAAATAGGAAACATAGTGTGAAAATGGAGGGGATATGTGTTTCTTTGAGTTTTTAAACATTTAAATTTTTTTTTGGAAATTTATAAAATATTCTAAGATGGCTTTTTTAGAAAAATATCATATTTATCTCAAAATAAGATGTCGGTATTTTATATTCTTTTTGAAGTAAAACACTTCTAATTAACTCATTTTTAATTAAGACCTCAATATTTTCGTTTAGTTTTCATTAGATTGACTACTGAATGTAAGCTATTGTTAGCATTTTATAAGTTCCAGAGTCTTATTTTTACCATGAGTTTGATGTTTTGAGTAAATTCAACCGAACACCCCTTTCATTCTTGGAAAGGAGAGACATAGCATTCAGAGCTATTTCTTTAAATAGATAACACACAATCTCTAAATAAATCAACTGTAAATCCAAAACTGCCACATGAAATCCAACTTGATGAGCTAATTTGAATTTCGGACGGGATCTCTACTTCAAACGATGCTCCATCTCATACTTCATACTTTAAACAACTTATGGATAAGCAAGGATTCTTTCCATTGATACTTCCACCTTTAGAAGTATTCTTTTTTTTTTTGGATAATGGAGAAAATATAATTAACGAAACTAAACATTCTGCTGTTAAGTAATTCTTGAAGATTTATACGTATCACGAATCTAGAGTATGGAGCATGAGATGAGGCATTATTTTGGAATAGAAGATCCCGTCCAAATTGGAAAAGAGGAGACACAAGGCTCTTTAATAAGGAAAATTCTTACCTGAATCCAACTTGACCGCATCCAATCAATCATGTAGCAAATATTATTGCACTTGTCATATGATTGATCACTCTCCCTAAATTATACATCAATCATATGGCAAATATAAAACACTTGCTACGTAATTAATCTCGATTTGACTGAATCTAATTCGGACAAGAATTTTCCAATAAACAAAATCCAACTTTGTCTAACCAATAATAGACATTTAACAAACCAGTCATGATGAAAAAAAAACCAACATTGAAGTCTCATTCTACATTCCAAAAGAAGGTAGCTCGACTCAAACTAGCAAACCTACAAAGACACAAATCAAATGGTTCTCCGCAAGAAATTGAACAGAACTAATTATTCACTTGCAACACACGAGCTTCTCTAACTACGGAAAACCCTAAAACAACTGCTTTCGTGACGATTGAAGCTTCTTCTTGAGCAGATAACGAAAAGGTGGGCTACAATCGGTCCCGTTGAGGAAAGAGTTCGTCATCACCTTGTACGCGGCTTCGGTGAGGTGAGCTCCATCCCAGTTTATGTACTCGGAGGGGTTACCGCAGGAGCTGGACGACGGCGAACCGCAGGTGTTGAAAACGTCGAAATTGTAGACACCTCCACCGTAACCGCAGCACGCTTTGAGGTTCTCTTTGAACCCATATTTCTTGGGATTTTTGAAGATTGTGAGGTGGGCGTTATAGTAATCTGCGAAAACAATGAGGGATTTTGGGTATTGTTTTCGGAGGATTTCGAGTTTGGCTTTTAGGGCGGCGTTGTGGGTCGACGCTTGCCGGTTCATGCTGGCCACGCACCCCATCTCGTCCCTATCGTCTGGCGAAGCAAGCGTGAAGGAATACGTCACGCAACCCGAGGGCGGGAGCCCTTGGACAAGTATGTAATTTGCTCCCTTGTTTATCAATGCCTGTGATAAAAAGACAGCTTATTGGATGATAATAGGGATGAAATAGGTAATAAAATTAAATTGTTGCACACATATGCAGGAATCACAGTATGGGAGCTGATAAGAACAGTTGTCGGTCTGAGTTGACAATAACTGGATCTTGATTTCTAGATTTTCAGGGAGTTAAAATCCTGACTCCATCTCTGCACACGAGGGTTAATTTTGTGCTTAAAAGTTTTTGACATGCATGCTAAAGATTATATCACATGGGGATCTACCTTTTTTTTTTCCTTTGTGATGTATATATATAAAATGCAACTCATAATAGAACACTGCAAAATAGTAAGTAAAGTCATTTTCACCTCTAAGAAACCGATGACGCTCTTTATAACATGGCCTTGAATGGTTTTAGTGGAAAGAGAAGACCCAATGCTGCTAGTGTAATCATTGGCTCCAATTTCACCAAGCCAAATCAAGGCATCACCTAGAGCGGCTCCACACTCTCTAGGGGTAGTTTTGGAATCTTTGCACCCTTTACTCTCCATGATCTTGTTGAACCAAACAAGCTGAGTCTGAAGGGACTGAGGGACGAGGTTAAATGTGACATTGTTCTTCAAGAAGAAGCCGTGCCGGATGGCGGTGGCCCCGCCGACCGCGAAGTTTACGCCGTGGGATCGGTCGGCGTTAGGGTTGCGGTAGGGCGGCGTGAAGGGCAACGACAGGGCCTCGGCGACAAAGTCGATGACTATGCGGCCGTCGGAGTATCGGTTGGTGGGGTGGTGGAAGAATGTGACGCCGTAAGGGGGGTTCGAGACGTAGTTGAAGGCGGTGGGGCCGGTGGAGGTTTTGGTGTTTCCGGTGTCGGTGAAGGAGTCCCCGAACGCGTAGATTTTGTTGAAGGGGGAGGAGGAGGAGGAGGAGGATGCCGGAGAGGACGAGAGGAGTATATTGAAAATTGTGAGGGTTATTAGGATCATTTGGGAAGGAGAAGACATTTTTTTTTTTTTTTTTGACTAGAAGAAGAGTTAGATGATATGGATGGTGTGTGTTTATAGGGTTTTGTTTGCTGTTTATATAAAAAGACAGGACTTGCAATTTGATAGGGTGTGTTTTATTTAGTAGGTATTGGCAATGATTCTGATACATGCTTATATTTATTTCTCTTGTTTCACGTAACAAGCTGGCGCTCTCTACTGAATATTCTGTAACACAGCGCGCTAATACATGTTAAGAGGAAATTCTAGTTCAGATTCGGCTCGGATCGAAGTCAGTATTAATTATGTGGCGAGTATTTTATACTTGCCCTATGAATGATCGATAATTTAGGGAGAGTGACCAATCACTTGGCAAGTGCAATATACTTGCTATATGATTTGTCGGGTTCGGCCAAACCAGGTTCGGATTAGAATTTTCTCATGTTAAGGGAAATTTTAGTCGAGAGTGTTAATTACATAATGAGTATTTTATATTTATCTTGTGAATAATCAATAATTTAGGGAGAGTGATCAATTATTTAACAAGTATAATACACTTATCTTATAATTTATTGAGTTTGATCAAATCAGATTCGAATAAAATTTTTTCTATATGTTAAATATATAGATGGTGAATCAGGTATTGTTGAATGATTAAAATTAGGAAAGTGAGTTTATATATTTTTTTATTTTTGATCATACTATTTATCAATGCACAGTGAATTAGTGTATTAGTAAGTATAACTTACGAAAATGTTACGGAAAGTTCAAATCGGTCTTCTCGTGCCCTGCATCATCGTACGATCGATCAGCTATCAATAAATTTTACCTTTTTTGTTCTTTGTGCTTTTTTTTCACGTACGTCTCTTAAAAATGGACTTTTTTAGTTAAGAAGCTTGATCTTCTGCCGTGTGCAAAAGATCTTGTTGGGCTGTTCAAACTTTGAGCATTAATCTGGGATGGAACTTTTGGCAGATCGAACGTTCAAGAACATTTATTTACACGACTTTCTTAATTAGTATAAGAGAGGCCATTTAATTTAGCTATATTTGGTTTGGTTCGTGTAATAATATTAACACTTCTTGCATTAATGATACGTAAGCTAGCGTTTGAGATACTGTTCAATTAGTACCTAACGTAACGAATGTATACTATTTGCTACCAATTAAATGTGAAAAGTTAATGACCGGGGTATATTTCGGAATCAGTATTAATAGTTAAATTTATAAATTTTCTTGTGTTAAGTCTAATTAGCATAAAATTCCCTGTGTTATAAAAATTTGTCTTCAAACCCTTATATTTTTTAAAATTAATACACCGTCCTTTTGAGCCATTTTCTGAAAATTTTAGCATAAAGTATCAATTTTACCCCTCATTAAAATTTGAAGAATAACATCACATTTTCTCTCATTTCCTATCAAAATCTTCCTATAGAAAATAAAAGAGAGGAAAATCAATTTGGAAACAAAATTCTAACTTTCGAAATTTCTTAAATATTTACTGTCGATTTGCAAGACACGTTATAAATAGATACAAAAAAAGGATTCATCTTACTAATTTTTAAAAACAAGGAGTTCACCTTGCTAATTTTTAAAAATAGAGGGGTCTCCTTACTAATTTTTAAAAATAGAGGGTTCACCCTGTTAATTTTTAAAAATACAAGGTTCAATTTCAAAAAGGTTAAAAGAGTAATTTTACATGCCTAAAACATGATCCCGCATGCAAAAACCGCGCATGTGACTTAAACCTTCAATGGAGGGTCTTTTTTAATAAATTTTACATTTCACATAATTTTTTATACTAATTTTTATTTCACATGTTTTTTTGGTTTAATTGGCACTAATACGGGGGAGTCCCGTGATAAAAATCTCAATATTAATTAATTACATGACGAGTATTTTATACTGATCGTGTGATTTTTGAATTTGGATAAATCAGGTTCAAAAAATAATTTTCGGTAAATTACTATATTAGTATGTTTCATTATAATTTTATTTTATTTTGTTTTGTTTTATTTAACAATCAAAGAACTGAAAAGCTTACGTTTTAGCCATAGCTAGCGTCTTAGACCCCACAAGATAATAACCATCTAGGTGATAGTCCCATAGTCATAGGCCTCGCAATAAACCTCGCTTATTTTGTAGGGGCGGTTTAGGTCTTCACAAGAAACGCCTGATGACATGCCTATGAAAGTTATTATGGACAATTAGGAAATAAGATAGAAATAAGATAGCGTATAAGAGTGGCATATCAAAAGTCAGAAATAAAGCGTTCGAAAGTTTTTTATGGAAGTAAAGTTACTTTTGTATTTTTTTTAATTATAATTTTTGTATTTTATACAATTTTTATGTAAAAATTATTATTTATTTTTAATAAAATATAAAGGGATTTTAGGATGGTTACACGTCTCCAAGCCAAATAAATGAAAATATTTAAGATGTCATCACTTATGTATATTTTAAAATGACATGGGATGCCAAATAAGACGAATTGGAGGTAAAAATGTAACTTCCAACTACTTTTAAGAAAAAAAGGTGGGGGAAAAAGAAAAAGAAAAGAAACCTCCCCCACACCTCCCCAACGCATCCCTACCCCTCTTTGAAGAAGAAGAACCAAACAAGTGAAACCGTGAAAGAAGAAAAACAAAATCACAAAATAATTAGACAATTAAAATGAGATTAATTCTCAAATTGAATACATGGATAAGTTGTTCATGGAATGAGGAACAAGAGTATAAAAAAAAAATTAAGACAAAATGGCCGAGGGGCAGTGCAACTGCCGCAATGGCCTTGCATGGCAGTTGCGTTGCCTTCGACTATTTTTTCTCGATTTTTTTTTCCATCAATGTGTTCCTTACACCATGGATAAACTAACTATATATTCAATTTGAGGATTCAAACAAGTTTCGAATAGGTAATTTTGTGTGTTTATATGTAAGGGTAGGCTATAAAACGGATATTCAGTATTCGAATCTGTGTCCAATTAAGTTTTTCGATATCCGTATCCGTATCCAACGAATATTTAAAACATCATATCCAAATTCGAATCCAACGATATTTTGCGAATTCGAATATATCCGAATCCCTTCAGTACTTCTGAAATTTGACAAAATTATGGATATCTAGGTATCCGAATATGCATTTTTGCTTATAATTATCCAAATATCCGATTTAATATCCGAATCCGCTTATCCGAATATCCGAATATATTTATATAAAAAAAAATAAAATTTATATAACTTATCTAATTGAATATATATATATATATATAAGTGTAATATATGCTCATTAATATAGTTAAAGTTAATATATTTACTTATATTTTTATTTTGTTGTAAATTATGAAAATATGAGTTAATTAAATTTTTTCTATAAATACACACACACACACACACATTACTACTACTACTACTGTTGTTGCTGCTGCTACGAATAATAATAATAATAATAATAATAATAATAATAATAATAATAATAATAATAATAAATTTTTAATATTATTTATCGAATACGGATAACGTATATTTATTAAACGAATATGTCCGTCGGATACACATTCAAAACAGATATTAAATAGAGCAGATATACAATTACCATATTCATATTCATTTATTAATCGGATACGGAGAATATCTTCTTTATATAGATACGGATAATATCTGTTTTATATAGATACAGATAATATCTATTTTATATAGATACAGATAATATCCCTATAAACGGATAGAACTGTAAAAGGTAAACGAATTTTCGATAATTCATTTGAAGCCCTATGTAAGGGTTTCAAACTTCCTTTTCTGTTTTTGTTTTGTCAAGGGGGACGGGGGTGGGGGTGGGGCATATATATTATAATGTATATATTTTATATTATTCATTTTTTAGAATTATTTTAAATAATTTATATTTTAATTTTTAAAATTTTGTGTCATGTGAATATTGTGGTTGAATTCCGGTCAAAATTGGTGCCACGTAGACAATTTTTGTATTATGTAAGCAAAATCCAACCAATTCATGTCGGAAGTTTTTAATGTGTCAAAAATTATTAAATTGATGTTTTAAAATTAAAGTTGGATAAATTAGCGTCCTAAATATCAAATTGGTGCAACATATTCTCCTAAAAATATAATTTTCCCATAATTATAATAATTTAAGAAGAACTTTACGTGAATTCAGTTTGTAAGACTTGTTATTTTACCAATAAAAACGTATACTACTTTGTAATTATGGACAATTTTTATATATAGTCACTCAACCTGTTATCCATAAGATATATATCCCAATGATATTAATTAGGCATTTAGACGTACAATATTATGACAGAAAGACGTGAATGGATTGATCAGATTTGTTATCTCTGACCTGTCACGTTGAAATAAAGTTAATTCATGCATCCATGCCTGTGTGCACAGCCACTTCAGCAATATGACTTTTTTTTTTTTTTTTTTTGAATACATATCATCGGATTACATCAATGACTCTTCGAGTATAAATCAAACTATTACATCATATTTCAAATAATATCATTCACAAACTATAGATAAACTATTACAATAAACTACTATTAAAGTAGGATAATAAACTACCATAAAGGTATAAATAAAGTCCACACATTCATCGGTGGGAATCGAACCCAAGACCTTTAGAATCTTAAGGCCTCAACTTTGCCAGTTGAGCTAGGCCTCATCGGCACTTGAGCAACATGACTAACATACACACTTATGTACATATATACGGACGAAACGAAGAGGGAATTGGAGGGTACAATCGCTTCCTACTTTTAAGTCTATATTGTGTTAAAATTTATTTAAATTTTTAATATTTTGTCCCAATCCCCAAATAAAGACCTTAATTATTTTATAAAAGTTTGGACGTCTTGCCTTGGATGCTTCATTTTGAATTTAGCAAAACTGATGATCTATTGGTCCATTTCAGAAAGTCAGCTCTTACTGTCAAAATCGAAAAACCAATTTCGTAGCAGGCCATGTTGCACCAGGAGTTTATATATCGAGATTCTAATTCTATGGCTATAGTTTGGTAATTTTAATTTGTATATCCGGCTTAGCATCGAGTTGTTATGTTACAACTCCCTTTTGTAAACTCTATGTTTAATAAACCTAAATTGCTTATTAAAAAGAAATGGTCTTGCCCCCAAATAAAAATTATTGCTCCGTGTATATATATATATATATATCGAAAGCAATATGACTATATTGTGATCTATGACAAAATATGACAACATGATTGTAACACATTTATAGAATGTTTTGCACTCATATAACGATCAAGACGCGTTATAAAATATATATTACTTCTGAAGTTGATGGCCAATTTAAATTATATAAATAATGATATCATTATTTAACTGTATAACATTTTGGTAAATATATCTCGGCAAAATAAAAAAAATTACAAAATTTATGAAAAATGTTGAAATTACTGTTGGGGTGACAAATATATTTCACTTACAACAATATAACTGGTAAAAAAAAAAAAAAACACTGGCAGTCAGTAGAGCTGGCGCGCATGCTGTGTTTGAAATGAATATATAGTTTGCAGTCCCTTTAATCGATCATTTGGAAACTGTGTACTATAATTATAATAAATAAGTTTCACCTATATATAGGCTGAAATAATTAAAGAAGGATAAGCCCGGGCCTGCGTCCCTGTATATTGCAGACAAATTTAATTAAGTACTTATAACTTCCAACTACAAATACAGGCTAGACTTGTGGGACGTCAGTCTAGTGAAAGCACCCAAATATGTACCCATTCCGCTCTCTCTCTCTCTCTCTCTCTCTCTATCCCCACAATACACACACATATATGTACGTATATTATGAATTATGCGACTGTGCAACTGTGTAAATATTCTCCAGGATTATTGGACCACGGAGAATGGAGAGGATCCCACTTTGGATCTTCTATTATACAGTAATGCAATATTTTTTCTTTTATTATTAATACACATTAGATATATTGATTAGCGGTTAACATAAAGAGAAAAATTTATAATATAAAATGAAAAATTAAAAATTTTCATTCTTTAACTCAACTGTATAATAGAAAATATAGTACGATTATACAATAGAAAACCCGTACTGCATTTCGTGATATCTTATAAATTCAGAACACATCTGAGCTTATAAGCTAAGCCAAACACCCAGCGGAAGTGATGTTTGATCAATAAGTTTTCTAATAAATTGACAGAAGCACGTTCGTCAAAGTGAATTATTGTTGTGCATAAATTACAACGGCCACACAGCATTCAATTTTTCATCTGTCCAGAAATAATATTACATGCCTATTTTGATTAGATACGTATTTTTTAAATAAAAGTTAGGGAAAAAAACAGCATTTTCTATTATACGTTGTAGTACCACGTAATACATTGTGTTACATGCTTCTTAATTAAAACTAGTAATATTGACACATTCGATGCTAAAAGTAGGCGTTCGGGTCGGGTTACCCGATACCCGACCCGACCCGCTCGATCAGACAAACCCCAATCGGGTCGGGCACCCGAACTTATGAAAATGTGTGGGTCGGGCCGGTACCCGACTTGACTAATGCAGTTTAATTAAATTTTAGATACCCGACCTGACTAGTGCAATTTAATTAAATTAATGGAGTATACATACATATATGTATTGTATAGAATGATAAAAATATTTTATTTTGATTTTGTCTAAATAATTGAGATATCCAACACCACCATATTGTTTTATCTAGTCATGAATATTATATTCACTTACGTGGAGCTAAGGTAAGCTAAAGTATTAATTGTCTAATTAAAATAAAATGCTAGCAATTAAATGTAGAGGTGTTATTTGGTTGTTGCTATTTAATTTTTTTTTTCTAAATATGACATACAATTAATATTTCTAAAATTGTTCTTACAATATGCCATACATTTGTTATTTCATTTAAATTAATTGTAGCAAATTGGCACTACTTACTTTTCTTCCAAAATTTTAAATTAAAAAATATATTAATATTTCAAATAATTTTATAACAATTATCACTCTATTTTTGCATATTTGAGGTCCCCAAGAACTACAAACCTAGATTTAATTTATTTTAGGTATTAATAGTGAAAAAGTTATTTTTATCAAAAAAAAAAAATCATTGAAAAAAAGGGGTTTCGGGTACCCGAAAAAAGTTTGGGTACAATTCGAGTAATTATATCGGGTACCCGAAAATTCAAGCACCCAACCCGATTAACCCGAACCCAACAAAAAACCCGACCCGCGCCCACCCCTACTTAATGCGTGTATATAATAAAAAATAATATAATTTAATGACATACTAAATTTTTAGGATGTCACGGAATCCAATACGGGTTTTCTATTATATAAGATAACTAATAATATAATTTAATAAAAACTAATAAAGTAATTACAAATAAAGTAAAAAAAAATGATATTGAAGTGTATTTTCTACTTTGAGATGAAAGATGATAGAGAGAGAGAGAGAGGAGAGAGAGAGAGAGGGAAAGAAAGAATGAGGGCAATAAAAAAGGACGTGAAGGGAGAGAGGAGATAGAAAATTAAAAAAAATTAACAGACAAAAAATTTGTCAAATCAAAATTAATTACTAAAATAGGTTTTCCCTTTATATAATAGTATAAATAATGACGAAGAGTCAGGTCGTACTACGATATTATTACTTCATTTGATCAGTTTAATTTACAACAAAGATTAAGTATTTTATTTTGAAACACCTTGAGATATATATTATATCCTTTTTATGATTAAATATATAGCATATAACAGCAAAAATACTTTCTTTTCCCAATTTCTCTCTCTCTCTCTCTCTCTCTCTATATATATATATATATATATATTATTGACCAGCTATTACGTTAAATTTTTAAGTTAAAATTATCAATTGCAGCAAAACTTTAGGTTAAAAAGTTGTAATAAGTGAATTTTAGATGTTCAAAAACTTTTATCTTCAACAATTACGAATAAGAATTAGTGTTGTGGCGTAATAATTTCAACTAAAGTAGGGTATGATTGGACAGGAAACTATTGGTTTAAAAATAGCAAGATCCACTAAAATTTATATTTATTTTTTCTAAAAATTTAAATCACCTCTCAAATTATAGAAATATTTTAATATTTTTTAAAGAAGTTGGCATTATCATATTCCAAATCAAAATTTCTGACTCCGTTTGTATCTATAGATATATGCATTAGAGAAGATCAACCTGAGGAGTGAGGAGTGTGGCAACAATTGCATCATTCAGACATCGCAATCTGAATTTAATTTGAAATCAAGAAAGCACATGTTACTATTGATTTGCAGGCGTAAGCAAAAGCGATAGATGCAATTTGCAATTGTGAGTAGATATCAGAATTGATGCGGGCACGTTGCTTGTGGAATATTGCGACGCTTCACTAAAATACTGTGCCTATGCAACTATTGTCACTTGTCTTATTCTTCCAAGTACATATATATTTTATTATTATTATTTTTTTTTACAAAGAAAAAAAGGTAGAGGACATTATGAATCGAATTCAAGATCTTTCTAATATCATTTTCAAACCCCACCATTCAGCTCTGAGTTTAATGGCTATATTTTATTTTTATTAGTATATTTTATTAGTATTGACAAAGTGTGAAATTGAAATTAGGGTTTTTTGGAAATTTGTGTTATATACGATTGGTGAGTGACGAACTTTGATTAATTATTTAGTTGAGTTCAATTTATTCTTTATGGAAATAAATTTAAAATATTCATCTTTTAATTATGTAGCGAAAAGTATATTTGTTGTCTTGAAATCAATTTCATGTGAATGAGAAATTAAATGCACAGTTCCGAGTGTAATTAGAGTTTGGGTTATTTATTTTATTCTTCATTTCATCTTCTATATATCTCACATGACATATACATATTACAGGAGAAAAAAAAAAACAAAAACAAAAGAAGAGGTCGGACAATTATAGACACTTTCCAAATAGTGTAATTAGAGACTTTTAGCATGAGGTGGTAATAAATACATGTATTATGGATTTTTCACGTGAAATTATGTTAAAATATAAATAAGAGAAGGAAAGAGAAATAGAACAATATAATTTCTTATTATACATGCTATAGGTACATAATTGTGTTATAAATTTTCAATAAAAAAAACACCCTCTAATTTCTATAAATATTTCTCAATGTTTTAACTTATATAAACTCCTATTTCGAGACATTAAATCATGAACTTTTAAATGATGATGAATTATGAAAAGTGTCATTGCTTTTGATTAATAGTTACTTAAAAAGTAAATATTATATATATATATATATATATATATATATATATAGAGAGAGAGAGAGAGAGAGAGAGAGAGAGAGAGAGAGAGAGAGAGAGAGATTGGACACGTTTAGGGGCCATCTAGTTAAAATCCAAATAAACTCCATGAGCCATGATCAAGTTTAGTCTGACCCAATAGAACTATTCTAGAATTTCTTAGATCCAATCCAACTCTAACTTGATCGAGTCTGGGCTATATTTACGTTCACTTGATTATGCATACATCTGGGAGTAAAAAGTCCGATGGGCCCAATAGCGAATGTGTCTCTCGTTCTACAAACTGTATCATACTTCAGACAGGATTCTATATTGTAAAATCGTATTTCATATCTTATTTAATAATTCACGTTCATATAATGCATATAAAATTACTTTCTTAATTATACACTTAACTCGGAATATTTACACTTGGTGTATATCCATGCATTAGAATAAGAGATGAAATATGATTTGCAGTAGAGGATTTCGTGTGCCCCATATCTCCCAGGTCGTCATTGTCCTATCGTTTTAAAAAGCATTTATTTATACAAAATCAATAACTTCATATATAGTTTCTTTTCTTGTTATTAACACTTGAAAAGATTATGAGCTCGTCATAAATGAACAAAATTATAGTTTATAAAATCCTAAACTATTTTATAAGTTGTTTTATCTTATTTATTTAAATATTTTGACAACTCATTGTAAAATAACAATTAATTTGTGAAAAATAAACTTAACCAACAGCCTCTTATAAGCACGTTAAGTATTTCATTTTCTAGTCTATGGGCCGGGCTAGAGCTAGTTTTGGCGGAGACATAGCACTTCTGGAGCAATTTTGATCCAACAAAAATGTACTTTTGAGTGATCTATTGCATTTTAATTATCTATAGTTGGATTTAAAGATCTAATGATTATCATGATTTTTTTGGTCTCTTATATTTCAAATTTATTTTCTCTCCCATATCCTACTATTAAAGTATTTTCAATTTCTTTCTTTCTCTTTCCCTCTCCTCTATAAATATATGTTTTTAATTTCCTTCTTTTCTCATTCTCTATCCGGTATCAATATATATATATATATATATATATATATGTATATCCAAGTCTCTTTTATTATTTTTAACCTTTTTTTCTCTCTTATTTATCTGTTAATCTTATAATGTTATTTTTATTTTAAATTATTTTTCTATTATACACACACATATATTGAGTGTACCCGACCGACTAGTTATTACATTAATATTATAAACTCATCAAGCACAAATATCATAAATCAATACAAATGTATAATCAAAAAACAATATATCAAACGAACAAACAAAATGCATGCTACTATCACTCATCTCAAAAAAAGAAAAAAAAGTTGCTTGTTACAATTCAACAACAAAATCATCAGAAATATTAATCTCATTTGCAAAATTATTTTTATTCCAATCTCGAACCCAAAAAGGACCAAATTAAATTCAAAAACAAGTCCAAGTATAAGACTTCGTTTGGTTGGATAAAAAATGGAAGGAAGGAGAATGAAAAAAAGAAAAATAAAAGAAGAAAAAAAATTCCTATGTATTTGGATATAGGTAGAAAAGTGAGTAAAAAAAAATTGCATGAGGCCCGTCAAATTTTTTTCATCCAAATTTGGATGGAAAATAAACGAAAGAAAATATAAATGCAGTTTCATTTTTCTTAATTTGCTCATTTTCTTTCATCGAAACAAATTTGTGAAAAGTTAAAATCTATCTGTTTTCTTTTCTTTCTTCTTTATTTTTTCCCTCTCCATCTTCTTTTCTGTGCCAAACACTCTATAGATTTCTAGAAAAAAAATCATAAAAATTTTCTAGAAACTCCACGTATAAGAATGATAACAATTCAAAAAAATCTTATAAGAATCAAGTGCTTGGGTCTACTTATACACCTCACGATTTAAATTTCTATATATATTAAATAAAAAATTAACATGTAACATATGAATATATGATTAAATCTATAACTGTCAATTGCATATACCCGACCCATAGAAAAATTTTCCCTAAGAATTCTGTTTCAAAGGGGTTTTATCCCTTTTATATAAAGAGGTAAAAAATCTTCCCCGCGATAAAGAGTTACAACTAATACCTCAAAAAAGGCTCCTAATTACGTGGGATCAAGATTCAAGATCTCACTCCCCCACCCTCACACGTCTATATATCCCACACATCACCAGTAGGCAATAAACCCCCCCAAAAATCCTATCATCCCCCTATAAAACCTCCATTACACAAAAGCATCAAGAAATCAATCCCCTTTAATCCCTATGGCAATATCAATGTCGAGACCCATTTTCTTGTTTTTCGTCATGACATGCTGTTGGGCTTCTGTGGTTCACTCCAATGGCAGCGGCGGAGCGGCGGCGGCTGCTTCGATGCCGTGCATTCAGAAACTGATGCCGTGCCAGCCGTATCTGAAGGGTTCGTCGTCGCCGCCGGGATCTTGCTGTGTGCCGCTGAAACAGATCGTCGCCGACGATAGCCAGTGCCTCTGCGCCGTGTTCAATAATGCCGCTTTCTTGAAAACTTTGAATGTTACACAGAGTGATGCTCTCGCTCTCGCCAAGTCTTGTGGCGCAAATGCTGATACATCCATTTGCAAAAAAGGTGGTTTTAGTTGTTGTGATATTTATTTATTTATATAGTATTTCGTTTTATTTTCTTGATTTGATTAATGCATGTTCATGTTTTATGTTCATTTTATTTAGATTCACTCGTACATCGATGTGAGTTTCTATGGATTTGAGATTTTGTATATATATAGAGGCTGTGTTTGGTAGTTTGGTAGCTGTGTGATAACGAGATCATGAATATATATGCTGTAAATTTATTATCAATCTTGGTGCATCAAATATTATTTTGTGAGATATTTTTCAAAAGTGTTTGGTAACTTTCTTTTTTTTCTTTTTCGATAGTGTTCTTCTTTCTACATGAATTAGAAGAAAGTTACGTAAAGTCATTAAATTACTATTCATATAATTCAATCCAAATCAATTAGATTGTACACAAGGAGGTGGTATCAACTATTCTATCAGTTGATGAGAAAAAACCGAGCATGAATTTTATAAAGAATAAAAAATATTTTACCAAATATAATTATGAATATGATACTTATACAAATTCATCTATAACTCCTATCAAATACAACGATGGAGTTTGTGGGAAGAGGAAAACTCAAGCCCAAAACCCTCAAATTTGTTTGTTTATTGAGGAAAATTGCGAGAAAAATTATTTTTATTTTTAGAGAAGTTATCAAATTTTGATTTTTGTAAACATGTGATGTTGTTGAATTGACGATGTCGGAGATAAAAAAAAATATGACATATAGTGACTTAGAGTATGTTTTCTCTTCATTTTCTCTTATTTTTCCTCACTAGTTTGGATCGAAAATGAAATTTTCTTTTTAACGTTACATTTTGTCTCTTATTTTGCTCTTTTATTTTCTTGATAAATGATAACCAAGTACCAAAAATAATTTCTTTAGTATTTTCTTTTTCTTTTCCTTATGAGAAAATAAAAAGAAATTATAAGAATACTTAATTATTATATTATCTAAAATAGGAGATTTGTTTGGGTGTACATTTTTGTTATTGTTGATTTGGTTTGATTAAATATATGATGTGCAATATGATATTTTCTAATTTGAGTGATCTCTACTCTCTTGTGTGTGTGGCAGCAGCTGCAGCACCCTCCGGTTCACCCTCTACTCCAGCCGGAAGTTCAACTTCTTCTAACAGTAAGTTTTATACTTCACTAACTTAACATCTTTCTTAATTTTTTGTTAATAACGATAACAATTAAAGAAGAGGAAGAACAACAACGACAATCACCTGGGTACCAATTCAATTGTTGAATATAAGTTATAGATAATACAAATAATGGAACTAAAAAAATGAAGGGGTACACCGAAAAAATTATCCTAACGGACAATTAGGACGATCACTCAAATTTAAGTTATTTAATTGCATTTATATGCGATCAGGAGGCGCACGTGTATTCTCTAAACTATATGTGGCTCCGCCACTGATAATATGTTTGGGTTGATTGTTTTAGGTTCGTCAACGAGCCCGGCTCCTACAAGTGCAGCAGCTGCGATTTCTCCTCTTGGAGGATCTCTATGCCTTGCAGCACCCATTCTCATGATCAGTTCTATTATTGTTTCTGCATTTTAGAAATTTGTTAAGGATTTTTATCATCATTAATGTTGGTTCTTGTGGAATTGTTTGGATGTTTTTTTAACACAACTTTTGTATTCACTCGCCACACTGTTTTAATTTCATCTATTCGATGCTCCATTCAATTTGTGTCTTTTGTCTTACGTTTCATCTCGTAATACACACTACAATCAAGGAAATGGTTTACTACTTGAGAGTCTCGATAAGGCCCCCTATGAATTTGTGGGAATCTCTTACAAATATGTATTGAAAAGTTTAATAGAAAATCATTTTAAATATAAAATGATTGTATGTATTACATTTCTAAATATGAGACTTAAGATATTTATAGTATTGGGAACATGAGGATGCCTAGCGACACGATCCTGTTGTCTTGTTGTCCTAATTTATGTGAATAGAATTAATTGAGCCTACAAAGGGCTTTACCTTTGTTGAGTTTTAATAATAATAATAATAATTGGATAAACACATTATCCAATCAATTCTACAAAATTATATAATACCCATAGGATATGTTTGATTTGAAATTTCAATTATGTGACACTTAAGGCATTTTGTAAGCTTATTTGATCTTGACATTTACGAAATTTTTATTGAAATCCCCCGATATCACTTACAGGAAAGTTTGTTGTAAACCATTTTTGTAAATTTAAAATTAAGTCGCATTTGAAATTACCATTCAAAATCCAACCAAAACAGACTAAACAATCTTATACGTGTAATTGAAAGTGGCGAAATACCACCAACAAATGGATCAAACACATCGACAAAGTTATTCAAATAATTAGTGTCATTCTCATACCTTGTCATATTCTTCATTCTCACTGTCATTTTTATTGATTACTAGAGAACTATGAATTCCCTTTCTTTTTTTTTTTTTTTTGATCAACATGAATTCTATTATTCAGTTGTTGTTAAATTCAACATCCAATATATTAATTTTCTGATATTTTCCTTATTGTAACTTTTATATAAAGTTATAACGTTTTAAATTAGTAATGACGTGTATGATTTATGTACCCCAAACATGACTTCTATTATTAAGATACACCTTTACATAGAATTATTAACATAAATCTCAAACATTTTATTTAATTTTAACATAATACAAAATTTTCAATTTTTATTCAGAACTATTGAGATAATAATAATAATAATAATACAAATAATAATATCCATAATTTTTAAGATACAAAACATAGTATTTCTTTTAAGGGAGAAAAATAAAAAGTCATCTGTGGCTGCTGGGATTCGAGCCCAGGTCTCCACGGCCACAACGTGGAATTCTTACCACTAAACTACAGCCACTCTGATGAACAAAATTGGCAAATTATGCAAATGAAGCACCATACATGTACCCGCACCTGTTTTTCAAAGCAAAATATAATTTATGAAAGGTTAAAATTATTCAAACGAAAAATTAATCCATTCTCAGTGACTTCTTTTTATATTCCTTTAAAATGATTGACATAATGTTGATGGAAAATTCGAAACAACAAGTATGCGTGCATGGATTATAACGTGTATTATCCCAAAAAAATAAATAAATAAAGTACGATAACAACATATAGAGAGATATGTTATGAGAGCATAACCCCTTACTCATAATTTTCCTATTTCTAACACATTTAAAACTAATTTACCAATTTATCAATTTTTGGTTACACTTGTAATATTCATTAAATTTTAAAAAAATAAAATAAAATGCATTTATCATTTTACAATGCATATTCAAAAGTCACGAATTTTTCTCATACAAGAAAATTACAAAAAAAAAAAAAAAAAAAAAATACCACTCGCATGTCTATCATCAAAATCTCAACGAGTAAAAGCATAGAACACAAAACAAACATAGATCAAAAGCCCCGACGGCACCAGAATCACCAGCGGAACCACCGCCCCATACCCGTGCCTGCTCCCCCCACAACCCAGCATCCCCAGCTTGATCTGCACCACATTCACCAGCGCCAGCATCAAGAAAACCGACCCGCAAACCGAACCCGCTGCAGACACCACGTACCCAACCCGGAGAGCCGTCTTGTTCACGTGGGCCAAGTCGAAAGCCCACCCGGCCCGATTGTTGTTGCTGTGGTGGTGGTGGGTCCCGCGGGCCAGCCTGATGACTTGCTTGAGGCCCATGGCGACGAGGCTGGAGAAGAGGAAGCAGCTGAAGGAGTAGACGTGGAAGGCGACGAGGTCCTTGGCGACTCTCGGGCCGGGCTGGCATCCGGGCTGCTGGATCGGGTCGATCAGGCTGTTGCTCGGATCGGTCGGGTTCCAGGCGAGCCCGATGAAGACGGCGAGCGTGAAGAGGGAGTTGACGTTGACGATGCCGTCCAGCGCCGAGATGTGGATGCTGGTGGCGGAGGGCATCGCGGGCGGCGGAGGTTGGGCGGGGAATCGGACGTGTGTGTGTTTTTATTTACTGTGTGTCGCTGAGTCTATACGCATCGATCTGTATCTATAACGCCTGCGTATGTTGTTAGGTTAAAGGAAAGGTAAAGTTGAGAATTGAGGCGTGCCTTTTGCTTTAGGGACAAGGAGATTCCGATGTCGGAAGCATTTGGGAAAGCAAGGAAGGGGTTGGGCTTTTAGATTGTTAATTCAATTTTGGGCCTAGTCCAGTCCAAGAAATCCACTTATGTGTGTGTGTATTCTGTTTCATTATAATAACTTTCATTATTTTGTTACAAAATTGTCGAAAAATATTTAAAATTTAAAGGGTTATCAGTCTTTTTATTTGTAGCTTTTTTTTTAATTCTCCTTATTATTTTTTTTTCATATTTATTTTATCTTGTTTTTTAAAATTTTTATTCCTTAGTTATTTATTAATCTTAGAAACATGTCTTTATTTTAAACCATTTTTTTAACAGTTTAATAAAATACATAAATTTCAAATAATTCAAAAAATATAATATAAAAACTAATACATATTTTAATTTTATACATTGTCACCCGCTAATTATTATAATCTGTTATTCCTTGATATTAAATTTAAAACTAGTAATGCAAGTCTAGAATAATCTATTTATAAAATTATACCAGATTTTCAAAATATAAGAAAAATAATTTATGTTGTCAGGCCTTCTTCGCAAAGGTGATCGAGGAGCTTGCTTTCCCTTTATCTTCAATCCGATTACAGGGCCAAACAAAACACAGAATAAAAAAGGTCCAATCTTCAATCAACAATTTAACAAAACAAGGGGTGAAAACACTATACAGCACATTTTCATGAGAGGAAAAAGAAAAAATTAAATTAAAAATCAGTTTCCGAGAAGAAAATAAATATAGGAGCACATTAGTGCACGAACCGTAGGAAGACGGGACATGCAAGCATATGATGCTCGCAAAATATCGGCAACCAAAAGGGCTGATGTCGCTACTCATCGATTCGTCAGCGCATCAGTGACACAAACGATTGCCTTTTTTTTCATTTTTTCTTTCTTCTAAAAAGGAAGTACCGACACACATGTTGTTGGTGGTTCAAATTTTTGGCGTAAAGACAGAAAAATTTTGAAGAAATTAAATGTTGATGAGAGAGAAGTTGGAGAGACTTGAAGCAGAGCTCTGCATATATAGGTGATTTTTTGAGATAGAGCCCTAATTTGATATTGGGCTTTAGGTGATTGTTGAGGCAAGGCCCATTCGGATTCACTTTGGAATATATTTTTTTCTGAATATTGATATTCTACCAGAGTAAGTGAATATTCATGTGTTTCTACCGATTATATTTTTACTCGTTCAATACAAATTTCAAATGGCTAAACTAATTTTATGGCCCAATCGTAAATTTAAGGTTCATCAGAAGCATTTCCAATTGCAAATATATATTTTATCTTGATAAACCCGGAGCACCCATTTTATTAACTGCAAATCAAATGTAAAATCTGATAATAAGACTCGATAAGTTGGAAACATTTATCTAGAGCTGCATTTGGATTGAAAAGATTTACATCTAAATGGAAGGATTTGAAGAAAAATTTTCAAATTCACTATAATTGACTAGAAAAATAACTTAAAAATAAGAATTTAAGAATTTGAAAGTCATTCCGCCGTAAATTTATTCAAACAAACAAAATAAATTTGCTATTATAGAATTGAAGTTATTAACTCCAAATCCATAAATCCAAACACAGCTTAAGGATAATCAATTAGATCCTTATCTTAAAAGATAAAAAGTAAAATATGCCTGCGCGCAATTTGCCCACAGCCACAAACATAGCAACTTTGATCTTAGAAAACGCTGCTATCACCTCTTAACACTTGAAGCTATCATGTCATGTACAACACGTCTAACAAACTCAACTGTACACTGTACATCTCTTTACACAAGCACTGCTCACCAGATCCAATCAATGAATGCAAACCACAAAAATGTTTTATCTACCAAGTGAAACTAAACAATGGGAAACATCCCAGACCCAAAGAATGCAAGGAATATGGAAGCAAACAAATGGCAAAAAGCTCCTGGCTCCACTCATGACCTACATCTTACAAGAAGCGACGACGAGGTAGTCTGAGCATGGATTGCTTTTAGCAAGGCTACAAAGTTGAATAAACTATCTTCTGAGAACCATTTAAGCTTCCATGTTGATTGATCGGAAGTTTTCTTCTTCTTTCGATTTGCTGCTCCGTCACCTTTCTCAGAAGGCCGGAACTCTGATGTGCACTCTAAAGCTAAGGTAACGTTCAGCTCATGTGAAGTATCAACTAACTGCAAAAACAATATGAATTTCTTCAATGCATTTAATTAGAACTTATAGGATATGAACCAACAAACAAAACGAGCAAAGGCTGAACAATTATCAGGTATGTTGGTAGAGATTCTTTTTGAAGGTCATATCAGAATGTAAGTAGATAATAAACCCAATATCAGAAGCCATGCAAATCGTTCTCATACAGCTAATTAGACTAGAAGGAAATGGCTATATAAGGTAAATCTCTTAACAGTGTGCGCACTAGCAAATTATATTTCCAATTTTAGCTGACTGAGGAAGTTCACTAGGGTAAAAATACCTCAAGGAATAAACATATCACAAATCAAATCCTTGTAAATATAGCGTAAAGCTTGAGTGTTGCTTAAATAGTAACTCAGTCAGAGAGAGAGAGAGGGGGGGAAGGAAAAGAAAAAAAAAATTACCATCTCAGACACATCAACAATTGCACAACATGAATCCAGCGAAAAATAGCATGGGGGAAATGCATTCTCCAAGGTACCAAACTGCAATAGGTCTTCAGTGCATAGAACTAGATGCCCTTCAAGCATGAAGAGTGATCTTGGCAACCACAAATCCTCTGCGAATTGGAAGGCAAATGAGAGGGATAAGGAAAAAAAAAAAATTAAATAAATAAATAAATAATAATAATAATAATAATAAATAACTACACAAGAATTCAAATACATTTAAACATACTGTTTCTAACATTTTTCATATTTTTCAAATACATGATGAAATGATCAAGCAAAATCCCGGCTAACACACTCATATACCTTTATTCTGAAAAAAAAGAACCATGGCGTACTGAAATATGTTCATCTTTGAACCTCCACATACATGCCCCTCAAAATGATCAATTTGAATTTGCTCCCAGCTGCCAATAAATACCCATGTATCACACAGATCAAAGGTTGTACAAGTAACCCTCACTAATCTCAGGCTAGTTAGCGCTTTCAAGTATAATGGTATTAGAGCACCACTAGTTAATATTACCTTGTCAAGGAACAAGTATTCTTCAACCCAGATGAATCAAAGAAATCTAATACACATAGCAATTCTCTTGATCTCCCCATACACCTGGTTAACAAATGATATGTAGCATTCCCTTCAAAGCACACCCTAAACATGGCCAACATAACATAGATGCTTGTTAGAAAACAAAGAACAGACATACAGAGCGAGGAGCTGCAAGTCACAACCTTACGACTTGAAGCCCTAATCCAACAAAGATCTCTCTCATATCACCAACCCCATGGCAACCAAATATTTCTAAGCCAGTTCCTGCAAGTTGTCAACAAATAAAGCTATCAAATAAGCAGATTAAATGCGCAGAGAACATGTACAAAGAAAAGCAAAATCATAAATTATGTCCCTAGCCAAAAGCTCATACCACAACAAAGCTAACCTGACCCATCACATGCATCAACAAGCAAAATGTACAACTTCTGTTCGCTGCTCCGTAATATAGCAACTTCCCTGTATGATGGAGCAGGGGAAAGGTAGCACTATATTAAGTTCGAATACATTGAAGTAATCTGGAGATCCCCACAAGCTAAGAACCAAGAACAAGATCTTCAAGTAGGAGAATAAAGGCACTTGCCACAAACATATACTAATAGTAATATGAGAATACAAGCTTCATTGAATACAGTCATGCCACGATGGAGAAAAAATAACAGAAGGCATAGAGGAACCAGAAAAAGGGAAAATTTTCTATCAAATCAACATAATGTTTACACATATTAGATTATAATAATTCAATAAGCAGATTTGACCTTTCATTATATCCTGATCTTTCAGGGAACAGACAATTGCATCGCACATACTCCCTAGACATTTCATTAACCCCAGAATGAGCCACATTGGAATTGAAGTAGGTCTCAATAAAATCATCTTTTCCATTATTTGACGTACAACACTGGCCAGGTACAGTGGAGGTAATGCTGTCCATATTATTTCCAGCTAGACAGGATTCCCGCTGGTCACTGGAGCAACCAATTTCTTGCGCCTCATGTGGCATATCACTTCTGCAGGTCGTCTCTACATGGTCATTGAACTTCTTGGATGAGTCACTGGCACCATTTGCATCATCCTCTTCCGGTAAGGAGACCAATCTTCTTCTGGATTTTCTCCTGCGTTTTGTCTTCTCCAACCAATTAGTCGTTCCCTTAATAAATTCTAAACTTTCACCTTCAGGCACAGCATCAGAGAAACTATCGCTGTAAGCTTGGGCAGACATTCCCAACTCTCGACCATCAGTACCAGCTGAATTTCCTTCACCACAAGGACTTGATGTATGAGACCCATTTTGCTTGACCGAAGAAATGCTGTCGTGATATGGATCGCCTACGTCATCTTGATGAGAAGCTACAACAGAGCCATCATGACTCCTTCCAGATGAATTGTCCATAACAGATTGATTAAAATGAGTTGCTGAAGGGCCAAATTCAGAAGAATCATCTTCACTACAACTTGTATCGCTATCAGAGGATGCCACTGAGAAAGATTCAGCAGATAGCTGCAAAAATTCTTCTTCTAAGTTGTGGCGTCGGTGTAAAATGTCCTCTTGGTAATGTGGCGGAGATCCTGGGCAGACTGATGATGAACGGGATTCGATAATATCATTGATTGCAGTTGATGGGAATATTAGATTTTCAGTACTCAGCACTATCCCCTCTGTATGCTGCATGAGAATTGAAGCGCAAGTCCATGACACTCCCTTCATTATTTAACAATCTCAGCTCTTCCTGATTCACATTTAAATTTTTGAAACCAGATCTATCACCTCCAGCATGCCCCATTAAAAGTCTTGAAGCTGCCTCACCCATTCTATCAATGTACTGTTGGGCACTGACAATGGTAGATGTATCTGCAAATGAGGTCTCAGATTCAAGAACCATTGTGCTACTCTCGTCTCCAGAAAGCTGAAATGAGTCGGAGATATGTCTTGAGGTCTCAGCAAGGCCCTCATCTTTTCTCTTGGTCTTAGAATAAATCTTTTTATTATTATGTAAGATTGTACTCCCAAATTTATTACCATCAACAAAATTTTCCGATGTTTGAATCATCCATTCCTTAAACTCCTGCAGCCATAGAACAGAATGATCTCTTTTCAAAGACTCAATTCTTCTCATCAAATGTTCTATTTCAGCTTCTTCATCTGTGTTGCCATTCTCGTCTTTGCTTTGCCTCTCATTGTCACATGACGGTGAATCTTGATCAGAAGATGAGGTCTGTTCTTCATTCTCAATACAGGCAAGACGAGAGGCTCGCCTCTGCAAATCATTAGACCAACAAAAGATACATCTTGTTAGTAAATTTCAAAATTCTGTAAATAGTTCAAGAATCACTCAAATGGTTCCTTACCCTTCGTGTATTGATTCTTCCTCGTACACGAGCATCATCTCGGACAGGTGAATAAAATCCAAAGCTGGCAGGCTGCTTCTGCCTGCTCGCAATTATAAGCTGCCGCTTCCAAATCTCACTTGTTGAAATGTTCTTCTCATCCAGCTTAAGCTGCATCACACACAAACATAGCATATGTGAAAGTCCAGTCAAGTTAAAGAAGCAAGAAATATTCTTCAAGAAAACTGATTTTTAAAGAAAAAAAGAAAAGAAGAGAAAAAAAATCCAATGCAAAGTTCCAGAGCACAAGCAACCAAGAAGAGGTCAAATAACAATGACTTACTTCATCTGGATGAGCAAAAAGGCTGAAAACTTGGGCACGGAACCATCTTGCATAGCAAAGAGGATTTCCTTCTAACCATAAGTTCTGAAGAGAAGGAAGGCCAGAAAGGATCTCTATCTCGGAGAAGTTTGAAATAATATTGTAGGACAAATCAAGTCCTTGTAGTGACTTCAAATTTTCAATGCCATGCAATGAAGTTAAAGCATTGTTCCTCAGCACAAGCTTAACAATCTGACAGGAAACCTGCAAAATCCAAAGATTGAAGTGGAACCTATTTCCTCAACAGAAATAGAAAGCACTGATGACTGAGGCAGATATCTTTCAAGTCATGAAGCACTTCGTTCCGCTCACAGAATTTCAATTTGACATCAAAATGATAAGTATGAGAAGATAGAGGTTCCTTTCTTTGTTTTTTGCGATCTTTCCTTCCGCTTCTTCCTCGTGTAATATATCGAGTAAGGTCAATGTTTCTTGAAATTGATTTTGTAAGATTCTCTTAGTTGCACAAAAATGGAAAGGGGGTTGGCCTACAAGTTGCAAAAGCTTCACCAACTGTTCTGATCTGTTGTTTGAAGTTCCCTTTTGAAAAAATATACTTGGTTCACTGGTTTACTGTGATAAAGTGCTCTCTGTATATGTTCCTTGTTTTCAGGAAATGAGGTATACGCTCTGGTTGGAGGTGTAGGCTTTGAAAATAGGTTTTATTTTTTCGAAAATGTGAACAATCTCGGAAAATGAGAAAGGGGAATGCATTTTAGGATGAAGATGCAAAAACATTCTGACAAACTCCAAACACACCAAGAAGCTTAAAAGTTGGAACTTGTTGATAAAAAATCTACTTGATTGGTTTAATTTTTGTTTTTATTGGCATTATGATCATGCATCATACGTCCCAACTCTTACTTTGTTGGATAATCTGACTTGTTTAAGGATATCTACATTCAGAGGACCTACAATTACAATCAGCTACTTGTCCACTGTCCACATAATTTGGGATAGTAACAATCAGGAAGCAAATTAAGTGTTCAGATGATTTCTTTAAGCATCTTCTTTTGCTTTAAATCTAATTTTAGAAAGTTACCTCACTAAATGATGCAATACTTCTCAGGTTATTAAATCCCAAATCCACGTGGTTTAGTTTGGTGCACCTCCTGAGATTATCCACCTTTGCAAATTTGTTCCTACTCAGATCAAGGATTTCAACAGCAGGAAGAAGCTGCAAAGACTCATCCATAAGAACCAAGCCATTACACGCACATGACACAAAGGACAACCGGTTCCACTGAGGTGACTCCTTTATATCTGCAATCCTACTCGCAAATACATGCCGCATTGCATCCTAAGCCAATATTGATGAACAAAATACCAAAGAGTATATCAAATACTGGTGCTAGAAAGAATTATCAACTCTTGGAGTCAGCGCACAGAAGGAGAATAAAAACTTACCCGACAACTTTCCCTAAAATTGTTAAATATTGACCAACTGAATCTCTATAACAACGCACATTTCAATTATTATACCGCAAAAGAGTTCTTCCCCATAGAGATAAATAAATAAACACATTTCAACATGCAGCATTATTTATCTAACATTCCTTAAGTATAACTTCATATTCTAACATAAAGGTTGTATAATCGATTTCTCCAGATAAAATGCCTTAATTTCATTCCGAACTTGACGCCATCGCCACACAATCAGAACAAAATCTTAAGTAACTAAACAAAAACCGAAGCTGATCACTATTGCAAGCAAAATATTTCTACTCATCTAAAGGGAAAATTAGAACTCACAGTTGAGTTATGGCATATCAATTTCTCAAGCGTAAACCTCAACTCAAGCAAACCCTTGGCTGCCGACGTGGACAAATCACATCCCCGGAGCTCCAGAACCTTCAATCTCCCAAACGGAAGCAAATAAAGCGGCGTCGGATCCCTCGCAGGCGGCGGCAGCACGGAGACCAACTTCAACGACGGGAGAAGGCGAAGAATCCTCCGCAACTGCTCGAGCGCGCGGTGATCCCCCAAGTCCGAAACGTACGCCCGCAGATAATCGACCGGAGCTCCGGCCAACAAGCTCTCCAGCTCCTCCAGCGCCTCCAGCCTGGATTGCACGTAGCGCAAACCCACGGGATTCAATTTCAACACCAGCGTCCCTTCGATCAACCTCTCCGCCTCTTTGTCCACGAATTTGACGAGTGATTCGAGATATCTGTCGCCCGTGACTGTCGCCATAGCGTGAGAAACTAGAGTTGATACGAATTTTCCCTGGAATTTGTTGCTGTTAATTGGGGTTTGGGAATGGGGGTTTGGGAGGGATTGACGGGAGGAGGAGAAAGAAAGCCATGTTTAGTGTGTGTTGTGTGTGAATTTGTGGGGTTTCATGGTTGATTATTTGGGGGTGGTTACTGGTTAATGATTGGAAGTTTTAAGAGTAGGCTAATGGAGAAGCTGACAGAGGCACGTGGCGGAACAAGGCCGTGTTTGGCAGTCTAGGCAATGTGGAAATTTTTTGGATTTGCTATATGATCTTGACCCGACTTGTCGAGTAATCAATGAGACGTATTTAAGATAATTCCAATTTCAACATCCAAGAAAAAAAAAGAGATTAATTCCAATTTCCAAAGTGGGTGAATTTATTAAATAATTTCCAAAGGGGGTGAATTTAATCATTTTCGAATTTAAATAATTTTCAAAAGGGCTCAATGAGGTCGTGTAAGATGAAAGCACTCATAATTTTAGAATTTTGAGTTCGTTTATTTCGTTAACATGAATGTTATTTTAATTTTATATTATTATTTTTAATTCATATACCTATATTACTTTTCTTTTAATCTATATATCTTTATTATCTTATGATTAATGATTGTAACAGTTTGTTGAATACTTGTTTTTCACTTGTTTGATGTATCGACAACTTCTTTCCCTTGTCCCCGATCCATTATCTTATTGATGTTTTTATGTTGTTTTTTTTCCATCTCTATTTATTTACACATATGTGGTGAATAGAGCTATAAATGGTTAGATTTGAACCAAATCTTTGTAACTTACATTCGAATCTGTTTATTGATTTCATTATTTGAATTCATAATTTCAAGATTTAGTAAGAAATCTGACCCTAAATAATTACCAACAATAATTGAGAATTTAGAGTCAAATTTTGATTTTTATGTAATTTGACAAATTTTCATATTCATAATTTGGATATTGTTCATAATGTCTAGAGAAAAGTTCGACAAAATTTCGTAAAACTAAAAATAACTTGGGGTAGTATTTATGTTTAACTATTATGATTTTACTAAAATCTAAATATTATAGGAACAAATCAGTATATTTACGAATTATTCATGAAAATTATGTTATGTTATACAATACATTACAAAAGTTGTCAGTAACCAACTTTGGTTAATAATTCGATTAAACTCCATTTGTTGTTTAGAAAAATAAATTGAATTTTTGTATTCTACATCACGAATAGATACGAAAATTTTATTTAATTATTCTAAATCAATTTTGGGTGAATGAGAAATCTAATGCATAAGAGAGCTCATTGAAAATATCAACTAGGGCATGTGGATGTCCCACATTGAAAAAGAAACAAAAATTTATTGTATTTAAGTCTCACGTGTAAACAGAAAAGGACGTACGGGGTGGCATGTGCATTTGGTCTTGGGGTAGGACTTAGTTAAAGTTTTTTTTTGGTAAAATCTAAATAGAATTTGGGTTAATCAAATCAAGTCAAAATTGAGCTTGATCGAGCCGAATTAGCCTGAGCATAATGCCAATGCGCACGGGGTAAACCGGTGTCGAGTTAGTTTGGTTAGGATCGAACTGTTGCGAACCCAAGAGTTGTACATTTTGCCCCAATAACTACAATTTTTCATTTATTATAAATAGATCCCCACAGTTGACATTTTATTCTATTGTAATTCCACTTTAGTTTTTTGATTAGACTCTTTAGATGAAATAGAGTCAAATTTTTGCCTCAACCGAATCTTATAGTCTAATCACCTCCCACATAAGCATTAATTTACCAACAAATTTATCAAATTATGTTCATGTTGTGTTAAAAATTCAAAGGTTTGTACTGGTATATGCAGACAAGCTTCAAGAAATCTGCATATTGTCTAATTTTATTTTCATGTTATGGTGATTCATAAATTAACAAAGAAACAGAAACTGGCGTCCAATGTTTTAGTATACTGTTAATTTAATACCACATATATTATATTTTATATTTAAAAGTCTTTATGAAATTATTATATATATCATTAATTCAATTAAAGTTATTGATTTGTGTTGGATAATTTCAGATCACTAGGGTAATCATAGGGCACTATATATAATGTACAATACCAAACATGGCTTCGGTCTTGATACCAACTAGACAATTGACAAATAGAGTCAATACATACTCGATCTATAAGTCCATATACGGTTCCAGATCAGTACCATTTCATGTTTCACTTTGTTGGATTTGACACTAGAAGCATGTATGATTCCTATCATACAACATATGTGTAGTTCGCATTAGTTATGTACAAATATAACTAATACCAGATAAGATAAATAACGAATCAGTTAGAAAACTTATCTTTTTCCGACAACTGGTACTGAAAAATGTCATTCCAAACATTGACAAATGTCATTCTAGTAACTTGTTTCAATGACTGAATCATCGGCATTTGCCGACTTGCCTTAAAGAAATATTCGCCCCACTATCCGGTGCGTTGGGACAGCGAAATTCCTTCCAGGATAAGACAGTCCAAAGATTCTACTACAAGCCGCACAACTACACAAGAATCTCACTTCGAAAACTAATCATTTCTTTATAAGTGTATACAAGTGCTTCGATCTATGTCACTTGTATTCGAGTGAAGGTATGAATTACCAGACTCAAATCAAGACATAGACACGAAGAGGAAAAGTACAGGCTATGTTCACTCACAAAGATCTTAGGCGCGCATTTAGAGAATAGAATTCTCACGAAGATCTCATAGAGATTTTCATCTCATGTCAGAGTTACTTATATCCCTCTTCTATATCTCTCCCCTTCATCTTTTCCAATTCTTGTACTATTTATAGGGAGCATAGAATCTAATGCATAAAAGGTGCATTTAATGTATTAACTTGATAAATCAAAATCAGCTATAACAGCTAGAACCATTCCAGCGGTTTCTGTAACTTAATATCAGTTACATCTGAAACTGCTGGTATAACTTCCAGCAACGATTAGTAACGTTCCAGGCAACAGCCAAAAACGTACTAGTCAAAATAGTCATTTCTATGATTAACACCAGTAGTAAATGACATATAAATGTCCTTTAACAACTCACTTCAATTTGAATTTGAATTCAAACCGAGTTCCAGAATATGTTCCAGATAAAGTTCCAGCAAAAAGATAAGACTAAGACAATTTGCCATAAGCGGAACTTAGTTGATATTTTCACAAGTAATCAACACTTAACCGCATAAATACATGAATTGTCTTAGTTGAACATCCAATGTGGGATATAACATAACCCACAAATATTTATCTTTATGCTTTACTTATTCCATAATATATATGGGCTTTATTCTATGGATTCAACCATAAATGACATACTTCCATTCTTGAATAAAAACAACCATAAATATTAACATACAAGCATGCCATTTCCAACAATTTGATTTCAACTTGTTAACAATCGAGTTGCTTAGTTTCATATTCGTTTAATTTATTTTGAATTACATATATTTATAGTTAGATACGATTATTATAAATATTTTTAATTCGTTGAAAGTTATAGATTTATGATTAATTCGAATAAAATTCGAAATAAAGTTTGATCCATTCATGGTCGGTAGTGGTGAAACAATCTACGCCCATATAATTAGCCCAGAAGCCACCTGCCAAAGCTATATGCTCGAAATGCTTTTATGGGCTCACGAGGAGTTTCACGCCCCCGCCCGCCCCCCCCCCCCCCCCCCCCAACTGCCCCTAAAAAAAAATCGTCCTAAAGTGTAAATGTATCTTCAATCTGAAATTCGTTCATTTTCAGATGAGTTTTTAAGCCGAAAGTAGGTTACAGCAGCTAAAGTATAAAACAAATCACATTTAAAAAAAAAACTCAATTATAAAAACAATACGACTCAAAAAACACTTGTTCGAGCCTATCCAAATGGGCTGGTTATCACTTATAACTCGTCTAGTGCAAAATATTTGTGAGCCACATCATTCATTGTTCCTTCACAATCTAAGACAAATTACTTTTTAAATCGAATCTCTTGTTTGAACATTTTTGGGTTACGCTCAATATTTCACTATCTGAATTTATAACACGTGCTTAAATGAAATAAAGTGAGCATGTATCATAAATTTGCTGGAAATATATTTCTAATAAGTTGGTATTTGACCAACTTTAAAATTTTATTTAAGTTGATTATTAATTGAGTTTGTCATATTAATTGACATCAATATTTTAAGAGTAGATGAGAAAAATGTATTTGCCTGATTAAATACAATTTCGGATAAATGAAGAATTAATTATCAAAGAGAATCACTTAAATTGATAGACTTAGTAAATGAGAAGTCATTTAAAAATGTCATCTCACGTGGAAAAAAAGGAAAAAGGTTCAAGTTGGAGTTGGACTTGAGTTTGGGCTTAAGTCGGTCCGATATATTCCTTTTAGATAAGATTTGAGTTCAAATTTGGATCAAATTAAATCGAACTCAAATGGAGCTAAGTTGCTCTAATTGGTTGAGTCACAACCAAAGTGGTGCGTGACTAGCCGAACAGGTGCGAGCTAATTCGTTGGTCCACCGATTCACTGTGAGCTTCACTAATATGTATATTTTTCACATATTCAGTGATTGACCACAACCTCTGACTCATTATAAATAGACCTTTAATCCGCTAAAACCATTCATTCACATCCAAAATCATATGCTTCTTTTGTATTCTTCATTTTTTCAAGAGTTTCAAACATTTTTTTGTTGTTCTTGAAATTTGACATACTCTTATTTTAAAAAAAAAAGATTGTATATTAAGAGATAATTGTCACCACAACCGTGAGCGCTATACCCGCTTACTAACAAAATCCAAACTAATCAAATACATGTTTGAAATAAAGAAGCATATCTGGAGATTTTGATGCCCCATTTTTCACTTACTCACTATATTAAGCATTTACTAATTTTCTTAATTCGGATTCGAACTTTGTGTTTTCTGATTTGATCTTTCAATTGATCTCGACACTAAATTTCTCTCTTATATTTGATATAATATAATATAATTCATTCGTGTTTTAGGTATAACAAGCGGAGTAAATGGGATGATAACCTTTAATTTGGTAGGATTGGAAATGTCACCAATGCATGTGATTACTGATTAGCAATTGACTTTCCACATTTTAGTTCAAGCTAAACTAATAATTGAGGTTAAGTAGAGTAAGAGGAACTCATTACTCATTAGTTTTACATCTACAACCTTTGAAATATAGTTTAATTACAAATTAACTCCTATTATTTGAAATTTTACAAACACCACCTCGAGATTTAGAACTTTCATGTAAACATTAATTGAGATGACTAAAAGATAGTTTTCACGCAACCATAACAATTAGCCCAAGTGCCCAACCACTAAAAGGCACTCTTTGTCAAAGCATAACAAAAATTCTCAATCAATTTTGTGATTTCACCAATCTTCGCGAAGTAATTTGACCTTATACCACCACAACCCGGCATCACCATCTATAATATGACACATTGGTACGTTTTTTCGTGAAACTGACTTCATATATAGTTTATACATATTGAAATTTTGAAGACCATGTGAATCCCATATCAAAACCCGATCAAAAACATTAGAAATACAACTTGCAATTACATTCTGTCTTAATGCAAGATAAAATTTTGTTAAGTTTTTTTTTTTGTTGGTTAAGAAAATTTTGTTAAGTTGATATATACCTTAGAGTGGTATTTATAACTTTTAAAACTATAAAAACTATTTTATAATTATACAATACTTTGAGAAGTGTAGATGTAATTTGCCCTTAATTTAATTCTAATACACAATTGAGAATTACATAGCGGACGAGATTCCCTACCCCAAAACGATGCTCCATCTCATCCCCCATACTTTAAATTCATGACACGTGTAAAATCTAATTAACATAACTAAATAATCTGTCGTTAAGTAATTAACATAACTAAATAATTTGTCGTTAAGTAAATCTTGAAGATTTACACGTGTTATGAATTTAGAGTATGAGGCATGAGATAGACATCACTTTGGGCCAGGACTCTAGAGATCAATTTTTTTTTCCCATACTAATCACCCAACCACTTAGCTCAATTCCTTGACTATTTCGGTTTATAGGATAATCATTTTTATTTCTCTTAAATCTATGCCAAATGTTTAAGTTAATTACAAAGGAATCTTCATCAATTGGCGCGTGATTCAATAATTAGATTATTGGAGCTTTTCAACCACCGCGAAGCAGGCGCGCATTCTTATGCATCCAGACTTCATCAACTGCCTAAAAATGTAGAATTAATGTAGAATTAAATTAGTAATTAATATACAAAAGCTAGTGACAACTCATAATTAGTGAGAACTCGAATTAGAAATTGATCAACACTAGAGCTAATTAAGGATTGCCAACTTCAATAGTAGATTCCGTTAAATTTCTGTCTTTTAAATTTTGACATAGTTTGTAGTTCAAGCATTAACTAATTTGAGGTAAATTTATATACATGTGTGTGTCTATTTGTCTGTGAATTTAGAGGTGAATAATTGGGTACATTATTATCAAAACATTCTTGTTTTAATGGTAAAGTGTAACTATGATCAGAAGATCATCAATTACAATACACACACACACACACACAGAGATATATACATATATATAAAGAAAAAGCCAAATTATATCTAAACCTCTTGAGATATAGTATAATTATAAATTAGTCCTTTTTATTTTAAAAATTATAAGTATTCTCTTGAAGTTTAGGACTTTTTTGTAAACATACAAAGACATGTCAAAAAGTTTGCCATTAAAGCAAATTAAAATTTGCATAGGCTTGTTTGAGACCTAGAAATTTCAAGTTGTATATGTACTAATACTAATTTAGGGATTTGATAATGACTTCATACCCTCCATAAGTAGATATTCACAAAATTCATCACAACTATAGAGACTATTTTAGATTCCCTATTGATATGAATTTTTATCTTCAATATTTGCATGATTGTGACTTCCTCTTTCCTATGTATGTAGGTTGGGATTGTCATTGAGACTCTGAGGTTTGGTTAGCTAGCCAAATAGAATACTACCATATTAAAGAAAATATAGGTGATACCATGTCCTATCATTGGTTTGGTAGTGTCTTTATGTGACTAAGGATAATAGAGCCAAAGTCTTGCTCCATCCCTCACCATGTGCATTGAGGAATATATAAATCCATATGGAGCCAAAAAAAAATGGATTTGAATGCACCATCACCTCGTATGCTTTGCAAAATAATTAAAATTTTCTACTGTAACCTCTATTGGCACAAATTTTGTGTCCAATTTCCATGAATCGAAGGAAGTCGACTGTCCCTACCAACCCTTTTTGACTCTGATTTTAAGTCGAGGCACCTATGTCGATTTGTTCGTAATGGTGCCCCAAACCATCTATATATTGGTACACCATTTCTTGTTCCACTAGAAAAAAGGTGGTATAAAATCTACCTAATTAATAATGTTTGGCTTTAAATATCCCATAACTTACCTGTCAATGCTTATTTAATTTGATGATCACATTGAACTAATGTTATCAGCCAAAAACAAGTCTTTAGAAATGGACATATTTTGATTGGATACAGATAACCATCACTATAATTGGCCAGTTTTCTTTCTGTCCTACCTTAACCACCATCATCTGTCATTCACAAAAACCAAATCACACACCCTGATACTTCTCTTGGGGACACACCTCAGCTAATTGTCTAGTATAAACTTCTTAGTCTTTGCATCAAACTTCATATTAATGACCTATTTGCTTCATAATTCTCAAGTAAAATTCTTTATAATAGTAATACAATCATCAAATTTACATAAGTTCGATATTGAAAAAGTGTAACAGACGATCCAACCAGTTGATCTTATATAATTAACTAGCAACCCATCTCCACAAAACCCCCTCCCCAACTCTCAAGCACAAACTTTATATAAACTAGCATCCCATTTCCACAAACCCCCTCCCTTTCTCCCCAACCCACACCAAAACACACAATGGGCAATGTAGCACTATGTGCCCCTTCAATAGTCTCCAATGGTGTAGTAAAAGTACTCTCCATTGATGGGAGATTAATGATCTACACAAGGGCACCCATGAAAGCAGCAGAGATCATGCTGGAAAATCCAGGGCAGTTCCTCTGTGAATCCACCCAACTCAGAGTTGGGCAAAGAATTGCAGGGTTGTGTGCAGAGGAGGAACTGGAGAGGGGCGAAGTCTATTTTCTCCTCCCCATTGATATGCTCTACTCAGTGCTTACAAATGATGAAATGAAGGGCCTCACACAAAAGGCCACCAAGGGATTCAAACAGGGGTCAACACTTAATTTTTCAAAGATTTTCCCAGAATTTAATTGTCTCTTTCCAAATGTGTCTGGGGCTAAGGCAGTAATGGAGGATTGTGGTGAAATTGATAGCAGTGATTTGAATCAAGTTGAAAGGTACTCCAGGCAAAGATCATGGCAGCCTGCTTTGGAAACCATTGTTGAAACTCCACCCCATACTTAGGACTTTTATTGGGATTTTTTTTTTCCTTTTATGCTGATTTTTTCGGGATAAAAACCTTTTGCCATTCAAACTTTGGCTGTTTTTACACTTTATCGACTAAACTTTATGTTTTCTACACTTTACCTGCTCAATTCTGTGATTTTTACACATTACTACCTCGGTCCTATTTTTTGTGAATGATATAGCAAAAATCATTTCATCAAAAATTGGCATAAGGTTGTAAAGTGCAAAAAAATACAGAGTTGAGGAAGTAAAATATGCAAAAAAAAAAAAATAAAAATAGTTTGATAAAATATAAAAAGGGTCACAGTTCGGGTAATTATCCCTCTTAGCTTTTTTGAAATGTTTTGGTCTTGCTTTCTAAATCATTTGTTTTTGTTGAGATTATGTAAGTATTGCTGTTAATGATACGATAGGTAGATAGTACTTGTTTGTACACAAGAGTGGCTTTGTATGAAGTTCAAATACAATGTATGGTTGTGACGATTGCCATCTCTTTTTATAGATTTGATGGGAACAATTTTAACTTTTCGATCTTTGGTTTTTTTTCGAATGTTAAGCTTGCATTATTTCGATCTTATGGCGTTAAGAGTAAATATTTATTTTAATTACCATAGTTCTGAACAAACTCAACTAATTGTGTGGGCAATTTCTACTTGTGACAACAACAAAAAAAAAAAAAACAGTTCGAATATTTTGTTATATAATCTGTTACATATTTTGTTAGACTCATCAATACACGCCATGTGTATTGGTGAGCGGTTCAAGATTCTTCTATTATATTCATCAATACACGCTACGTGTATTGGTAAGCGGTCGAGATAGTTTTTAATATCAGGCAAAGTTTCATTATGCCAGTTTTAATTGGAAATTAATGTTTTAACTATTCCAGTTATGTACATATTTAACCCATAATTAGTTCAAAGATGTTCAGGTTTAAGAGGCTAAACTTGGTCAAAGCTTAATTAATTATCCCAGAAGATGTAAAGGAGAAACAATTGAAGCAGCGAGTCCACTCTGTTGTCTGCTGATAAGCAACTTGTAGTGTTCTCACAATTACTCTTCTCCAGTTGTATTTCCCAGTTACCATCCGGTTGGGATCTTTTATTATAATTAGTGTTTCATTTTCTATTTCATCAATATATATATATATATCTACTGTAAGTATAAAATTATTATTATTATTTTTTATATATGCACAGCTTTGAGATCGCGACACTTAACATGCATCTACTCTAAAAAATAAAAGACGAAACATAAAATGAAATAGAAAATCTAAAGTGGGTGTTGTCCACCCCAAAACTTGATTTGCCAAGTATAACAATTAGTTTGATATATAATTTTATTTCGATGCGGGTTTTGACTAATTTTCTCTATCGCCAAATTAAATGTCATGTTATTAATTTTCAATCATGACTAATTTGCATAAAACTTTAGTTTCTAATCATAACATTTTTTTTTGTTTGAGGGTTTCTAATCCAATAATGACAATTTATACATTGATGATGTTATTATTATTAATTTGTTGAATTCATTATTTTGACAAATGAAAACTTGTCATTAAAGATATATTATTAGTAACAACCTTAAATTTGAAAATCAAGTAATAACTTTAAATTTGCCACCACACATCTTGTCATTGCAACCTTTTTCTTTTTCTTTTTCTTTTTTTTCTTTTTTTTTCTTGTGGTGAGATGTCACTATTAAGTTCAAGAACTTTTATGGCACATCATTTAATCACTGCAAAAAAGGAAAATTGTGTTCAATTTATTATCGTTCACTGGCCTAGCGTATACAATGATAACAACATTTGACACAAGATATAACGATCATTCCACTGCTTCAGCACATGTATTATTAAATATCAATAGTGAAAAACATTATGGTGTTAATTGTTAATAATAATAATAATAATACAAATTTAAATCATTATATGAGATTTTATCATTTTTTGCCCCATAAGTTAGGTGCTTTTCGATTTTGATCCCATTCGATTGATTTGCATCATATTTGGTCCCATATCTTAGAATATCAATTTGAATTATCTGTTAAGTTTTTCGTCCAATTTTCAAAGGCCGTGAGGCACAAAATTAGACGTTGACCATTAAAATTTGGACAGCAAACTTAACGGCGAACTCAAATTGATACTTTTCCTAAAATATGGGACCAAATATGGTACAAATCAATCGAATATAACCAAAATCGAAAAGTGCCCAACTTATGGAACTAAAAATGATAAAATCCCTCATTATCTCTAGTAAGCTTAAACAAGTTATTATGCGGCGTGCAAAATAATATTTATTGTCACTTAGTTAATATATTTGATTACTAATAGTTTTTATATTGTCACTTCATAATTTAATATTAATATTATTTTTCTTTTTAGCTTAAACACCAATGCTCTATTTTTGATTCAAAATTTTAGTAACATATTAGAAAAGACAGGTGTCTTATACTAAATCTTTCAGGTTTATATTTTTATTTATTTATTTCTTTTTTTTTGTTATAATTAAGATCTACTAGCTGTTCAAATATAGCCTAAACATTTGGTTTCATAATAGACAATATCATAACTTTCAATTATTAATTTTAAATATAATATCATAAAAATGCATTCTCCTCATATTTTTCAAAAATCAATTCAGTATAAAATTGTAGATAAAAAACTATCACGAAAAAAAAATAAAAAAAAAAAACAACTCAACTTTTAAGTTTCATTCAAAAGTTTGAGCAATAATTTTGAATTTTTTGAGATGGCAAAAGATAATGTTTCAAGGATAAATATAATAAATAAGAGTAAAGAGAAAAAGGAAAAGCAAAAGGCCAAAAGAGCCAAAAATACAAACAAAGAAAAAGCTACTAATACACTGTACTATGACCAATCCCACTGCACCACTACACTAAATTACACCACCGTTCCACCACCGAGAACCTACAAAGTCCGCCGGCCACCGCCGCTGGCGATGACTCTTCCACCACCTCCGCCGGGGGCAGAACCCTCCCGTCAGCAAACAAAGCCCTCCCATTTCTCGGCAGCTCCTGAACAAGCCCTTCTTCAAGCTCCGCCGCTGCTCCGTCGCCACCGTCTCCGTACCTCCTCTCCACCTCCAAATATTCCCCTAGAGATGCCCTCCCGGATCCACACTCGTCCCGGCACAGCCTCCACCATCTCCGCCTCTGCCGCGCCGCCGCAGCCCTGTTCATCTTGGGTTTCTTGTTTCTCCGGCCACCGTTCACGGCGGCGACAGGGTTCTCCTGCTGACGGTCCTGGGAGGTGGCCCTGAAGGTGATGGCTTGGACCGTTACCCCCATGAGTGTGCCCAATGTGGTGCTTCTGTCATGGAAAAACGAGCCTGTCGACTGTGATTTTTCACACACACACACCCCAAGAAAAAGATCGAACTTTAACAACCAAATTGTCTGAATCTGCTCCTCTATATATATATATATATATATGTTGTGTGTGTGTGTGTGTGTGCGCGTGCGCTGACTGGGTGTTGTACATTTAGGAAAAGAAAGAAGATTATGGGTGTGAGAGTAGAAATCTGTACCTCAGTGTCGAGATCAGAAGATGAGAGGGAAGAACTAGTGGGGGAGGATGGCGGTGGCAACAGATCATTTGCTGGATCTAACATCACTTTGTGCGTGAAACTGTGCGAAAATGAGTCAATTTTTTTCAGCCTCACTCTGTGTGTGTGTGTGTGTGTGGAGATGTGTTTGGGCCTTTGGGGAGAAAGGTGTGTGTGTGTGTGTGTGGGTGAGATTGTGTGAAATGGGTTTTTGGCGGAGCAGTGTGGGAAGCACTTATCGTTTGCAATCTTTGGTGAAATGTTTTTTCATTGGTCCATTACATTCATTATTTATTTATGTTAGAAAAAATAATTTATGATCGAAGATTAGTACTATTAATACCAACTGTCAAGACCATCATCTTATTATATATATATTTTACTAACTATCTGTTGAGCGGGATAAATGAAGTTGTGAGAGGATGAATCCTTTAAATGGGTTCGAATTCTGGAGCCATAAATGAAATAATTGGATTGAAGAATTGTCCCCGTATTGAATCTTTATAATATTTGAATTCTAATTAATTGAATATTAAATCAGAAACAAAATAATTTAGATCATACTATATATACATATATATTCATAAATATTTTTAGAGTAAATACGTATAAAAATAAAATGCATATAATGATTTTAGGGGAGTAATGATAGACATGCACAGGAAGTCTATTGTGTGTTTCCTTTGGGTGCAGCGCAATGATTTTCGGTTCGTTCAGAGATTTGAGGCTTTTGCTCTATGTGCAATCATGCTTCATTTTTTTTTTATTTCTTTAGTTATTATTTTTAAAAAAAGAGTTAATTATATTTATTTTTTAAAGATAGTTAAATTAGTGACTTGTCTTCTTGATTTTTCTTGTTTTCCAAATTTTTCTAAAGATTAATATTTTTTTAAAAAAATTACAAATTTTGATAAAAACACCAAGCATCTGAAAAATATTCTTATTAATCAATGGCAATAAAACATTGCACGTGATTTTAATTTTAGTTGAAGTTTGTGGTCACCTTGCAATCATACCTCGTGAAAAAACAGAAGAAAAAGATGACGATGTTTCTGCTTTTTCCTTCTCTTTTACTCTTAACTGTTAAATGCTGCAACTGAAAAACACTTGCACTATATTTGTTTATAGAATTTTATCAAAAAAGAAAACTATTTTTTAAAAAAATTAAACAATTCTTAAAATTGCTTGGTTATTGAGGAAAATGACGAGAATTATTTATTTTTGATTATTGTAAATATGTTATTATGGTGAATTGAGGATGTAATAAAGAAAGACACGAGTGTTGGAAATGAATAACTTAAGAGTATACTTTTCTCTTCATTTTTCTCGCATTCCTCAATAGTTTGTATCATATTTCGAGTATTTACACTAGATATGAAAATTGTATTTGATTTGAAATATTGATATAATTGAAAAATGTATACTCTGCTATCCATAAAAAAAAATGTTTGGGCGTGATTTGAAAATTTGATGGTTGTTTACTTATAGTTAAATAAACTAGTAAAAATATTTATTTTGTAATCAATTTGTCTAGGCCGACAAGTTCAGTTCGGGAATCTCTTTTCTTATCTCGATCGTTCACCAATACACGTGGCGTGTATTGATGAGTGTAATAGAAGATGCAATATGGCTATGCAATATAGGATCCAAACTGCTACAAGCTACTTTTATTGCAAATACATTTGAGGGTACATTCAAATTCCAGACGGGATCCCCTACCCCAAAACGATGCCCCATCTCATGCCCCATACTCTAAATTCATGACACGTGTAAAATCTAATTAACACAACTAAATAATCTGCCGTTAAGTAAATCTTGAAGATTTGTACGTGTCATGAATTTAGAGTATGGGGCATGAGAAGAGGCATCGTTTTGGGGTAGGGGATCCCGTCCGTTCAAATTCTATCATAATTATTCCTAACTTAATTTAGCAAGAGATCCTAATGAAATATTAACTCTAGACAAAATATGCAAGTACAATATGATTTTTAGCTTATAAGTGAAGCAATCATAGATATTCCCCAAGGACAAAATTTATTTTATCTATCATTCCACAGTTTTAACAATTTTACAAATACCAACTGCCAATAATTATTATTACTATAAAAATATTCAAATACATACACATTTACAGGACATTTGGAACTCATTGTTTCATAAAACCATACAAAAAACCGTGGAAAATAGTATCATAATATATTATAATAAATTAATTAATAACATACAAAACCGACTAATTTTTATTAATCTTCCACAAATTCTGTCTCCCCTTGATTACCATCAACTGATTTTGCAATGCTTTTGACACTTTTATCTCAGTTTTCGCCTTATGAACGTGCTCCATCAAAACACGCTTATTCTTGAACGCGTTTCCCTTCACTTTCATGTACATGTCGTGGTACATATGCCTGTCGATTTTCTGGGAGTCTCTGTAGCGGCGGAGCAGGCGGCGCAGCACCCTAAGCCGCCGCATCCACAGCAGCTTCGACGGCAGCCTCGCCTCTCTCGTCCCCTTTCGCTTGCCGTGCCCCGACCGCCTGCCCTTTCTCTTGGCTTCCATGGCTTCTCTAGCCCGCCACCGTGAGCGGAGTTTCGGAGGTTTCTTGAGGATAAATCCATCTTTCATCAGCTTCCTCACATTCCAATCCTTAATTAATGGAAATACATATACAGTATTACTTAAAACTATTTAATGATGAGTTGACAGGAATCAGAAATTTTAACTCTAAAGACAATTTTGAAACTTTTATGAAAATTCACATAAATTATTTATATAGGATTAGGATGGCGGAGGGGAGAGGGTGACTGCGCCCTTCCAGTTCAGTTAGCTAATTAGCTCCGCTCTGATGAATACATACAAAATCGCAACAATCCATTTAACTTTGGGACTAATTATGGAGTAATATAATCAATATTCCAAAAGATCAAAAGAAAGATAAACATTGTGATCATTTTTGAAAACAACACTTTTTTTTAGGAGTATATTCCAATTTACACTGTTCCGATCAATAAATCAAATCAAAGATAATTGTTACATACTTACATCTCATAATCAATTCAAAAAATACTAAACAATATTGAAAGAATAAAGGAAAAATGTCAAGTGTGTCCCATAAAGCAATATTTTTTCAGATCTTGTTTCATCAATTACGAATTTCTTAGATTATGTCCCATAAATTGCAAATTTTCTCAATTTATGTCCTTTCCATCAGATCGTTAATGGCAAAGTCACGTGAGTCGCGCGCGCAAGGCAGTTAAAGTGTGGGGAAATTGAAGGTTTAATTGCATTTTAACCCTCTATTATTTGAAATATTCAAAAAAAAAAAAAAACCAGTAAAAACGAAATAAGTGAAAAAAAAAACACCCTCTTCCCCAACACTCCTCTCTACCACAATCTCCACCACCATTTCTCTCCTCCACCGGCCACCACCACGCCCACCACAATTTTCAGCTAAAGCTGCAGCCAAAGCCGACCCTTTTTTTTATCTCTAACATAAACTCTAATTTCAAGTATGTGTATATGTATAAAACTCCAATTTCATAAACTAATACCCTGATTTCATGTGTGTGTGTATGTGTGTGTGTGTAACCCCATTTTCATGTATATATACACATATCAAACCCCAATTTCATTAAAAAAAACAACATGATGACTTTGTTTGGAGAAAGGGGCATGGCTGGTAAGAAGAAGAGGGGGGAAGGGGCTAGGGGATGGCAGCCATGGCGGGTGTGAATAAGAGGTTGTTGGATAATGGGGGAGGGTGTTTTTTCATTTATTTTTTGTGCTGGATGTTCTTTTTATAAAAAAAAAATCAAGTGACATGTGGTTAAAATGCTATTAATCCACAAATTTCACTTCCAATTAATTAACAGCCACACGCAACTCACGTGTCCAAACTGTTAACAATTCGACAGAAAGGATATAAATTGAGAAAATTAAAAATTTATGGGACATAACAAGAGAAATTTGTAATTGATGGGACAGAATATGAGAAAACTCTACTTTATGGGACACATTTAGCATTTTTCTCAAAGAACAAATACAATGAAGAAAATCCACGTGTGTAAAAATCGAACTAGTAAACTCTTTAGTACTAGGCCTACTCTTTGCCACTCAACCAAAGAATTCTAAATAATAAATTAACATTGTGATGAATGGACATATTCATTATAAACCTATCAAGTATATTTTCAAATACCAGCTCTAGCTAATAGACGGTTTAGATTTTCTATAAATCTTGTTGTTTAACAAATATTTGTCAATAGGGAAAGAAATATAAGCTCATATAATGGAATTTGAAATTTTATTTCATATTGAAGAATATTGGGGTAGAATTAATTATGAAATTACTTACCCTATGATTCTAGTAGCCAATCTTAGTTGCTTAATGTGGCAATAACTTTTATCCCATCATGACATCATCTATAATTGTTTGATTAGTATCAAACATAAAATTGTTTCATACACGTACCCTATGATTATCTCTTACTGTCAAATAAAAAAATATTACTAACATAAATCAATTTACTAAAATGATAACCCTTTAGAAGACAGTCATAAGAAATTTTGAAGCACAGAATTAATTCCAATTTGAGCACATATAAAAAGCATATACAGAAAAAATAAACATACTAGAGTTGGCCATGGAGATATGAATGGTCTCATTAGGGTCCAGCCACACCTTTGCTTTCCCACAGTTGAGCATGCTGCTTGCTAATCTCTTCTGTAGCTTTAGGGACACCATCTTTATTATTCTTTTTTTTTTTTCCGCTTAAATTCAACTACAATTACAAAAGTTAAGTTGTGATCTTGTGTTGGTATTTTTGTGGGTTCTCTTTTCCTTTTATAGATGAACTCAATCACAGCATATGACATAGTAAATTAAATAGTATTTAATTATTTATAGATGAGTCAATGTTAATCTTTTCTTTTTCTTCTTTTTTTTTATAATTTATTTTTCCTTGAGCATGATTAAGAAATAGTTAATTGACATGATTATTAAATTATCAATTGCTTTAGAAAAAGCTTTGTTGGAAATAGTACACGTGATTTAGACTACAGTATTTAGTCGAGGCGAGAGTTGGCCAAAATTGGTCACTTAGCAACTTGCATAACCAAATTTTCTAACAAGTTCAACATTTTTAGCATGCCTTTACGTGCAAGCCAATTCTTTTTTTGTGAGCATTAATCAATGTGCGGCGGAGCACGTTGAGAATTATTCCATTGACCCAACAAATCCAAAGGTAGAAAGATCGAGAAATTATACAATTGTTATTAAAGTTTCAATTATACACTCTTTTTATTACTGAAACTATCAAATTAAATACTAAATGATGCCTGGAATAATTTAACAAAGTATTTAATTTTTTTAAAATTTAAACTATTCTTTTGATCAAAATCAATAATATTATGCTCGCCATCTTCTCGGGCGGAGTTCCATCAGACTTTCCGGCCGAAAAATTAGGCCGACGAATTTCTGCCGGTGTTCCAATTTTTTTTTCGACCAAAATTGATGTTTTTTTAATTAATTACAATATGCATATTTACATTTCAATAAATTGTTCAATATATTGATAAAAACATCACCAACGACTAATTTCTATTTTTTGAAGGAAACAAAAAAAATAAAAAAAAAGGCACAGCGGTCCAATGGAGTTGTAGATTTCGTGAAGAAAGCATCCTATGTTTCTTGGGACCCAAGGTGTAATTTTGTCGGTCAACAGCACCCTTTCTTTTACTCAATTTTCTTGCACCCCAAGAGTACACAAATATTGTTTCATTTATATATATATATATATATATTATACATATATATTGTTTAAAATTCAAAAGAAATCAAATTATATCCCAACAACTGTTGTGGTTTACACTAAGAATTCCTTAACTTGGCTGGTGAGAGCGAGACTAGAGACCCTGTAATGAGAGAGGTTACTGGTTTGATTTTCATATATGTGGATTGTCGCCACAAGAAAGCATCATTTTCACTGATAGAAAATTTATTACAGAAAAATTTTATCAAATATTTAACATATTTGTGGTTGATTAATGACATGATTCAATGTAAATAAAATTTAAAAAAAAAGTGATAAGGAGTTTATTAATGGAATTGTTATAAACAAAATCCGTCACATAAATTAAATTTATAATATATTATTTTATTACCTAATGGGAAGCATTCTTGTAGTGTTTCTTTCACTGTATAGTAGTTTGTTTATTTATATTATTTAGTGATTTTTTTGTGTTAAATAATTGATCACAAATGATGACATAGTTGCACTAGATTTGATTGTCAATACAATTATTTGGGATATGCTTTAACGCCTTCTATTGAAAGGAAAAAAAAAACACTATTGTGAATTATTATCATAGTTAATGTTTTTATGTTATGAGTACACTTTCGATGTATATATATAAAATGGACGAATTACAAAAATCTCCCTTAAGATTTGGTACAAATTATAAAAAAGCCCCTTAATTATTGGAAATTACCAATACTCCCTTGAGGTTTGCATAAATTATGTAATAGTTAAAGAAGGACTGAAATTCCAAAATTACCCTTAATGTTTTATTACGAGAAACCCCTTGCGGTTTCGTGAAATTACAAACTAACCCCTTGAGGTTTGGTGAAATTACAAAAAACCCCTAAAGTATTGGATTTTACAACCACATCCCTATTACTAACGACGGTGGCCTCCCTATGTCGGAAATTTGTAAAACACACATCTTAAAAATTCCGAACTCCAAAGTAATGGCAGGTCAACATCATTTGGCCACGTTTAACTATTGAATAACGAGCCTCGATTCTCACATTTCTGGCGAACTTTATCGGAATTCGACGATGTCGATACTATTGAAATTTTCTAGCTTCAAAGATTGCAAATATGTAAGAAACAATTACGCCTTAGCCCTCTCGTCGTTGGTCAAAAGGGTTTTTCCTCCTCCGATCATCAATTTGCTCACTAATGGTATCGTCAATCTAATATTAACACTCTTTTCTAGATCTCAACCATTGCAATAATCATAAAAGGCTTGAGGAAAAAAAAATCTAATCGTTTTCTCCACTCTCAATCATGAAATTAACAAACCCTAATGGTAGGAGTTTTTTGTTAAATAAGCAAACCTTAGGAGAGGTGTTTATAATACATCACTTTAGCCAACAATTAATAAAATATTGAATGAGGGTATTTTAGGAAAATTACATAATTTTTTAACGGAAACCAAACGGAAGGGATTTTTATTAATTTATACAAACCTCAAGGGTTATTAGTAAATCTTCATAGCGAAGGAATTTTTTTTATAATTTCACCAAATTTTAGGGGAAGTTTTTGTAATTCGCCCAATATAAAAAAGAATACACTTTCGTTACATTTTTGGGCCGAATTGTTTTCATATTGTTATTCCTCGAAGATACATTTGGGCCTGATGGGCTTACTTTTTTTTTTTTGTGTGTGTTTTTTAAGATTGTCCAGCGAGTGCGGAAAATCAAGCTCAATTAGAAACATTTGAACTTTGTCTAGATATATGGGGAAATATTGTGGGTTGAAAATTCTTATATCATTTCAGACTTTCAGTGTTTGGATCATACATATGATTAAATGGTTCAAACTATATTATATTTTATAATTCCATATATATGGTGGTTGAGTTAAGGGGTTGGAGGGTACAATTGTTCCTCTTAAATTTAGGATAGTGATAAATTCAGAGCAAATCTTGTTCAAATGACATTTTTACCTTCAATGGTCAATAGATTAAATCATACTAAAATTTACTTCATAATATGATGATTAGGATAATTAATGCAAATGACAAGGCTTTCTCTATATTATCTCTCAATATTTTTACTCGCGAATCTCTCTATGAAATAAGATTCTTTAATGTTTTTGTTTTATTATAAAATTAAAAAATTTAATAAAATAATTGGTTGGGATATTGGATATTGGAAAAAATTAGAAAAAAAGATTATCTTGTAATCTAATCACTCTTAAAATTG